>CM031238.1:179760092-180360092 GCA_018340775.1 Taxus wallichiana var. yunnanensis | reverse complement strand
TTATGTTGCATAGGGTTTTGTTGAAGCCCTACCAATAAGAAAATGTGTCATGGAAAATGAAAAGCATTTTCAAAACAAAGTGCAAAGCTAGAGGTAAGTGGTGAAAATTGATCATAGCTAATGGCAACACTTGATAATCTAGTTTCCACTAAGATCTTACAAAAGTTGGGACTAAAAGTTTTTATCGTCCTAGTCCATTTAAATTTTCTTGGTTACACAAAGATCATAAAGTAAAGATGATAGAGTAGTGCAATCGTTAACTTTCACTTTAGAATCTACAATGATTAAGTATGGTGTTATGTTATACCCATGGAAGCATATCGTGTCTTATTAGGTATATCATGGTAGTATGAAATGTAATACACAATGGAAGAAACAATAATTTTCATATTATCAAGGATGGTAATATATTTGAATTGATGCCTATGAAGGAAGGAACAAGTAGATCAATGATGTTGTTTTTAGTCAAATAGTTAGAAAGTAGTAAAGAAGAAAAAAAAGGCATGTTTTGTTATTTTTCCAAAATAGCAAACCATGAATAAAAGAGAAATAAATGTTGGTAAAATTAGTGAATTTGTTGAAGAATTATAAAGAGGTAGTGTTTCTCACCATAAGGATTTTATTGTTGGAGAAAGTTTAATCAGTAAGTCCTCGCATAATGAATTCACTTATGAGCAAAGATTTCAATAAGAAAGTTCGATATTTTGATTGATAAGATATTTTTTTGAGTAGTTATGAAGTTATAACGGTGGTTATGAATAAGAAGGATGGAGGATGGTAAATGTGTACCGATTTAAGAGCTATCAAGAAGACCACCATCAAGTATTGGTTCCCATTACCAAGATGATAAATTTTCAAATATGGCCCATTTTATTCCTTGCAAGAAGACTAGTGATGCTTCAAATGTGGCAAGTTCTTTTTCCAAAGAAGAAATGAGATTGCATGGATCACCAAAGAGTATTATGCTAGATACAAAACCCGAACTTTTGGTCACTTTTGGAGAAGATTATGGAGGTATTTAGGAACAAATATGAAGGATTATGGAGGTATTTAGGAACAAATATGAGGTATATATTCCCAAGCCATCTGAAATCGATGGACAAATAGAGGTTGTGCACAAAATATTTGGGAATTTGCTTAGATGTTTGGTGAGAGATAAGCTAACATATTTGGGATATGATATTGTTTCGAATAGAATTTTCCTATACGATTCAACGAACATGGTAATTGGAATGACACCATTTTACATTGTGTATGGAAGATAAGCTGAATGAAGTGACAAATCTATTAAGGATAACAACATAAAAGAAGAGTGCAAATGCCGGGTATTTTATAAAGAATATGTACAAGTTGTATGTGGAAGTGTGGAGGAAGTCACTATAGAGGACCCTGAAGTAAAAGAAGAAAGCAAATGAAACAAGGAGAGGAATCATTTTTGGAAGGAGATTTAGTTGTAATACACATGAGGTTTCCAAGAGGAATGTATAAGAATTTGAAGGACACAAAGAATGGTCTTTGTAAGAGTTCAATAAAGTTTTAATCCAATGCATATGAAATTTAGCTACTAGAAGGAATACATATTTCATCCATTTTCAATGTTGCACTCTTGTATCCTTATCATGGTATTTATCGTGTTGAAGAGGAGGAAACTATTGTATATTGAAAAAATGGAATCATGAGAAGAAACACGAAGAGGTTAGCGATGTCAAGGAAGAAATAGTTGGGAAGACGATGAGGATATGAGTGTACAAAGAGTACATACTTTGACAAAACAAGGGGACTAGAAGGGTATTCATGAAATTTAGAGCGAGAACTTCATCACGAGTTGGCCAAGACCAACAATTATGATCCATGATCACAATCAAACTTCCCAAAGATGACGTAGTAGCATCCATGGATCTTAGATTTATTCTCTATATAATATTCTAAAAATTCCACAAGGTTCAAAAAAATTGAAGTATGTCAAGGCTAGGATACCAAAACGACCATTCTCATGGCCTCAAGTAGGTGTGATTCTTTCAAATGGTATGTGATACTCCAAAACCAAAGCTTGAAATTGACAGTCAGTAGGCCATTTTTGTGATTTTAATCGTATATTACAGGTGAAATTTTTGGAAACCGTAGATAACGACAGTGAAATTTTTAAAAACCGTAAGTTTTTTTAAGTGATTTATATAAAAATATATACCTATTTATATATATAGGAACAAATTATAAAAATATCTATAGAAATGTTTATAATTTACAGTCACACGAAAAATTTAAACCGTCAGCGAATTTTGATTTGAAAAACACAAATAATTTGAAATTTCATGGCTGCTCCAAAACTACATTCAAAGGTTTGCAGTGTTGGAAATGAGGTGTCTCAACCTTGCTTTTTCCATAGATTTGATTTCCCTACAATTGTTTTACATTGTCAGTATTGTAAAAAACATAAATGTCAGTTGTCAAAAGATGCCCATATGATAGTATATCATGGAAGATCTACTTTTAGAGATATTATGACATATTTTATGTCATCTTTAAGGGACAAAAATCAGGGAGAATATTGTGGACGTGACAACATAATCTTAGACCAAGATCTTGCCTTTTTAATGCAATACACCTCATGAGAGGTTTTGCACATGGTTTTGTAAACCATAGATGGTTTCTTGTATAACCGGAGGTCTATAAATTGAAGGTTTGAGGAGTAGTTTGTGTGGTGAGTTTTGCAAGTATTGTTATGTTGGAATGCACAAGTGAATTCTTCCAGAATTGTTTACTGGTAATACTCTTGTAATAAACTTGCTCTGCAAGTGTATGTAATCTTGTTATTAGATTTGAAATACATTGAGTGGGCTTTTGGAGTGTGGGGTTTTTCATCCGAAAGGATTTTCCCAGAATATTTGGTGTTTGTGTTAATTGTTTATTTTCTTGTTATGAATGTGTTGCTGGAATTTCTGTAATTGTTTGATTAATTTTTAAAAGTTTTGCATAATATCTCTCCTCAAGATTGGTGTAGGAAGTTGTTCCGCTACTCTAATTTCCTAACATGCGGTTCTTCGAGGATCATCAAAACATCACCATCGGAAGTCACATGACCACCTATCAGGCTCATCAAAGACCTAGAAAGTTTAAATGTGGTGCCATCCATGAGCATCCAATCCTTTTCCAATGTTCATAATTAACTTACTCAAGGCCCCAAACACTTGTAAGTCATATTGCAAAGACCAAATAATTTTTGACGGTACCACTGTGTATCAAAAATTCCATATGATTGTTTTAAGGGGTAGGAGTTTACAACACACCTAATGTCCATGCTACGCATATTTGGTAAGAAGTGCCCCGTCATCATCCTCGATGCGTAAGGAATTACATTATCTTTTGCTTCTTGAATGTGTCCTCTGTCGAAGGAGAGATAAGTAGCTTGTCGTAACTGTTGTACATGTAGTTGTTGAGCATGTCGGGACCGTTAGAAATGAAAGGTCTCAAATACCATACAACAAGGTTTGTTGCAATGGATTGAGTGCTTCTAAACTAACACTTCAACATATGCGTCCATGCATTCTCGTGGTAGTCATGGCCTCTTGCCTTTAGGATGTTCTTGTAATTTATTTTAGCTAATATACGGATGCATCATATTGTGTTAGGAGACTACAACATAACTAGCAATCATACATGAAATGTATGATAGAAATATTGAAGGGAATGGAGCGAAAAATTAAAAATTGAGGAAATGAAAAGAGGGAGAGGGATGAGGGGAGATTAAGAAGGGTTTGAGAGAGGGGAAGGGTGTTGTGTTCCATTGTATCGTCTCTATCTTGCTTGCATTATTCACATGAGTGCAATTTGCATTTAAAGGGGACAAACTAAAAAAAGAAAAATCCAAAAGGTTCCATATTTGAGACCCAACCAAAATGCTTGCTTGTTGGAGCACTTTGTAGCCCCCTTTTTAATTTAAAGATGGAGTAATTACAAAACAGGAGATGCACGAACAATGATCGATAATTAAGTACCTCCAGCGATTGGCCATACATGTATGTATGCGAGCGAATGTTTTAGAATGAGACTCCATTATTCACGTGAGTGTAATTTGAGCTTAAAGTGGCCCCAAAAAAAAAAAAAAAAACTAGTAAAATTCAATAGGTTCAAATGTAGAAACCCAAGTTTATATGGCTTTGTGCTAGTTTTCATATCTTTCAAGCCAAAACAGTAGCTTGAAATGTTTATAATTTGATCGATTAAAAGGTCAATGTAAATGCAGAAGCCCAAGAGCTCTATAAAAGCAGCCATTAGGCTTAGAAGGCCTGGCATAAGATTTCAATCTTTACCTGTTAAAAATATCGACTGCAACTATTACTTTACCTCTAATAAAAATGAGAATTTGCTGGGGCTGCAACTTAAAGCCATGTTCTTGAAGCAAAATTCATATGCAGAAATAAACCACTGCAGCAAAGGGAGAAAAAAAAATGCAGGGAAACAACCCCATAATTTCATAAAGTCATGAAAGCACATGTTTATACCAATAATTCAAACCTTTAACCTTCAGCATTCTGAGAATATTGTCAACTACATGTAACCTACAACTACAAAAGAAAAGTCATCCATACTAAAAGACTAATTGATTGCAATAATGATTACATGATAGATGTGCTCTTGTACAGTTATCTAATGTTAACAACCCAATGAATGTTTCATCGACTTACATTGAACTCCCATCATTTTCCTTGTTAGATTTTATCTCTCAGCCGAGCTGGCATGTTGTACGCCATAAAGGATTTCGGTCGGTATTTGAATTGTTAGAAAAGACGAAGACATCAATGGAAATATGGAAATGAAACAGTGAAAATTAAATACTTGCATGTATCATTTCCACGGGTCAAATTGTAAAACCCAAATAATATCCGTTATTTGTGTTCCACTTTATTGTCTCAATCTTGCTCACATTATTCACATGAGTGCAATTTGTGCTTAAAGGGGCCAAAATAAAAATGGGGAAAATCTAATAGGTTTCAGGTTGAAACCCAAATGTGAACGCCATGATTTTAAATTGGGCAACGCTTGATTTGTTATATAACAAGACATCAATGGAAAGTTAAAAATTAAAAAGTGAGAATTAAACACTTGCATGCCCCGGGCTGCTCCTTTTCCATGGCTTAAATTGTAACATCCAAATAATATCCACTATTTATGGGACACTTTGTCAAATTAAGTTTGCAATGTATGCTTAAAGGGGCCAAAATAAATAATTGATTGGACGGCATAGAATTTGTTAGATAAGACGAAGACATGAATGGAAAGCTACAAATAAAAAGGCCGGAATTAGATAATTGCATGTCCCACACTTATTTCATGGCTCAAAATGTTCTTGCCAAAATAATATATGTTATTTGTGCTCCACATTTTCATCTCCATCTTGCTTGCATTGTTCATGTGAGTGCAATTTGCACTTAAAGGGGTCAAAATAAAAAATGGGGAACATCCAATAGGTTCCAAATTCAAAATAAAAAAGTTGGGATCATCTAATAGGTTTTAGGTTCAAAACCCAACCACAATGCTTTTTTCTTGTAGCACTTTATAGCCCCTTTTTTTAGTTTTAAGCTCAAGTAATTGCAAGAAAGGAGATGTGCAACCAACCATCTCTAATTAAAACTTACAAATCTTTGCCCCAATGGACAAAGGAATGTGACAACATGGTATTGGGTGGTTTGGAGCCTCCTCCACACTTTAACATGATCAATGGAACCAATGACAAACTAGCTACCAGATCCGACGCAACCGAAATGATGGCGTTGTCCATCGGCAACATGGTGCATGCCATAAAATGAGTTTCTTCTCTCTCTCTCTATATATATATATATATAGAGATAGAGAGAGAGAGTCAACGCTTAGGCTTTCGAGTTAATGCAAGTTATATTTGTTAGATAAGGTGAAGACGTGAATGGAAATTTGGAAATAAAAAGGTGGCAATTGAATACCTCTATGTCCTACACCTATTCCATGGCTCAGATTGTTCATATCAAATAATATATGCTATATGTGCTCCACTTTGTCGTCCCAATCTCGCTTGCATTATTCACATGAATGGAATTGGCTCTTAAAGGGGAAAAAATTAAAAAGGGGAAAATCCAATACGTTCAAGGTTCGAAACCCAACCACATCACTTCCTTCTTGTAGCACTTTGTAGGGCTTGAGTAATCAGTGAGAGAAGAAGGTGATGCACAAAAATCATTGATAATTGAGTTGGTTGATCATATGAACGACAATCAAGCTTTATTTATTTTATTTTATAGTTTTGGAAATTAAATATCCGGCATGTTGGCAACATACTCAAGTTATTCTAAACAGTGTCAACTATGCAATGGAAGGGAACTTGTCAAAGAGAGCACATTACACTTCCAATTGCATTCTCGTTCGTATGATCAATTCAAAGAACGGATGGAGGAAGCGTCCAACATCATTCGCCTTAGATTGTTTTACAAACCGCTATCTCGTGATGATCTTGATGCAATTATCATACAACTCCTGCCAAATCACTCAAGTTGTCTTCAAATTTGTAAAAAAGTTAGTTGACAATAACATAAGAAATAACACGTAGATTGAACGATGAATTGACAAGACGTTCTAACTTGTCAATACATACACAATCAATTTTTAAAATGCATCAATATAATGTACAAAACCATGTAAACTATTTGGATGGAATAAATTAAAGCCAACACATTATGAAATTTGATTTCTACCATTTTGTCCGTAGAATATCAAAGTGAAAAGTCAAAGTGAATAAATCAAAAACAAACTTGCAATCGCTCAAGCAAATGGGAAAAGGCAAAATAAATAAATAAATAATAATTCTCATCTCTCGTGGCACGTTGAATAAACTAAGACAAAATGGTACTTTAAATTAGTTTGTAAACAACTATGTTAACCCTTTGACTCTCCACGTTAATCCTCAAGAAGAGGTCAGGGTGCACAACATAGATTAGATAGTCGATAACAAAAAAACATTGAAGGAAGAAATGTCAAAGGTGATGTGACAAATAAGTTAAACATGAGGGAGTGTAACATCGAAGGAGGAAGACTGACGATGAAAAAGGGGTTTGTGACAGATAAGAGTGGGGAAAATGCTAGGGGAAGTAATGCAAACTCTTGTTTCTTATGGCATGCACATATGAACCACGTGCCATGATTTTCAATCATTTGAAAGAGAAATGAGTTACATTGTGCATAGCGCAGAGGCAACGTCACGCTTGGAGATATCTTGGAAAGCAAGGCTATCGATGATGAATTCTTCCACAGGAAACATGCATATATTTGAATTTCAAAGTCTCGCATATGTTAGATGCGAAATTTTACGTCCAACCATCGATTTCATAAGCATTTACGATTAGTCCTTCATGTGTGCTAGGCACAACCACCGATACCCCTTTTGGAAATACCTATCAATGTAATTGATGATTGAGGAATTGACAAAGGAGAAAAAATACTTCTTGCATGCACATGTGGGTCATCCTTCAATACTCTAGCTCATTTAAGGATACAAAGAGGGAACATTTAAGTTTGAAGATCATAATTTGGTTCATCAATTATAGAAATTTACTCGCTTCACTAGTCTAGTTTGGAAAACCACTATAAACATAAGTACTTCTCAACATTAAAAAATCTACAACCGGTATCGTACAACATTGTTTGTGGATAATATATATATAAGTGATGGTGTCTACTTTTATAGTCTACGTTTTTCGACACAAGGGAGGATTTGTGATTTGCAAGGTTGTTTCCATTATGTTGCAAGGTGTTACAAGTAACCGATCAAAAGTTTAACGCCTGGGGTCTTTCCACCCCAATGCTGACAAGTACATCTACAATGTGTGGGAATTAAATACTTACATGTCCAAGACCTATTCCATAGCTCGCATTATTCCTACCCAAATAATATTTGCTATATGTGCTCAACTTTATCATCTTGAATGCACTTGCATTATTTACATGAGTGCAATCTATACTTAAAGGGGCCAAAAAAGGGGGAAAATCCAATAACCTCTAGGTTTGATACCCAATCGCAATGTTGGCTACTTCTAGCACTTTCTAGCCCCCTTTTCAATTTCTAACCTGACTAATTATATAAAAATACATGATGTGTGAATTATCTTTGATGATTTAGCCCCTCCACTGATTGGCCATATAAACCCCAAGTAGATTTTATCTACTGATCGAAAGTTATTTTGACATTAAAACAATTTCCATATCGAGGAAAAGAAAAGGGAGAATGTTTCGGGGACAATGTGTGGATATGATGAAATAAGTATCGAGTAACACAAGTCACCTTAGTCAGAAACAATATCAAGCTTAAGAACAATGTTGTAACGTGTCTATTTTAAGCCATATGAAGGGGTGACTCAATTAACGAAATTAACTTGTCTAGTAGTTCCATGACATTGATAAATGGTTCTTAAAACAACTGAAAGAACCATTTTTTAGAAAATATGATAAAAATGACCTTTTTGTTTTATTTTCTTCCAATGACAAGGTTTTTGATTGAAAGACATTTAATTTGTTAGAAAAGACGAAGGCATTTATGGAAAGTTAGAAAGGAAAATGTAGGAATTAAATGCATGCATGTCCCACATGTGTTCCATGGCTCAAATTGTTCCTACCCAAATAACCTCCGCTATATAGATGAAATTAGGTTTTAAAACACGTGACTCGACCCGCATAAGGTTCTTCACCCATCCACTTTGACGGCATTACGTACAACTAAATTGTGTAAAGTTCCAAATTTCCCTTCACTCCTAACAAACCCTGTCACCTTAGGAATTGTGTAGATCCCACGAAAATGAGAAAACCCTAGGCCCAAAACCTTAACTAATAAATTTTGCTAAAAGCTAAAATGCTATTAATTAAGACTTGAAACACATTATCCAATCCAATTACGCCGAGCCCCTCCAATGGTTAGCCATATGAAAGTAAGTAGATGTTATCCATTGATCGAAAGTTTTAGAATAACTTTGATTAGTTGCCTGGTTTATACTTTTAAAAAATTGAGAGGAAAAGATTCAAGAATTTGGAAAGATATTTTGACACATATCAAGGTGGTCTAATTAAAATAGTTTCCGAATAAAATTTCTGAATGTATCCTGCAATGACAATATTTTTGTCCAAGTATAAGAAAGTTGCTTTTTATTCTAACTTTTTAGGTCCATGAAACCGCTTCATATAAAACCAAAAATGCAGGGGGAGTGACCTATTTATAATTTAGATCATTATTAACTCTCATATTCCTATAAACCAAAACGCAATGGTTTATAAAGTCTGAAATTTGGATTTATAGATGACCTAAATATGACCCCTCATTCATAGAGAAAGGAAGTCTTGGATGAAAGAGTCCTCGAGGAGTGGTTGTGAGTTCTAATAGGGTATTTAGTCTAAGGATTTGTAGTAAGCAAAGAGAACAAGGGTGTAATGTGCATAGTGTGCATAGGAGTGAACAGAGAATAAGGCAATATTGTTCTTCATTAACAGCATCCAAATCAGAAATTGATCCATTAAAACCAGATACAATAGGACTATCATCAGTTTAGCTAGTTGTGTATTCTTGATTGTGTTTTGTTCATCTTAATTTCTTGTGTTTATCACGACTGTCATACCCGGACTAGCACAGTTTTCTTATTGCCCAAAATAAGAGAAGAAACTGAGAGGTTCCCAGATTAGTACCAGTTCAAGTGCTATAACCATACTGGTATGGTTACAGGGACCTCCAGGGTAGTACCGGGTAACATAATAATGTTATAAATTTACATAGCACTGCAGAAAATGGAAAGCTCGTCAATCACAGAAGAATTGGGAGGATGAAATAAAGGGTTTATTTGTAAACCCTCGAAATTTATACTCTTTATATGATATAATTATTACTTTTTTCTAATCAAGGATAAAAATATGTGGATTTCCAACTATTAGTTATTGATAATTATTATCCAACAATTCAATGTTATCTATATTAATGGGTCAGATTGTTGTGCACGCTAAGTTCAGAAATATTCTTACCATCTTAATGCGGCCATCCTAATGCAGCGGCAACAAAAACTATTCAATATTAATACCTGTCCATGTAATGAGATCATGGATTCTCACGAGTGATTAAACAAAAATTATTGCCACTTTGACCCAAAACATCATTTAATAAGATATATTATGCATCGTTGACAAATGCACTTACAGAAGTAGTATTCACATGGTATAATTTTACATAAACCGATGCATAAGCCAATAAACTCGGCATCAATATCTCATAAACTGTTCAGTATCTCTGGGTTCTCAATGTTCTGTTTGGAACCATACAGACCTGCCAACACCTCATTGGCACTGACAAATAAATGAAACAAATAAAACAGGATGTCAGAGTAGTTTGAGATAATGTCACAACATATTTTTCAATGCCAGAACATAAACCAACTGTAGGCTATCTCCACCTGCTCTGCTCTCCAAATATTGTACCAATGCGACGCAGGCTCCACTGTTGTTCCTTGTAATATACACTATTTCTCAAATTATAACATCACTGCAACTGACATAATACCCTTCAAAGGGCAGAAGCTAAATCATCCCGACAGAACAGCAGACCAAGGTCTCAAATTGCTATCGCCCAGCTACAAACACTAATTGGTGTTGAACTAGGACAGTAAGAGTTGTATGACTGACTACCCGAATCAATGAAAATATATGGTGAATTACAGTGCCCACAGCTATATGCCATACAGAATAGTCCAGTAAAGATGTCTTGCGATTCCCTTAATGCAATCAGAATAGAATGTATTTTCAGAGAGCTTCATCAATCATGCTTGCTTTGCTCTAACACAATGCCTGTTCTCTCCATGTAGTTTTAGAAGAGATGCAAACCTTAAACCTCAGAGCAAATTTTTACAACAGGAAATATTCCTTAAATCTCAGACATAAGTTCTTCATGAGCATTGCCTGCCTCTTGTAAATAATTGATAGGGAAAACATCTCTAGCCAAAATCTTCAGTTTGCATTGTGTTAGGGTGCTGAAATTCACTTGATCACTTTTCATTTCAATTTCATCACACTTCTCCAATCCTCCAGTTCGTCGATCCATTGAATCAAGTATACTGCCAATAATCACCTGAAACAGAAAAAATAAAATGATGATAACTGCCTACCAAGAAATTTCATGGAAGGCACAAACACAAGAACCCAACCACTAGAGGGCAGATCCATCCTTACCAAGGGAGCAGAACTGCACGCCTTTTCAAGGACAAGCGAAATTAACCTTCGGTCTTGTGGATTCAGAATCTCCTTTGAAGCTCCTAGCATCATGAAGTCTAAATTGGATGAAATTGCAGTTCTGGTATTTTGTATGGTAACTTGCCGATGCTTTTTTACCAACTTTTCGACAAGGAAACCGACAGAATTCTTAAGCGCCTTCTTTGTACTGCCAGTTGAAATGTTACATTGAGATGCCACATTCTCAAATAATTCTCCAGCCGTTGAACGTATGCTAAGCAAATATGCAGCTCTTGCACCACTAGCCCAACACTCACACAATCCCGAGGCATCATCTAACCAAAGCACATAGAAATTTATTGGTACAAACCAAAGACACAAAAAAGAAAACTCGTCATCCATTGTAATTACATTCATCTTTACAATCGAGAAATAAGAAAACTCGAGTGAAACTCAATAAGTGTGGCCACATAAAACATAGAATATAAACAAATTGTACAACTCAGCAGACCACAAAGCTGGGGATATCAACCACTTTGAAGATGGGAAAACTGAAGCAGATATGTGGGAGCACCAAGAAGGTTCTAGGAACTAGTTCAGAAAATAAACACCTTAAGTGATCACAGACAAACCACCTTAAACCACTAGCCCAGCAATCACACAATCCTGAGGCATTGTCAAGCCAAAGCACATACAAATTACTTGGTGCAAAGCAAAGACACCAAATTAGAGAACTCATCCTCTTTTGTGTAAAAGCATTCATGTTTACAATCAAGGAATAAGAAAACTTTTGAACTCAAAAAGTGTGGCCAGATGAAACATAGAATATAAACATTGCACAACTCAGCAAACCACAAATCTGGGGATTGCCACCACTTTGCATATTGTTGAGTCGAGTGATCCAGGTTTAAATTTATATTTATTAGTTGTGTGTACGGGGCATGCATCTCCTAGTGAGATACCTGCTTTAGTGAGTTTGAAGTTTATTAATGTTTGTTAGTATGTTAGGTTTGATGTGTAACTTGCTCTTAGCAAGTATATATAAATAATGATGTAGCCCGTATTTAAATTAGTAAAAATATATGGTACAAACCATTTCTGCATATCATTGTGTTGTCAATTTCTTATCAAAGATGAGAAAACTGAAGCAGATATGTGGGAGCATCACGAAAGTTCTAGGAACCAGATCGGAAAATAAACATCTTAAGTGAGGTGCTGGAGAATCCCATAAACCGCATCTAATTCAGAATATTAAGATTATGAGGCAATGTTGACTGAAAGAACAGTGTCCTGGTTGGTTGTGATATGGCCTCACTTTTTACATAAACCCTAGGCAGAATATAGAGTTGGTTTCAAAGATTGTTCTTGAGACTAGTGTTTTAAAAACCATTCCGGTTCCAGTTCAGTTCAACCAGTTTGACCGGTTCATTAAAAAAATTGCAAACCGTTAGAAAAACTGAACCAATGACCGGTTTTGTACGGAACCGGCTGATTCAGTACCGGTTCAGTACTGAACTGTCTGGTTCTGTACTAAACCGGTCAAACCAGCCAGTTCCGTACTAGACTGGTCTGAACTAGTTGAGGGGCAGGTTTTGCCTTAAAACATTTTTTTCCAATTTTAGCTTTTAAGTTACTTTTTCCAACCCTAACCCTAAAATGATGTTATATAGACCCCATTTGGAACAACAACGGTTAAATGATCTTGTCTTCGTGCAATACAACCTCTCGACTAAGGCGCAACCAATTACTAAATAGGATACCTAATACAAATCCCATTGTCTTGGATGATATTGATCCAACCTCAAAATGGGTAGAGGAGAGTCACCTGGCAAAGTTTGATCCCGATGACTTGGGGTGGATGGCTTTGGATGATGAACCACTAGTAGCACCAGACATGGCAAACACTAGCCGTGCTACTACAACTATTGCAGATGTCCCTGAGGAGTCCGATGTGTCTGAGCCAAAGGAACATGATGACATTGATGAGGATGAGGATCCCATTCTTAGCAGTGGTGTTGAGTTTGATGATTGATATCAAACATGTAGTAGCTTGTAGCATATTGTTTTTGGACTCTATAGGCCATTTAGAGCCTCATTGTTTATGTATTTTGTTTCGGATATGTAGTGCACTCAGTGCCGTTTTGCTATATTTACCCTTACATGGTATATGCATGAGCAAACTTTGCATATTTTGTCTCTAATTGTTTGTAATCATGGTTTGGAATCTTTAAAATTTCTTGTTTTCATTAAAATTGTAATATTTTATGTATTTTTAGTAAATTGGCTCATGTCTTAAACCGGTTTGACCCTTGGTCGGTTTTGAGTCCGATTTCGGTTTTTAAAACATTGCTTGAAACAAGTTGAGTAATCACCATACTTCCGTAGAAATTTCCACATATGCTCGTAATAAACACTTCTATAGTTAAGAAATCTAAATATGCCTAAAAAAATTTAAAAATAGGACATTTATTGCAAACATAGTTGTAACCCTATGATGATTCCTCTACATACATGGTGACTTTGTCACAAGTACTTTGTTTGTACCCTATAGTCTACCCAATGATCCTAGTAGCATAACGTCCCCCTCTCCTCCTCGACATGTCACGCATTTCCACCACTTTCATTGGAATGTCCAAGTTTATTAACACACTTTCCAACATTCTAGGGAGTTATCGTGACCTTCACGAGACCATGTGCCAGCACTACTGATCAATTGCTACACACAATACCAACATGGCTTTTTTCATATCAATGTCAAGATCACACTTCCGTGCTCTTATCTCGAAAATCCCTACTCTCATATACAATTGTTTCTAATCCGACTCCCAAAAGGTATATAATTGTTTGTTATCCTACTACCGAGAAGGTATTAGAGCAACCTACGGTTGTGATTCATCCCTTATGTTGTGTTAGGGTTACCTTAGCAACTTTGTGTCTTCATCATCCACCACTCTTTTTGTTGCACTCTAGGAATGGCCATTCAGAATCATTGCTTAGGGTTTGGTCAAGGAGATGCTAGACTTCCATCCTCGGGTGATTAGAACCTTCCGATCTTCATCATGTGGCCATCAAACTCCAAGGTTCAAATTAGTGGCTAAACATCCCTTAGAACAGACTTATGAGAGATCTTTTAGGAAAGAATTTAGTAGATCTCTTTTATTTCAGTTTTTGCATCATTGACAGTTTGACCATTGATTGTATCTCATTTAGAATTGTGCCTAGCATTTCACTGAATTCTGAAAAATCTACATTCATCGTGTGGATTTCAAGAGTTGGGATTTGGAAAATAGAAAGTTGCATTCTCTAATTCTAGCCTCTTTTGTCTACAAACAGAGAAAAATGAAAGTGTTTAACTAGTTTGCATTTTTGTCCATATTAGTGTTTTATTTATGTTAATTTAATTTAGCACTTATTTCATTATTCCAAACAGAATTGAAAGAAAAGTCTTCTTTGGATAGGATCATTCATCTATCCAAACCCTAGAAACCTTATTTTAAACCCTAATTTTATTACTTTATGTTTCTTTCATTAATCCTAGGTTAATTTAATTCGGCTAAAGGCCCATCCTTCACATGGTTACTCCAAATCATAGTTTGATTATTCTGTTTTTCAGTAAACCTAGGTTTAATTTAATTCGATTTAGGACCTGTCCTTCACACAGTATTCGCTTCACCATGTCATTGAAGGTCTTAATTGGTTTATTTGCTTCCTTTTCATACTCCGTACTCTATGGCATTGAACCTTTGTCCAGATCTTTGCGATTAAAATAAACTGGTAAGTTTCCTTCAAATTAAAGAATTTACAAGGCTCAACAAATTTTGATTGGTGGTAATCTACATTTGGACACTAGGAATTCCTTTAAATAACTATGACAAGCTTCTTTAAAAGCTCTAATGACACCGAAAAGTAGTCTAACTATTAAAACTATATTTAAATAAGCAAATATTTATAATGTGTATAGAAAAAAAAACATTTTGAAATCCCAGGCTATGTACTCTAACAAAAAGCACTCTAATAACTTAATAAGCACCTACATGATTCAAAAAGGTGGGTTTACATGACACTTTTCTCTATAGAATATTATATGAAAGGTAACCCTAAAATGTGGCCAAGGTAGAATTAAATCCAAAAGAAGCACCAATCCTTGAATTGTCTTGAGGATTTATCTTGGCAATCTAAGGGTTTGTTCCCACTAGTTACAAGTTGAGACAAACCACCATATTCCTCACGATGATAGGATTTTTCATCTTTGTTCTCTCCAGGATCATCCAAGCAACATAATGACCTTCGAGATGGATTTGCGCCTTCCCAACGCCTATTTGCATCTTTTTAAGTACTTTGCAAGATGTTCACAAGCTTTTGCGCACCTGTCACAAAATCTTTTGGTGCAAAGCTCAGCTCTTCATTGCAAAGCTTTTCCTTTGTTGCGAAGCTTGGCTCTTCAATGCAAAGCAAGTCTTTCTTTGCGAAGCTCATTTCTTTGTTGTGAAGCTCACCTCTTCTTTGCAAGGTTCCTATATTTTGCAAACCTCGTACTTTGCACCACGACAAATCTCTTTGTTGTGAAGCTCCCTGTTTCACGCAGTCAGTAAAACAGCAATGCTCTCTTCCCTTAATATTTTGGCCATCAAATTTTGACACCAATCAGCTCAACCGCCAGAAAGTGAGGAGTCACACATGGAAGTACAATTGTTCCAACTTCCTTAATGGTTCTTTAAGCTTCATGGCTGTGTAATATACGTAACCATATATGTAGCATCAAATGCATCAAATGGCATCAAATAATAGAAGATAAACAAGCATGCATCTCCCTCAAGAGTATGCCATGTACAAAACCCACACATTAATAGAACTTTATGTTCTAGTTCTATTTTTCTCTATTCTGAATATTGTCTCAAATTGTTTCAGCACACAAATTGTATGTTCCTTTCTAGGGCTGATCCGGAAAGTGAGGGTTTGCCACAAACCCAAATGCAAGAATTCAAATTTTTGTAACAGCAGCATTCAAACCCTAGCAGCCAACTGAAACCACACACTTAGGGTATCAAAATCAACTTAGAAAATTAATTAATATCCCTCTAGGGCAGCGAACTGTACCAACACTTAGGAGCAACCATTCACATGCAAAATCTAGCCAAAAATGATATAGAATGATCCCAAATAATTTAATCAACCAAGTAGAAATTATTCCAGCCAATATACTTCACAAACTATGGAGAAATAAGTGCCAACACACAGCTGTAATTATTAAAATAATCAGCAGAAGTACAGTCCACAAAATTAGCTGAAAATGAGGTCTCCAAACCCCAATAAAATACCAAGAAGTGATAGATCAGCCTTATAAATTAGGAGAAATCTGAATATCCACTTGAGACACCAAAATGTGCCCTAGAAGGCACCGAAATACTCTTCTACCCAAGTCGCCACCCTAGGAGAGGGTGCCAAAATGATGTAGAACCCTTGAAATCTCTTCTCCTTCAATGCCCTAGCTGCCCAACCAGCAAGATAGTCTTCTTAGAAGTCCTTAGAACCACCAAATTGGAGAGTTTTTGTTCTCCAACCTTCAACAAAGAAGGGTTTCGTCTTCCTTGCTTGCCACACCAAAGAATTTTCACCCCTTAGTGGATTGGAATAGAGCAACCAGCTCTAGAACCAAATAGATAAAGTTATAATAGTCAAAACATGCCCAAAATGAGCCTATGTGACCCCTTATATATCCTTATGGTGGCACCAAGAGTTTCTAGGGAAGAATTCGACAAGACCGACCTCCTTGAGAAACCTTATTTTATCTTTAAACTTGTCTTAAAACTCTCCAACCCAGCTGACTGACCGCTTCATAGGAAAAACAACGAAAAAATATAATTATTAATTAAAGAAAGACTAAAATATAATCCAAGGGCTTCCCTTGTTCATCTACTTCTTGCCAACAAGAAGAAGAATGGGCAAGAAGCCTTCAATTTGATTAATGTGAAAAAGGGGGCATTACACATCTAAATCCTCATTTGGAGTGTTATTCCTCAAATACATCCTGAATTCAAATCATAAGACGAAAATGAGAAGCAATTTAATTTTAGATGTCTTGTTTACTATGAGATCTGTGTCACAAGGTTCAGCGAATTTTTGCCCAAAGTTCGAAATTCGCCGAACTTCTGATACCCATAAAAAAATCGCCAATATTTGTGGAGTTCGCCAAAGAAAAACACAAGTAAAAGGGCTTCTCTGTATTTGTCGTTATGCTTGTTCGCTCACGTACAGTTCCTAAGCGGGCTATAGATCTACATATTGAGAGATTAAAAACACAAGACTAGGGCATGCAAAAAAATAGATATCATCACGGTTCGATTTTAGGGCCTAATCATCTCTCAAGTGGTGTCGCTCAAGGGGATGTTGCTTGCAGCCACGACACCTTCCATATCGTGAGTCGCCATCACTGCCCTGCATTGCCCTTCGTGTCCTCCCTTTCCTGCCTTCCCGTAGGTTAGATGGTTGCAAAGTTTTTTATTTATGTTTTATTGTGAGGTTTTATTTATCTTTTATGTTTAAATTTTTACTTTAAAAATATTTTTTTAATTTTAATTAACTCAATCTTATTACTATTTTTTATGTTTTAACTTTCAATTTTTTTATTCATATTTTTTGTTTATTTTATTTTAATGTACAAAACAGTTATTTTTTTATTTTTTAAAAAAGGATGTTCATTTTTAATTTATTTGTTTATTTTATTTTTAATGTACAAAACATTTTTCTTTTTATTTATTTTAATAATTATTTTTTATAAAAGGATGTATTTATTTTTCTTGTTAATATTTATTTTTAACCATATATATTATTTCGAACTTAATGTCGGATTTTTTTAACTTTACCATGGGACGAACTTGAAACAAATTTCATCCTTGTCGAACTTAAACTCAAACTCAAACCTTGTGACTAAGCTATGAGATATGGGGAGGTATCACTATATGTAAAGAGATTTAGGATGTTCTATCAGCCTTTCCATTGTCCTAATCGACGTGTTAGTTGTTGGGAGGTTGTCACCTCTAAGACTAATAGGTTGAATACTTGTAATGTCCCTTTTCCCTCGCCCATGGCCTAAGGGCCAATGCGTGCCCTAACCCTAGTCATGCCCAAGGGGTTACGGACACTATTTTGCTATTGGGTATGGGCATCTAGTCCAGTTATTATTTTTTATTGACTGGGTCATAAAGTACTTTTAAAAAGGGACTAGATGTTATGTTTCATCATTGGGGCCACTTAAAGTACCTTTTTGGCGACTTGAGAGGACATGCATGGCATTAAATGTTATATTTCTTCATTGAGGTTACTTTATGGGCCTAGGCGCCTAGGAAGGGAAAAGCAACTTCAAGTTATTTTTAATAAGGCCCTCTTTTTGGGAAAGTGCGCCTTGAGTGGTTTTAGGGTTTCTTTGGCATGAAAAGGTTATAAAAGGAGGTGAGGGGTGAAAGGATGATCATTCATACATACACTTATATTTTCTTTTCATGGTGCAACTGTTGTTTGCAACTTTTAGCTTGTGGAGTAAGATCCCACGGGAACCCTAGCTTCGGTGGTGAGAGATCCATCCCTAGCTAGCAGGGCATTCTTCGGTAGTGAAAGATCTACCCTAGCTTGTCATTTGGAGCAGATTTCAGGGC
Organism: Taxus wallichiana var. yunnanensis; assembly: GCA_018340775.1. NCBI lineage: Eukaryota > Viridiplantae > Streptophyta > Pinopsida > Cupressales > Taxaceae > Taxus > Taxus wallichiana. The sequence continues at coordinate 180,341,220 of CM031238.1, read as the reverse complement.
TGGTTTTACAGAGGTATTTTCAGAATTTTCAGAATTAGGGTTTGAGGATTTTTGAGAGTTTGGTGGAGATTTTTCAGCTGGTTTTCGGATCAGACCTACGGCAGCCATAGAAGAAGGATTCGGCATCATCTACAAAGGGTTTCACAAGGGTTTTGGCTATTTTCCAAAGGGGGCAACTTGTTTGGGAATTTGCAGCCCCAATTTCTAGGGTTTCCAGCAGTCCTTTTCGATCTCGAAGGTTGGAGAGTTATCTACTATTTTTATATATATTATTTCCAAAGTTTCATCATTATTGCATTTGTATTCGACAAGATATTAATTTTCGAAGTTTTCCGGCTATTTTAGGCACGCTGTAAATTTCTGGCAGCATTCTGTTATCTGAAAAATTCCAAAAATATTTCCCTTGTGTTCTACATATTATTATCTTGTTCCAGTTAAAATTTCAAGTATTTTGGACGGGTATTTTGAGAGTTATTCACATTTTTCTGTTCGCTGCCCTAGCTGTACTTTTTCTGCATAAAATCTGCAAAAATCAGATTTAGTATTTTGCTGCAAATTTCTGTGTTTTGTCATTTTTTGTGGTAAGATCCCAACAAGGGATATTTCAGTGGTATCAGAGCGGTTGTTCCTCCAGCCTGTTAGGGTTGAAAGATGGGAGACAGAGACAGAGACAGTGAAGAGATGGGAGTAGATCTGATGAGACAACTGTTCACCAACATGGTGAAGCAGCAGGAGACTACCAACCTCTATTTGAGCCAGCTTACTGAGAGGTTAGCACAGGGTAGGATCGAGACTCATGCGGAGAAAGGAGAGGCCAGCAATATGGGTCAACATGGTAATAGAAGTGAGAGTCGACATTCGGGACAAGGGTCCCCTCATGCATCTACTGTGCCCTCGGACTCCACGAGCCTTCATTCTTAAAGGATCCGGAAGTTTCGCGACACGACAGCCCGCAGACATTGTGGATGAAGAATCTTGCTGGGAGAAGTACCGGACTTTGAGCGAGGGTTTCCGAGACAACATGCCATTTCAAGAGTATTGCAAAATGAAGATTGCAGCAGGCCTAGGAGAGATTACCAGCCACAGGTACCTGAGTTTCAGAAGAGGTTAGGGCAGATCTCTATTCCACACTTCGATGGCTCTAGGAAGTGTACCGCCCAGTCTTGGATTCAGAAGTTGAAGACTTACTTCGACTTGAATCCCATGCGCGAAGAAGATGCAATTAAGTTTGCTATCCTACACCTCGAGGGAGATGCCCATGACTGGTGGCATCATGGATTGATCACACAGGGGCACATGCATATCACTACATATGCAGATTTTACACAGAGATTGATGAGCAGGTTTGACAGGAGGGACCCAGATAGGCACTTCAGGGAATTGACCCACTTGAGGCAGACAGGTTCTCTGGATCAATACATTGCAGATTTTCAGAGGTTGTCAGTGATGGTATCTGATGTTTCAGAGATGAGGTTGACTTCACTCTTCATGGCAGGTTTGACGGACGCTTTAGCAGGATTTGTGAAGGCATTTGAGCCTTCCTCCCTACATGAGGCGATTAGGCGAGCACGAGATTTGGAGTTGTCCACTCCAAAATCGAGGTTTCCCCCTCGAAATCAGCCTAAGGGTTTTCCTTCGAAAACTGAGGGTTCACAGCCAAAGGGGCCCCCACCCAGGCAGGATACCACAAGGAGACCATTTGTATCGAGAGAGGACCGGGAGGAGTTGAGGCGAAAGAAACTCTGTTTCGATTGCCGCACACCATGGGTTCCAGGACATGATTGTAGAGGGAAAGGAAGGGCCCAATTCATAGAGGTCTTTGAGGAGAGTGAGAACGAGGAGCGGTACCATCAGGAGTTAGAAGATGAAGATGAGGAGGCATTGGATAGTGCAGGGATTGAACAGGAGGAGGAGACTTTTCCCCAGGAGACTATTGCTACTTTGTCGAGTACCCCGAGGTACAAGGCATTCAGAGTTAGGGGAACATTACAGGGCCAGAGAGTTGTAGTGCTCATTGATAGTGGGGCCACCCACAATTTCATTGATGCATCTTTGGTAGAGAAGCGGGGACTGCAGGCAGAAGACTTTGAGGGTTTCAATGTAGTGGTAGCCAATGGTGAGTCCATGAGATGCATGCAGCGAGTTCCGCAGTTGAGTATCACCATGGGTAACCATACAGTCACCGATGACTTCTATGTGGTTGGTATTGGAGAGACCAACCTTGTGCTGGGTGTACAGTGGCTCCATTCTCTTGGAGAATTTCGGACTAACTTTCAGACCATGGAACTCAAGTTCAAGTCCGAGGGAAAGAATGTAACCTTAAGAGGTTTATCTTCAGAAGCACCCAGAGTTGTTTCAGCAAAGAGGATCGAGAGGATTCACAGACACAATGGGGTTGATTGGGCAGTACAGTGCTTGGTTTCTACCAAGAACTCAGAGGATGGACAGCCAGAGTATCATGTAGATATACAGGGGCTATTGGACAAGCACAGTACAGTTTTTAGCGACATACCACCTGGTGTACCGCCAGAGAGGGGATTTGAGCATGTGATTGAGCTCGAGGACACTAGACCAGTGGTTACTACTCCTTACCGTCACCCCAAACGGTTTAAGGACGAGATTGAGAGGACCATCCATGAGCTTATTGACATGGGACACATTAGGCCGAGTTCTAGTCCTTTCGCTTCTTCAGTAGTGTTGGTGAAGAAGAAGGATGGGACCATGCGGATGTGCATTGATTATCGGGCATTGAATAAGAAGACAATCAAGAACAAATATCCAGTGCCGCGTATTGATGAGCTACTAGATGAGCTACAGGGAGCAATCTATTTTTCTAAAATAGATTTGCGATCGGGATATCACCAGATCAAGGTTAGGGAGCAGGATGTGCATAAGACCGCTTTCAGATGTCATTATGGACATTTTGAGTTTTTGGTGATGCCCTTCGGTTTGTCTAATGCACCAGCCACATTCCAGTCTTGCATGAACCACGTGTTCAACCGCCACTTGCGGAAGTTTGTTTTAGTCTTCTTTGATGATATATTGGTTTACAGCAGGACTTGGGAGAGTCATATCCGCCACCTTGACGAGATATTGGGAATACTAGGAGCTAATTTGCTATATGCAAAGGCTTCTAAATGTGAGTTTGGCATGACAGAGTTGTTGTACTTGGGATATGTGATTGGCGGAGGGGGAGTCAAGGTGGACAGAGTGAAGATACAGGCAATTTTGGATTGGCCTCCACCCAGGACGTTGACACATTTGAGGGGATTCTTAGGACTATGCACCTATTACAGGAGGTTCGTGAAGAATTTCTCACGATTGACTGCCCCACTGACAGACTTGACCAAGAAGGGAGCCTTCGCTTGGTCAGAAGCGGCACAACAGACTTTTGATCATCTCAAGGAGGTGATGAGCTCATGCCCCGTCTTGGCATTACCAGATTTTGCTCGTCCATTTGTTCTAGAGTGTGATGCATCAGGTGAGGGGGTTGGAGCAGTGCTTATGCAGGATAGGCACCCCATTGCTTACGAGAGTCGGAAATTGAGCCCCGTGGAGAGGGGGTATTCGATCTACGACAAGGAGATGTTGGCCATCATGCATGCTTTGGCCAAATTCAGACAGTACCTTGTGGGCAGCAGGTTCGTGGTACGTACAGATCACAATAGTTTGAGGTTCTTTTTGGGACAGAAGGATCTCAACGACCGCCAGCAGAGATGGGTGAACAAGGTACAAACGTATGACTTTGATATAGAGTACACTAGAGGTAAGAATAATGTTGTTGCTGATGCTTTATCTAGGAAGCCTTACCTTACTACTATGTTGAGTTCTATGTCCGAGATTTCAGCAGATTGGAAGGCTCACATACTGGTTGAGTACTCCAAGAATCAGTTTGCATGCGAGATCATGGATGGTATTATCAAGGATGACCGATACAGGGTGGTAGATGATCTCATTTTTTATAAGGATCGGATTTTCCTTGTACAGGGGTCTAAGATGAAGGACAAGATCCTTCGTGCAGTACATGACACACCACTAGCTGGACACCCCGGATATTTCAAAACATACAGGTACATCAGGGAGAGATTCGCTTGGAAGGGGATGAAGGATGATGTCCTTAATCATGTCAGAGAGTGTATGGTTTGCCAGCAAACCAAATCAGAGCATTCTTTTCCTGCAGTTTACTTCAGCCTCTTCCCATCCCTGAGCAAAAGTGGGAGAGCATATCGATGGACTTCATCACAGGACTCCCTCTGGTGCATGGGCACAATTGCATTTATGTGGTAGTTGATCGATTGACCAAGTATGCGCACTTCTTTTCTCTACCCAAGAAGCATGAGGCAGCTGATGTGGCTCAGGTATTTTATACAGGGATTTTTAGGCTACATGGGTTGCCTAAAAATATTATCAGCGACAGGGACAAGATCTTCATGAGCACTTTTTGGCAGAAGATTTTCAGACTTGCTGGTACCGAGTTGACTCCTAGCACGAGCTACCACCCTCGATCGACGGCGGAGACGAGATTGTCAACAAATGGATCGAGGGCTATTTACGGAGTTATGTGACCGGTCATCACAGTATGGATCGATGGTTGCATATGGGTGAGTATTGCTTCAATACCACATATCAAATGAGTATTGGCATGACGCCTTTCAGAGCTTTGTATGGATACGATGCCATGTCATTTGCAGATTTAGTATTATCAGATAGTCGAGCTCCCAAAGCTCGGGATTGGTTACAGGAGAACCAAGATATCCTGCGAACTCTTAAGGAGAATCTCCAGAAGGCGCAGAATCAGCAGAAGGTTTATGCGGATCGACACAGGGTAGAGAGGTCCTTCGAGGCAGGAGACTTGGTGTTCTTGCGTCTACACCGTCTGCATGCATATCATCACTCAAGCAGAAGGGGGCGAAAAAGCTGAAACCCCAGTTTTATGGTCCATACAGGATAGTCAGGCGAGTGGGTGCGGTTGCATATGAGTTGGATCTTCCAGAGCACAGCAAGATACATAATGTCTTCCATGTATCATGCCTTAAGAAGGCCTTAGGACAGCACATTGTACCTTCTACAGAGTTGCCACCACTGGATGAGGAGGGGAAGCTGGTTTTAGAACCGGATTCTATTATTGAGGTCAGACAGAGGAAGCTCAGGAACAGAGATATCACAGAATATTTGGTGCGATGGAAGGGTTTGCCTCTTGAGGATGCTACTTGGGAAGGAGAACAGATTCTACGGCATCCTAGTCTGCATTTGCTTGGGGACAAGCAAATTTTGGGAAGGGAGGACTGTAATGTCCCTTTTCCCTCGCCCATGGCCTAAGGGCCAATGCGTGCCCTAACCCTAGTCATGCCCAAGGGGTTACGGACACTATTTTGCTATTGGGTATGGGCATCTAGTCCAGTTGTTATTATTTTTTATTGACTGGGTCATAAAGTACTTTTAAAAAGGGACTAGATGTTATGTTTCATCATTGGGGCCACTTAAAGTACCTTTTTGGCGACTTGAGAGGACATGCATGGCATTAAATGTTATATTTCTTCATTGAGGTTACTTTATGGGCCTAGGCGCCTAGGAAGGGAAAAGCAACTTCAAGTTATTTATTAATAAGGCCCTCTTTTTGGGAAAGTGCGCCTTGAGTGGTTTTAGGGTTTCTTTGGCATGAAAAGGTTATAAAAGGAGGTGAGGGGTGAAAGGATAATCATTCATACATACACTTATATTTTCTTTTCATGGTGCAACTGCTGTTTGCAACTTTTAGCTTGTGGAGTAAGATCCCACGGGAACCCTAGCTTCGGTGGTGGAAGATCCAACCCTAGCTAGCAGGGCATTCTTCGGTAGTGAAAGATCTACCCTAGCTTGTCATTTGGAGCAGATTTCAGGGCTGGTTTTACAGAGGTATTTTCAGAATTTTCAGAATTAGGGTTTGAGGATTTTTGAGAGTTTGGTGGAGATTTTTCAGCTGGTTTTCGGATCAGACCTACGGCAGCCATAGAAGAAGGATTCGGCATCATCTACAGAGGGTTTCACAAGGGTTTTGGCTGTTTTCCAAAGGGGGCGACTTGTTTGGGAATTTGCAGCCCTAATTTCTAGGGTTTCCAGCAGTCCTTTTTCAGATCTGAAGGTTGGAGAGTTATCTACTATTTTTATATATATTATTTCCAAAGTTTCATCATTATTGCATTTGTATTCGAAAAGATATTAATTTTCGAAGTTTTCCGGCTATTTTAGGCACGCTGTAAATTTCTGGCAGCATTCTGTTATCTGAAAAATTCCAAAAATATCTCCCTTGTGTTCTACATATTACTATCGTGTTCCAGTTAAAATTTCAAGTATTTTGGATGGGTATTTTGAGAGTTATTCACATTTTTCTGTTCGCTGCCCTAGCTGTACTTTTTCTGCATAAAATCTGCAAAAATCAGATTTAGTACTTTGCTGCAAATTTCTGTGTTTTGTCATTTTTTGTGGTAAGATCCCAACAAGGGATATTTCAATAATATCCCAAACATTGACAATATTAAGCATCCTTCGAATGTGGTCGATCCACACACATGCACAAGCAAGTTAATGAGATGAAGTACATTTTTGTACAAGGGTATCCAATCCTCTCTCCTATACCAAGCATCGTTGATCTTCTATTTGGTGTCACAAGTCGCCTACTCGTTTCCAACATTTGAGCCGAGAAGGACAGGTAGATATCACCAAATTCCTCTCTAACTATAGATATCTGTTTTCCTTGGATGTTTAGAGAAATTCTAGGGGAGAGTACATTGTATCCTCCTAAAATTGTCATGTCTGCCCTCCTTCGAATGTGGTCGATCCACACACATGCACAAGCAAGTTAATGAGATGAAGTACATTTCGCCCTTGACCTTCTCTTATGGATATTATCAAACCTTGTATTGGCCAAGTTTTGGCAATGGATGATAATATTGTCGATTCTTTTGCTATAAGATTTGATGCAAACATGCAACAAAGCTGAGTTCTAGTCTTGGCCTTCATCAGCTCCTTGCTCCTTTATGAGGTCTTCCCCTTCACATGGCTATTTTATATTTGTGTTTGGACCATGTGGTTAGGGTTTCTTTTTTACACATGGCTATTTTATATTTGTGTTTGGACCATGTGGTTAGGGTTTCTTTTTACCATAGTACTTTTCTATTGTAACTAGTACTTCCAAGTCTCATTCATGGACATTAATGTAAGTCTTCCTTTATTTTCTTTGAACATGATTTTCCCTATGGTCACTCTTGCTTTTGTAGTACGCTATGTTTTTCCTTCAATTTCTCTCTGCACATGACCACCAACTTCCCTATTTCCAGTTTAATATAATAAGACTGATATCCTTTGATTCCTGCAATGCAAGGATTTGTATGAATTGGGTCTTTCTGTGTAGCTACATATCCCAAAATATTTTATGGGCAAGGCATTTTACAACATATCTTTCATCCAATTCATGTAAACGTAAATCAGCACTCAATATCAATACAAATACAATAAAGAACATTACCTAAAATGAATCTCCCAGAAACTATTTGAATAGAATTCAAGATATCTGTAGAACTTGCAATAAATGGACAAGCAGATTCATATTTTGCAGGTTTCCACTCCAGAACTAAATTCTGAATGGCCACAACCTGCAGAACAAGAAATGATGTAAATTTCTTTGATAATACACATCAATTCAACTAAAAAGGCCCTCTAGTCAGACCACTGAAAGAACCATCCATGCTAGGAAGATAAATATAATGTAGACCTATATAAATTGATGTGGCTGTTTGATGCACAAATCTTACCCTGCAACAAAGTCTAAAGCATTCCACAGCCAAGCTTTGAGATAAACATGAGATCAAAGTTGAATCCTTTACATCACAATTATCGGGACTAGGCAATGGATTCTCAATTTCAGTATTATGTCCACCATTAGAATGATACTCAACCTCTTTGATTGCATTAACCACAATAAACGATGCTGCTGTTACCAACAACTCCTGCACCCCAAGATCGTCTCTGAAAAAGCACAACACAGATAATGAGAATAAAGAAGAACATATAAGGTTTTGAATATACTATTAAAAGACAATATTGTATTTGCACTTACAGAAGGGAAGTCAATATCATCCACAATACCTTTTGCAGAAAATACTCAAACTTACCTGTAGAAACTAATAAATGGCATTGGCTCAAAATTAACACCAACAAACATTGGATGGTCTTAAGAATTTGATGATTGCCTTGAGATTACAAATAAAATTGGAACTCTTGCACTACTGGCAATCTAATATTAGCAGAGAAACTAATTATAAACATCAAGGTGACTAGATTTACACCTTGATAAGTATATCCCACCAGCTTTCCAACAGTATATTAGAAGATTGTTCAAATTAATAACTTGTCTACCGAGGAAATGGTGTTGTGTAATATTCCTTTCAAGGGCTGAAACTGAAAATTAGGAAATTAGCACAAACCCTCTATATAATCAAATCTGATTTTAGGATCAGCAAACTGAAAATAAACCCAGATTTGGACAGCGATCAGATTTTTGGAACAGCAGTATGAAAAACTCACAATTTCACCAAAATATCATCCAACAATGCATCCACAATTTTTATAAACCTTTTAGAGATATTTTAGAACTGTTTTCAACCCAAAAACATGTTAATGCTCAGCTGAAAAATTAATTATAACCAGCAGAAGTACAGCTCCAAAATAATTATGAAAGGAGGGTTTAGAAACCCCAAACTTCACAACAAATAGTAGATTCCGGCTTTATAAATAGAGGCAAATCTGAATATGAAATGAAATATCAAATTCGTGCCCTTGAAGACACCAAACTTCACCCTAGGGTAAGTCGCTCCACCTAGGAGAGACCAATCAATGCATATAAAAATCTGGTTATGACTTCTTCACAAATCTGCAATAATCCTTCAAGCCCACACAAGGAAGGAGGGTTTCCGTCCCCTACCAACCACAAGAAGGGTTTTTCGTCCTTCTTGGAATGCCACACACTTGGATTTTCGCCCAAGAGTGAAAGAACAATGAGCAATCAGCCCAAAAGTCCAATTAGAGTAAAATGCACCAAAGTAGATGATGCAAATGAGCTCTCTAATCTTCTTTTATACCCCATCTTTGGCACCAAAGCCCAAAAGGACAAGGCCAACCCTAAGGATTTCTTTTTAATCTATAATTAGCTTCATTAATGCTCCAAACCCAGCCGACCTGTTAAAAAGGAGAATACACTAAAAGAAAACATTAAAAATTAGAAAATAAAAGTGCAATTAGAGCTCACTTCCTTTTCCTGCTCGCTCTACTTCTTTGCAGTGGAAAAGGGAATGGCAAGAAGTCCAACTCATGTTCTCAAGTTGGAAAAGTGGACATTACATGTTGGCTCAAAGTCAAAACTAAAAAAACATTGGATAGTCATAAGAATTTGATGCTTGCCTTTACAAAGAAAATTGGAATTGTTACACTGCAGGCAATCTAACATTATCAGAGAAACTATTTCAAAATGGAAATCATAAACACCAAAATGACTAGATTTACACCATTGATAAGTATATCCACCAGCTTTCCAACAATATATCAAAAGACTGCTCAAATCAATTAATTCCCTAAAAACACAATGTGAGGCCAAGAGCAGCTAAATGGAATAATAGTAATTAGTAATTCACAAAGTAGGATGGCTTACTCTACAGTATACTCCTAGACACACAACATTTTATCATTATCAATTTCAAAATGAGTTTTCTTTGAAAGAAGAAAACGATGACTTGAGTGCTGAAACCTGGACTGATATTGCACAACTATGACCAGTCATAATACTCTCATCTCCGCTCCAAAACATGGACTTATGGTACATGGGTTTCAAGAAACTAGAAATAGGAAGCAGCAGGAAATGGGAATGATATGGGCCTGAAACACAAAATTTCAGGACTAACAAAACAATTTCCAAAAACAAAAGGAAATATAAACATAATTTTTGATAATTAAACAGCGAGCATTAAATCAAAATGTAATTGGTTTTCAATAATCAAATCCACAGCTACCAAATTTCAATCATAAATGTAAAAGTATTTATTCCAAATTGTAAATTCTTATTTAAATTTTGAATTTTCTTCATGCTGCATGAGACAGATGAATACAGATTGCAATTCATTATCCATAGGCAACAAATTCTAAAATTGCAAAACCCTAATAAACTCATAAAATTATCAATTAATGTTTAAATGCTGAAGTATGAAGACTGAAAGTAGAGAATGCTAGTTCTGTTAGTTCTTTATCCCTTAGTTATAGGGCTTACTAGTTTAGCAAAGTGGTAAAAGCTAACGTAAAATTTGGATGGAACGTTTCATACAGTGGACCTCAAATATGGAAACAAAGACAGTTAATAATTTTTTCATGTTTTGTTTTGTCAGGGGACGGCAGGGGGACGGCAGGGGAGAAGAAGGAAATATGGTAAAAGGGTGTAGAGTCCTTTGGAAACCTTCCAGCCAATTCCCGATGCCTTTGGAAAGTTCAGCAAGTTTCCAGAAACTTTCTGGTAAGTTTTCTGGTGGACTTGAAACCAATTCTTGGTAATACAAGCACGGATCATTATGACTCAAACAATTGGCTCAATATGTACTTTTATCTATGAAGTTTAAACGAACAGTGCCATGTTATGATTCACAAGTAGAAAATATTTTGTAAATAAAGTAGACACTTGGAATGCAAACCAACATGGAATAAAGAAGCAACTTGCATTCGAGAAAATATCACCTCTTCAAACCTTGAGGATTGAATGTGACTCTTAGTTCTTTTTACCAGGTCAATGGACTTTTACCAGGTCCCTCAACCCAAACAATACTAATAATCAAGTGAAAATGTATTCTTTTGTAATCATCAAATGTCTGAGATACTCACATCAAGCAGACGCTCTTTAACCAAGTCTCCACGCGGAACCAGGATACCACTAGGAAACCAGAACAAAAGAATACAAGTCAGGCTACTTTTACTATCCCTCCAACTAATCCATACTATTGCTATATACTACATTAAAAACTAAAGCAACAGATTCAAGCAAACATAAACTAAGTGGCCTTGGATGGAACAACTGCAAATCCACAACTCAGTTAATGAACAACAACCTGAAGGTGTCCCGATACTTGTACTTGGCAATCAGCTTGACAGAAGAGTTAGGAGGGATGCCTTCTAAGGCAGGGGATGGATCCTGCTGCTGCGTTCTCCACTTCCTGTCTAACCTTGTGCGAACAGCTTCTTGGTTGTTTCATCGGAGGTTTAAACATAAACAATGGGGAAGAGACATGAAAGCATTATTGGGGCATCTGTGATTGATTATGATCCCTTGGTGTCCCGATACTTGTACTTGTCAATCAGCTCGACAGAAGAGTTAGGAGGGATGCCTTCTAATGTAGGGGGATGGATGCTGCTGCTGCATTCTCCACTTCCTGCTGTCTAACCTTGTGCGAACAGCTTCTTGGTTGTTTCATTGGAGCTTCAAACATAAACAATGGGGAAGAGACATGAAAGCATTATTGGGGCATCTGTGATTGATTATGATCCCTTGGTGTCCCAATACGTGTACTTGTCAATCAGCTCGACAGAAGAGTTAGGAGGGATGCCTTCTAATGTGATGCTGCTGCTGCGTTCTCTCCACTTCCTGCTGTCCAACCTTGTGCGAACAGCTTCTTGGTTGTTTCATTGAGATTCAAAATAAACAATGGGGAAGAGACATGAAAGCATTATTGGGGCATCTGTGATTGACTATGACCCCTTCAGTTAGAGGGACCACGAGGGCAATCTTGCCATCAAACTTCTAGCCACTTGGAAGAGTTTCAAGCATCAGAGTCACCACATACTTGTAGTTGTAATAGAGGAGACTTCCCACCAGGGTAGAGGAGTGACTAAAATTCCTAAATACTGTTGTAATAAGCTGTGCCTCCTATCCATTCTCATGCGAATGTGTTTATAGCGTGATCAAGGGTCAGATGAACATCAATCAATCAACCAACCATCCAAAGTGCACAAACCCAATACAGAAGCAAAATCTTATATTTAGAAATTTGTTCCTCTTTATTAATTTTGTTGAGATCTATACAAATAACTAGCTAAGAGAAAACACGCTCCAAAATTATACTCAAAACTTTACAACAGCAAGTGTTAGGCAGAACACATTAGCAACCCATACTTCTTATTTGACCTAGAGGCAAAACAATCATTCCCTAGTACATTTTGCATGTATAAAAATGTAAAACCAAATCCCACTTAGATTTAAACCATAAACAAAAGTAAGTAAAAATTATGCACAAAGGCACCTGCAAGATTTGCCAACCCACCAAAATAGATAAAGATTCTGTAAGAGGCAAAAACCATTTATGGGAATACGAACTTGTGTATTAGTAAAAACGGGAACACGGCCAACAATAATAGAGAGAAAGTATGGAGAGAGCAAATTTTTTAACATAAACATCACCAAGATTGCATGACTTGGGAGGAAAAAAAGAGCTAAATGGGAAAAGTCGTTGTTCCTATACAAATGGCATGGTCTTACAAAAGAAACTTCCACATTCCTTACAAGTGAGAATCATGAAGTTACTTTTGTAATTCTCACAATCCCTTAAAAGAGTAATGTACAAGTGGAGTGGGAGTTACTTTGTAACTTTTACAAGACAGGTAGTTCTATATCATAATAAGACAAAAGAGTCGAAGGCGAAAATCTCATGTTACTTTTCCCTCTAATGTGGATTTAATGTTTCCAGTTTGGTGTTTAAATTTACAATATCTTGACGTTGTTTATAACAATACAGGAATTTGTTATGATTGGGAAATTTATGTTCTAGGGAAATTAAACATTCAATGGAGAAAATATAGAAGGGAAAAGGAATTTCAAATGGGGTTTCTATGTTTAATAATTAATTATGGAAGCTCACTAGAGTGAAACACCCGAATAATAGGGGAACACGTGGTGTGGCCAAGGGCGACATATTTGATTATAAAATTTAGGAGCATAGCATCGATTTCGAATCTTGATAACTTGAAAATAAGATATGATATGACATTATTGAAGCAGAAGAAATGATTGAAAATTGTAAGGCCAGAAGATGTAACAGATAAATATGATTTCTCGAGAGAATGGATCGTTAGGAAGTTAGTCTCTCCATGGTATTTGATATTTACGGTGTGGTAAAATAGTACTTACATAATATTGATATTAGTATGGTAGAACATAAACTGTTATTATATTCTAACATAATACATTACTAATATAGTTTGTAATGTATTGTTATATTGTACGGGTATAACAACCACTTGATTCTAGGAGAGAATCATAGGTTGTTGACTCCCTATCTATAGGCTTTGCACTGCCTATATATTTCTGCTATCCCGGATGAATTTAAATATAGATAAGTTAAATATAATTGTGTTCTAATTTGCAGTGCATGATTTTATGCAAATCTGAACCAAACATTTCATTTGGTATCAGAGCAAGTTGTTCCCTGTGCATAATGGATTACTGAGAGTCAAGAGGCAACTCTGCTCGTGCATGAAGAAAAAAATACTCTGATTACTGTGTGTAGATCATTGTGTATCTGACTCTGCGCTTCAAACAGACTGAAACCTTGTCTTGTATTCCACACTACACGCAGGTGCAGCATTGGAGGGATCGATAGCTTAGGGAACACACGAGGTTGACAATGGGAGCATGGGATTCACAGGCAGCGACCATAACTGAAGCGTGGTGGTATTTTGGTGTTTGGCATGCATTCTAAAGTAATATAAAAAAACCTCAGCTGCATTCTAGTCTGTCATTTCTATACATTTCGTATCTGTCATACGCTACTATGACCATCCATAATGCGTGAGAATCTCTTCCATCCATAACATGTGAGGATCTCAGCCATCAGTGATAGCTTGCAGTGCTTTGGGTCTTACTCAGCAAGAGGTGTATTAATGGTGAACACAGATTTAGTGTCGTAGTGTTGATCAATAATAAAACTTGTAACTGATCTACATGGCAGTGGGTTTGTATAAATATGCGGTTTTGTATTTTGATTTATTTTGAGCTGCATCAACACTGGATCACTCCAGCTCGACAGTATAAACAATTGACTCTTAGATAACGTCCATTTCTTTGCCTCACTCTTGATGCCTTGAAGAGATTACATGCAAAGACGCCCCTTCTAGACGTCCACGGTTCATCTCTGTGCATCTGCTTCCTTGTTAGTCATATAAGTGGAGGCTTGTAATTATTTATTTATTTGTTTTAGTTTTTAATGGTTCGAGTCAGCTGAAAACAAATAGTGAGTTGCATAAAGTAGGGAGGGTCTTTAATTGCATGTCAAATAACCTTGTCTTATGTAGTTGGTAGATTTCATTTAATATATTATTTGTCTAGTTTTGTCATTTATTTTTGCATTGTCAATATGTAATGTCCCCAAAAGGACACTTTTGAACCCTAGTTGAATTTTTGGCAAATCCAAACCCCCAAAGACAATTTATAAAAGATATAGCAATTAATTTTGATGCAGATCTGATTTATCTATGAAAAATGCGACTAGGGCAAGGAAGAAAACCCATAGAAATCAGCCATGAAATTAAGATATTTCCACTCAAATCTGATATACTGAATTTATGAGGCCAAAATATGGAAGAAAAACCAGATTTCTGAGATACAACAAGGCTGAAATAATTTAATAAAATCTGCAGATAGGCTGCCCTTAAATATAGATGAAAATGGCACCTTTTTACACCCAAATATTATGAAAATAGACTGATTTGATTTATAAAAATCAGATTAAGAAGTAGCAACTCAAATCAGATCTGAAATACCTTCAAACAACTCAGATTTATTCTAGAAGTAGGTCGCTCCACTGGAAAAAGGGCTGAAATAATGAAGAAAACAGCTGCAATCTTTTCCCTTCAAACCCTTGGACAAAAATCTGCAAATCTTCTCCTTCAACTGCTGGAAATACTCTGAAAATTATTACTAATTCGATGAAGCACAATGGAAACCCCAAGGTGGAGAATCCCCTTGATCTCTTGGAGGGTTTTCGTCCTCAAGAGAGTATTTCTAAAGGGTTTCGTCTTTAGAAATATTTTTGACAAAGCTAAAAGCTTCAGACAAAATCAGAAATAAGAGAATGATCAAGTTGTCCCCTCCTAAGGCAAGTCGACTTGCCTTTATAGAACTTATGACCCAAATTGCCACCTTTGATAACCAATCATATTTTTCCCTTATTAAATGTTTTTTCCCACCTACTTTTCCTCCCTAGGCAAGTTGCATTTTCCTTGGGTAATTTATTTTTGTTAAATGCCTTTTGCCTTTTTCTATTTTCACTTTATCATTAAGTCATAATAATTAATATAAGTGCTTTATAATTTTCTTTTTTTCTTTTTTGGCACTTTATAATAATTTAATATGACTTAAGTCACCCTTGTGATCACCCCTTAGCCGTCGGGTAGACAAAATAGGCCAAGGGTCTTCATCATCGTTATTTTAGAAAGAGAGACATTTCACAATAGGTGCAATAATGATTCAATTAAAAAAGGCATCTTTACAAAATAAATAAATTGACAGTATAGTGGTGTCAAGAGTCGTGTAAATCCAATATTTAATTGGATTTTTTTAGTCGTTAAAATTTGTATGTCGTCAATAAAGTCAAAAACAAGAGTCAAAAGTCATCACTCACAATCTTATAATGGTTAGTGTCGCTCATCCTCTAAATAAGTATTTGTATAATCAAAGTATCAAAATGAACAAATTGAAAATACTTAAAAATTTTGAAGGACTTTCATCCCCGACACATTCAAACTCGATTGATGCTAATCAATAGACTGTGGGAAATTGTTGATGGTAAAATACCAAAGCCAAGTAATGCCAAGAAGCCTTGAAATGGGAAAACAAAGATCGAAAATCAATAGCAATAATTGGCCCGGGATTATCTCGATGCCTCTTTGCATCACATAAATTTAGCAAAGACGCCAAATTTCATCCGAAAGACATTGAACAAACTATTTGGGTCACAAGCAATGAGCACAACAATAGCACTCGAATGTAGCTATTCAGGCTCAAGATGGAAGAAGGTGATAATATGGTGGAACACATCAATAAGTTTCGTTCTATTTTAAATCAATTAGCTGGAATAAAAGTAGATGTACATGATGATGATGCAAAAGTTGTATTACTAAATAGTATGCCACCCAACTATTCTAACATGGTCTTCACATTGAGCAAGATAAATCCAAGTTTAGAAGATTTGATCTCTTCTCTGATAGAGGAAGAAAATAGAACCAAGAAAATTGATCCAGAAGAAAGTGCAATGTATGGAAAACATGATAGATCATATGCTAAAAGGAGATTCAAATCTTCTTTTAAACAGGATCCACTTTCAAAGATACAAATAAACGAGTTGTTTGTTATTATTGCAAACAACCTAGTCATTTGTCTATAACTATAGGAAAAGAGAACAAGATTTACTTGATGGAAAACTGCAAAAGAAAATGCCATGGTCATTGATGAAGAAGAGGAGAATGAAGAGGAAGCAAAAATTGCTCACACCGAAAATCTGAGTGATGAAGATTATCTCTATTATATGATTTTCCATTGAGGATGGAGGCAATGGAGGGATGACAATCAACATCCTCTCACCAGCCACAAGCAACAAAGTTGCACAATGATGTTGTGGCATGTGCGCATGTGTGTTTTCATTTTTGCAATTTGGTGTGATTGAAAATAAGAACAGTATGTACATTCCGTTCAAAATTGTAAAAAAGTGAGCAGAATTTCTTATATAATCCCCTAATGTGAAAATCTAGTGGAAAAATAAAAAAGCACAAGGATAAAGCAACATCATGATACTTGAAGAGAATGAACTGGGGATTCATACCTAAGTTTGTGGTTAACCTTTGTAAAACCATTGAAGGTTGTGCAGATGGTTCCTATTTGAGTTCCCACACTAACTAGGTCAGATTTATTCCCTACAGTGAATGGTTGATAAGCAGATGGTTCCGATTCATAGTTTCCACACTGGTTCGGTCAGATTAGTTCCTAACAGTGCATGGTCGATGAGAAGTTGATGAGTTCCTTCTCTACCTTCAGTTTGTTTTGTGGACCAAGGTCATGAGTGAGCAGAGGCAAGCACGCTGCAGAAGAAGTGCGAATATTTTTCTGCATGTTTACACTAAAGGGGCAAATGTTAGGAAATTGGTGTTTCCATGGTATTTAATATTTTATGGTGTGGTAAAATAGTACTTACATAATATTGTTGTTAGTATGGCAGAATATAATTTGTTATTATATTCTAACATAATACATTACTAACATAGTTTGTAATGTATTGTTATAGTATATGGGTCTAACAACCACTTGATTTGAGGAGAGAATCATGGGTTGTTAACTCCCTGTCTATAGGCTTTGCACTCCCTATATATTTGTGCTATCCCAAAAGAATTTATATATAGAGAAGCTAAATATTATTGTGTTCTAATTTGCAGTGCATGATTTTATGCAAATCTGAACCAAATATTGCATGGATTTGTGCATGTGTCCATGAATGTAGTTGGGCCAGTGAGCATTGCTGTGTCTGAGACTCCTATCAAAAAATGGTGACCTCTAATGTTGGATGCTTCTGATCAAGACTGGATGATCAGAAAAATCAAAAGAAGAAACCACCACATGTCAGTGACTCCAGCAGCTTCACAATTTCCAGCAGGTTGAATTTTTCCTATGGCTTCACAATTTACATCAACTAACACTACAAATCAATTTTGATGGAATTCAAGAGTTAGGCATGGGGACCCTTGTCTGTACCGCAACCAAGGACACTGAATTTAGGCTGGATGCACCATGTTGGCATGTTTTTCAGAATTGTGTCCTCTTGAGGAATGCATAAGTATTAGCCATTTGATAATGCGTTACAAGATCCCACCATTTCTTTACAAGGAAAAATTGATAATGTATTACAAGATGTGCTTATGAAGTATTAATCACCTGTTACCCAACATGGTGAGGTCATGAAATAACCATTACCAGCAAAATCCCCTATGTTACAAGAAGTGAAGGAGTTTCATGAGGTAGCTAGAAAAGATGGGTAGTATTGAGTTGAAAGAGATAGATAATGCCTTGGCTCAAATATAGCTGTTAGCCAGAAGGATTAAAAACTCCATATTACACTTGGAGGATTCACCCCCACAGTTGAAACAATTTTAGGTCATTGAGAAACATGACTGACTACATTAGCCTCCTGCTATGAGTTCCATTACAGAAACTAGCAGAGAGGAGGCTTTTCAGTTAGATGAGCATGCCTTTAGTTTCAAGCTGATGAACCAAAGCTTCTCAGTTTCCTGGAATACACCAATCAGTCCTTAGGTTCAAGACATTGACAGCTGAAGCTGCCACATATTATTCAGATATGCAGACCTTGCTGAACAAAGTGGCCTTAGCAGAGCAAGAAGCATTGGCATGAAAACTGGAACTGATTTAGCAAGATCAAATATTAGAACAATTTTGTCATGACTGGATTGTGGATACAAAAATATTGAAAAAGAAACACAAGGGAAGACGGACTATGGATTTGGGAGCTTTGAAAATAAGTGCGGAGATGCAGAAAGCAGCCAAACAAGAATTAGCAGCTTTTAAAGACAAATGCAACTGTCGACAAACTTCCAGTTCTACGTTGTCCACTGAATTGGCACCTATCACAGCACTGCCTGATATTGTGTAAATATCTAATGTACCAGTTTTGACACCCTTTCTAGTGATGACAATAACTGCAACTTTGCTAACAGCTCCACCAATGGAACATGATACAGAGGAAAATATTCTTATTTTTAAAAGAACACGATGGCAATTTCTCATTATTGTTAAAAGCAAAAAAATCCAGAAAAATAAAATATGCAAGTGATAGCTGGGCTAATGCAATATTGGGAAGTGAGAGGAAGGAGCAATGAGCTGCTAATTAAAACTAAAATGGGGCATCAGAAGTGTCCAGCATTCCAAATTCAACCTATATAAATTTTTCTGCCTGCTGTTCTTCACACGTCAATAGCTTAACAGCCTCTCCACAAAGCCATACTCACAGCAGCACAGAGTTCAAAGCAAACAGACTCCTAGATTTGTCAAAATCTCCATAACCTGTTTCAATCCGATCCTCATAAAGCTTCACTGACAGAATTAATAGCTTTGCTGTTAGTAAAATGGGGATTCAACCATGGAGAACTTATGTGCTTATATATAGGGGCAGGCCTCAGGCCAAGTATACTTCAAATCACTCCAGCCAGAAAGGGGTTCGGGTCTACAAAAGGGAATGCATAAGACACAAATTTGGGCCCAATATCTGCTTAGAAGCACTCTCTGCCTCCTCCTTCCAACATGCAGAATACATAGCAGCAACCAATTAATGTTGAGGATCATAAGGTGTTCCGTACACAAGAAGACTTTCCAGTGCAAGGCAGCTCTAAGAAAGCCACCTCTTCTCATCGTACCAGACCTCTGGAAAAAGATCTGACAAAGGTAAAGTATTCCAATCCTGCTACTGCAATTCCTTCTTTCATTTGAAGTTGCTACACCCTTAATCCTAAGTCATATATCGGGATATGTATAGCCGACATGTGGCTAACATAATCTCCTAACATGTCATATCATATTTATTTATGCTTTCATATGCTTACTATGCTTTCATATGCTTAGTAGGTCGCTTTGATGCTTTGCATAGCATAGTAGGGTATATATAGGAGTTAGTTAGTAGATCATCATATTGAGCACTTGAGTCTTATTGTATGGTTTGGAGGTTGCCCCCTCGAAGTGGCTAAGTCATTCTACTTGCATATTGTGATCATTTATCTCTTTATTTTGGTGTTCTATTGCTGCTGATATTCAGATCATCTAAGTAATTTCATTACAAGTGGTATCAAAGTAAGGTTCTGGGCCAGAATTAGATCAAAACCCGAATTTTGAAGATTCAACTATATTTCCATTACAGTGACGAATTTTTCTGCAATTTTTTTAACTAAAGTGGTGAAATCAGTCAAGTAAGGTTCTCTCCACATTTCAAGACTTTTTTACTTGTTTTGCACAAGTTATATCCATTTTAGGGTTTTTCAAAAATTCACCCTCCAGGGCACAAATTGTGGAATTTGTTTGAAATGTTTATATTTTCATAAAGCTCTCTGAATTTTAGTTAGGTTTTGTTCTTGGGGTTTTTTTCTATCAAGCTGACATCATCCAAAAACCTAAACCCTAATCGCCATGGCAGGAGATCAACTAGAGGCCAAGGAAAAGGTTCAACTACTGGAAAACTCCTAATAAGGAAGAGGCTGAATCGGAAATGGAATGGGGTGGAAATTTTGATGTTTTCCTTGGTGGAGGACAAAATACAACCCCTAGTGGTGAGCATGCAAACCTTGAAGGGAGATATTGAACGTATGGGTCATAACATGCAAGAAGAGGTGGAGGTGTTAGTCGAATGTATGGGTCATAACATGAAAGGAGAGGTGGAGGCACTAAAAGGAGATGTGGCTAAGATATATGAAAATATTGAGGTGTTAGCCTCTCACACAACTCAAGGTGGATCTATTGGACATCTAAACCGTGATTCAAATACTATATCACATTCCTTTGTAGCAAGCATTAATTATGGGCCGCGGAACCTACTTCCAAAGATGGACATGCATAAGTTTGAAAGGAAAGAACCCATTGAACTAGATCAACCAAATGAAGAATTTCTTTGATCTACATTAGATCCCAAGTGAGAAAAAGGTTACCATGGCATTTTTATATCTAGAACTAGAACAATTCACTTGGTATCGTTGGTTGTGCGCTCAAAAAAAAGAAGGCTCTCAATGTCACTTGGTCAATTTTTACGTAGGAGCTGCAAATGTAGTATAGTAGTTGTGTGGTTGAGAAGTGAGAACTACTTTAGCTAATTGGCAAAGTTGGGGCAAACAGGGTCAATAAAGGATTATATTCAACAGCTTAAAGCTTGTCCTTACATGTGGATACAAATACCAATGATAATCTAAATGACCTGATTTTAGGAGGTCTCAATGATCACATCTAACATGAGGTACGAATGTTTGATCCAACCAATGTTTATGATTTTATTATCATGGCACATAGGGCAGAGGAAAAATTCCTTGCCATGAAGAGGAATACCTTCACTAACATTAGAGATCGTAGCACCTCGGTACCATCATTTCCTCAACCTACCAAATTGACTCCTCAACGAATTGAAGAGAAACAAGCAAAAGGGCTATGTTTTAATTGTGACAACAAATGGAGCAAAGGACATAAATGTGTTGAGAAGAAATTATTCTACATTGAAGGGCCTAATGAGGAAGAAGAAGAGGATAAAGCATCAAGGGAAGGAGAAGAGGTACTTGAGGTCGACGCTGAAGAATCTCAGCCAACTATCTCTTGCCATGCAATTTCAGGAATTAACACCCCACAAACCCTCAAGGTTGTTGGTTTCGTGAAAAAACAAAGGGTGATAATATTAATTGACTCTAGAAGTACTCACAACTTCATCAATCATAAGTTGGCCTTGCACTTAAATTGCTTTGTTTATCCAACCCCGAGTTTCAAGTCATGGTTGCAGATGGAGGTAGAGTTAACTGTTCAAGAAAGTGTCATAAGATTAAACTATCCATGGGAGATTACCTGCTAAATAGCCCCATGTATGCCATTTCAATGGGAGGTGCAACATTGTGTTAGGGGTCCAATGGCTTACTACCTTGGGAATGGTTGAGATGAACTTTCAAGATTTGTTCATGTGGTTCCATTTTGAAGGAGGACTTTTGAGCTACGCGGGATGAAGGCAAAAGCTCCACAATTGGTAAGTTCTCATCAAATGCAGAAGATGCTTAAGAAGGGTGCAAGATGGGTTTGTGGCACAACTATTTTCACTAGAAGCTCAACCATCAAAAGGTATTATACCATCAGATCTACAAGCAATTATTAATGAGCACTCAATTGTTTTGGGGATATGTCAAAGGGTTGCCTCCCAAAAGAGATCATGATCATGTTATTCAACTAGTACCAAAGCCAACCACCCAATATTCAACCTTATCGGTACCCTTATCTACAGAAGAGTGAGATTGAAAAGATGGTACAGAGATGTTGGAAGCGGTTATTATTCGCCATGGAGTACTTACTCTTCACCGAGGTGATGGTTCATAAGAAGGTGAAGGGTTGTGAATGTGTCCAAACTATAGGAGCTCAATAAATACATGATAAAATATAGTTTCATATTCTGTCATTAAGGATTTGTTAGATGAGTTACATGGTGTTGTTTATTTTACAAAATTAGATCTTTGATCGGGATATCATCAAATCAAAATTCGTGATGAAGATATTCATAAAACAACATTTAGGACACATGAGGGCCACTATGAATTTCTAGTAATGCCTTTTGGCCTTACAAATGCACCCTCTACATTCCAAAGTTTGATGAATTCAATCTTTCGGCCATTTTGCAAAAAGTGTCTTATATTCTTTGATGATATCTTAATCTACAACAAGACATGGGAGGAACACTTACATCATGTCAATAAGGTTCTGACACTCTTGAACAACTTTATGCCAAGCCCTCCAAGTGTTCTTTTGGAGTCATGGAGGTAGAATACTTGGGTCATATTGTTTCTCATGAAGGTGTAAAAGTGGATCCTCACAAGATCTAGGCCATGGTGGACTAGAAATACCTAAAACCCTCAAAAACCTTAGGGGCTTCTTAGGGCTTACAGGTTACTATCGCAAATTTGTGAAGAATTATGGTAGAATTGCAACACCACTCACAACTTTATTGAAGAAAGACTCCTTTCATTGGAATGAGGAAACAACCCATGCATTTGAGACACTAAAGAAAGCCATGTGTACCACTCTAGTTTTGGCTATCCCAAATTTATACTAACCTTCATTATTGAATGTGATGCGCTTCAGTGTGGCATAGGTGCAATACTCATGCAAGAGGGACGCCCATCACATTTGAGAGTCATCAACTCAAAAGGTAAGAACCTATCAAAACCAACTTATGAGAAGGAAATGATGGTTATTCTTCATCAACAATGGAGACCATATCTCATGGGTTGTCACTTCAAGGTGAAGACAAATCATGATAGTTTGAAATACTTTTGGAGAAACGAGTATCATCTAAGAACATCAAAAGTGGGTCACAAAGATATTGGGTTATGACTTGAGATCATTTAAAAGAAAGGGAAAGAAAATGTGGTAGTTGATGCACTATCCAAGAGAGATGAGTCCACATAAGCATTGTTATATGCCATGTCCATATTACAAGCAAATTGGGTCAATCAGGCAAGATCAAAATGGCAGAATGACATAGAAACACACTCTCATTCAAAATCTTCAATAGAATCCGAGCATTTCAAAAAAATTGTATGGAAGGGGGACGCATTATGGTACAAGGATCAATTGTACTTATGCAAGAACTCTATCCTTAAAAGTTGGGTTCTCTCAAAGCTCTTGCTTCTCTAGTAGGGGGCCATTCTAGTTTCTGAAAACTTATCACATGATCCAAAGAAGATTTCTTCTAGGAAGGGTTGAACGTGGATGTCCAAAAATTTGTGGCAGAATGTTTGGTGTGTCAATGTAATAAGGGAGAAATTGTTAAGACATCGGGCATCTATAACCTCTATCTATTCCTAGTGAGCGGTGGGCAAAGGAACTATGGAATCCATCATATGATTACCAAAATCTGCATGGAAAAGTGTAATTATGGTGGTTGTGAATAGAATCACCAAATATGCTCATTTTTTTGCCTTGTCACATCCCTTTACAATGAGTACAACACTGTAATGTCCCCTTTTTCGAATTGAGGCCTAATGAAGACTTCTTGTCATTCCCTTTACTGGCAAACAAGAATAAGTGAACAATGGAAGGAATTGCACTTCATTTCAATTTCTTTTATTAGATTTAATGTTTTCTTTTAGTGTTTTCTTTAGAGGCAAGTCGACTAAGTTTAGAGGAATTAAAGAGGCAATTAAAAGATAAAGTGAAGCTTAAGAGGTTAGTCCTCTTATAATTGGCATTTGGCACCATGCAAAGCAGATATAAAAGGGATTCAAGGACTTCATTTGCAACCCATATTTGGCGCATTTTACATCTACATTTGGTTTGTTGGGCTAGTTGCTCAATACCATTCCACTTGAGGACGAAAACCCTCTTGTGTGGCATCCAAGGAGGACGGAAACCTTCCTTGTGGCTTGGTGGAGAACAAAAACTCTCCATGGTGGTTCATTGAAGACATCTCTTGAAGACTTGCTTGCTGATTTGGATCAAAGACATCAAGAAGAAGGATTACAAAAGCTTTACATGATTTTTGGAGCTCTTCCCTAGGGGAGCGACTAGGGTTTGGTGCTGGTTCGGTGCTTTCTAGGGCACATAATTCATATCTGATTTTATATTCTGATTCTCCATAATTTATAAGGCCGGAATCTACAATTTGGCGATTTTGGAGGGGTTTATCTATTGTTTTCAGCCTTTGTTTGTGGCTGCCCTGCTGTTGTCACAGAATTAATTACAGCAGTGTATCTTCGCTGATTTTCTCCATTTATTTGTTGCCAATTGGATGGATATTGATTGTCATAGTTGAAATAATTATTTAGAAGTATTTTTCAGCTATTGTGCATGGTTATTTAGTGAATTTAAGCTCCTATGCAGTTCGTCCTAGGGTTTTAAAGAATATTACAGTTATAAAAATCAGATTTTACTTCACTTGGGTTTGTGTGGTTTCCTTCTTTTTCAGTTTCAGCCCTTGAAAAGGATATTACACACATCATTTTTATGGACACTGTTCAAAAGCCACATGGTACACCCAAGATTATAGTAAGTGATCGTGACCCTATATTTACTAGCAATTTTTGGACTGATTTATTCTCATGTTTGGGTACTCAACTGGCTCGTAGTTCATCATATCATCCCCAATCTGATGGATAGATTGAGGTAGTAAACATATGTTTGGAGGGGTATCTTCAATGTTTTGCTTCAGATAAGCAAGAAAGATGGGTTCAATGGCTACCACTTGCAGAATGGTGGTATAACACTTCATTTCATACCTCATCCAAAATGTCTCCATTCTTGGCATTGTATGGTTACCATCCACCATCCCTCACCTCCAACTTGAGGGTCCAACCTAAAGTAAGAGTTGAAGAGCACATTCAACACCAACAGGAGGTACTCTCTAGCCTTAAAGAGAATTTGGCAATGGCACAAAACCGCATGAAGTAACAAGTTGATCAACATCGTAGTGAGCAAAGCTTTGAAGTTGGAGACTTTGTTTTTGTGTGATTACAGCCATATAAGCAATTATCTTTGAAACAATAGAAAAAGGATAACAAGCTTTCACCTAAATACTATGGCCCTTATCAAGTGTTGCAAAAAATTGGTAGTGTGGCATATAAGTTTGGAGCTTCCTCAATCAACTAAAATACATCCAATTTTCCATGTTTCTTGCTTGAAGAAGGTCATTGGACAAAAGGTGTCTTTCCAATCAGTGTTACTCAAACTTGATGAGGAGGGACGCATCATTTTGGAGCCTGAAGGAATCCTACAAACATGCACTAAGAAGTTGAGGACAAGGGTCATTACCGAGTATCTGATCAAGTGGAAGAATTTGAACATTGAAGATGCAACATGGGAAGATGAAGCATTCCAAAGGCAGACTCCAGAGATTACCAACATTGGGGACAATGTTGCTTTGAAGGGGAGGGGCATGCTACGCCCTTAATCCTAGGTCATATATCGGGATATGTATAGCCGACATGTGGCTAACATAATTTCCTAACATGACATATAATATTTATTTATGCTTTGTAGGTCGGCCTTGATGCTTTGCATAGCAGAGTATATATAGGAGTTAGTAGGTAGTAGTAGATCATCATATTGAGCACTTGAATCTTAATGTATAGTTTGGAGGTTGCCCTTCAAGTGGCCAAGTCATTCAACTTGCATATTGTGATCATTTATCTCTATATTTTGGTATTCTTTGTTGTTTTGTTGTTGTTGATATTCAGATCTAAGTAAATTCATTACAAATGTTTCCCCACACTTTACTCACCCTCATGATCAACTCAAGAACTCAATTACCCCGTGAATGCCAAAAGTTTATTCAACCCCTCGAATCCCTCTTTCCGCAAGCTTTGGCATTCATCTTGACAATGTATATCATGTTCCAATTGTTGTCCTACCTATAATCTTCCTTACAATGATTTTCTCATCACCGCCCATACCACATGAAATCCCCTATATCCCCATTCTTCTCTCCTCTCGCTAAGAATCCCCTATCAAACCCCATGATGCCAATGTACTCAATGCCTTGTTAAAAATCCCTAACATGGAGAAACAACTTGGTGAAACTATTGATCTTAAAGAAGTTCACAATCTTGCCACGGAAAATTTCCTTTATACTCGACTCAAATCACGCTTTACACAACATGAACGAATTGGCAATCTCCAAACATGTGTGGAACATTGGAGTCAAATTGTGACCAACCCTGAAATTTTGCTCGTTTTCTTCTCGAGTCGCTCTTTTGCTAGATGGCTCTTTGGGGCTCGGTCCCCGAACTTTTGCTTCTAGCTCTCATGGCTGGCCTTAACAAAGATCCCTGTCGGAGGCTATGGAAATTCCCGTGGTTCACATTAAGGACACGAATGTTGACTCCTCGATCGCCATTCTTTCGGCGAGTGCCCTAATTTGTAAATTCATTGGCTTCTGGCCCAAGGCTCAGGATCTTTTTAATTGGTTGTGCAAGACCTAGAAAATATCCTCTCCAAACCAGATAAATCTTCTTTTGCAGGGCTTTTTTCAGGTTTTGTTTGACAATTCAGCTGATCGCGATGAAATCTTTAGATCAGGTCACTGGTTCATGGGGAGTTGGTCTATTTATGAAACCTTGGGTTGAAAATTTTAACCCTAATTCGGAATCCCTCACCAAAGTTCTAGTCTAGATTCGTCTTTACGGCCTTCCCACCGAGCTCTGGTGTGACCGAACCTTTGAGCAAATTGGCAATTCTCTTGGGAATTTCATTTGCACCGCTAAACCCACCGAAAATGGGGTCCTTGCGGTCTATGCTCGAATTTGCGTCAATTTGGATTTAACTAAACCTTTGCCTAGCGCTATTTGTCTTCAATCGGAGACCAGAAATGGATGCAAGACTTGGACTATGAAAATGTCCCATTCCATTGCAGAAAATGTCACAAACACGACCACTTTGTGCGGCAATGCCCGAATGCGAAGAAAACTGAGAATCTTGAAGATAACGGATTTTCCAAGCCTAAAAAGAAGAAAAAGAACATTACTAAGAAGAAATGGGATAAAGTTGCTAATTACAATACGGCTGGTAATATGGTGATCCCCACCCGTAATGGATTCGATGGATTAAACACCTCTGAGGATTCTCCTTAGACCAGGATCCTAGCCCTATTCAAGACACACAGTGCTTGGTGGAGTTAGATTCTAAAGATGGAGAAATTAGGGATTCCGATGAAGAGGAAGAGAATATGGGAGGGGAGGATGACCTCACCCACAATCAGGTAAAGGACATCCCGAATAATCAAGATCAAAGTAAAATAAGAAACTAACTCGCGATTAAAGCTCATAGGGTGGGAAAATGCAAGCCCAGGCGCCATCCTCTTTCTAACTCTCGCAATCAGGAAGCTCAAATCAACATTAGCAAAGACAGTCATAAGCAAATTCTGGAAATGTTATTAAAATATCATGTTGTGGACAAAGAAAATTTGGTGCCAGGGGATCAATCTCTCGGAGGACAAAGGGCGCAAAAAGAATGGCCAGTCCCCCAAAAAAGGTAAGAAATTTCAATCTGGACCGAATACCCACAATGGCGGGACTAAAGTTTCTCAATGATAATTCTCTCCTGGAATTTGCGTGGGCTTAATGCCCCGCACAAACAAAGACTGTTAAAGCAATTTATTAGTGATAAGAATCCTGACATCCTTCTTCTTCAAGAGACTAAGATGGAGGCCTCTCGCCAACTCTATTTCACAAGACTTGTGGAAAAATAACAAACATGTCTCTAGGGATGCCATTGGTGCCTCTGGAGGATTGGCTGTTCTTTGGAATCCCTCCAAAATATTTGGTCAATTAATCGACGATGTGTTAATGACAGTTTGAGTTTCAAATTTTTCAACAACCTCTCAATTTCATTTGCTCTAACATTTATGGTCCTCAAAGCAATGTTGTAAAGGAAACCAATTGGCTCTCTTTGAAAAGTCTCAAATCTCTGTTTCCTGATTCTCTTTGGATTTTGGAGGCGACTTCAATTCCATCATCTCTCCTATTGAGCGAACTGGTGGGTCGGGCATCATCTCTCAATCTGCCTCCAAATTTGCTCAATTTATTGAAGACTGTGAGTTGGTTGACACTCCTAAAAATGGGAACTTCACATGGATGAATAGAAGACTTGGAGGAAACTATGTTCTTGAGCGATCGATGACAAATTTCTCCTCGGCGAGGACTGGATTCAACAAAATATTTTGTTTGAATATGAAATCTCTTGGAATGCGGGCTTTGATCACTGACCCATTCAATTAACTATTTCTCCTTCTCCACCTGCTAGAAGACCTTTCAAATTCGAACTAATGTGGCTTAAGGATCCCAACCTTAAACCTCTTTTGGTTGGATTGTGGAATACTCCTATCGATGGCTCCAAGATGTACAGACTTGCTAGCAAGCTAAGGCCTTAAAACTCAAATTAAAGGAATATCCAAGCCGAATACTTTTTAAGAAAAAAGCGATATTGAAAAAGATATTCAAGAGGATCGTCTACATGATGAGATTAAAGAAGACGAATCATTAGTGAATTTGTTAAATCGACTCTTCTCCAAGAAGAAATTCACAGAAATAACAATCCGAATAAAATGGCTCAAGGAAGGAGACCGAAACACTGGCTTCTTTCATAAAACAACCATAATAAGAAGGAACACAAATAGAATCTCCAAAAGATCTCCCTCCCTCCCCTCGGGAGAAATGGTGTCTAATCCCAAAAGAATTAGGGCTAAAGCTAAAAGGTTCTTCAAAGATTTACTTTTTGATTCTAGAATTGACAGATCTGAGGCTAGACTTCAAATCCTCGATCAAATCCCTAGACTAATCAATAATGAGGACAATAATTTGCTCACTACTCCTGTCTCTTCGAATGAAGTTCAATCTATTGTTTTCTCCTTCAAACCTAATAAAGCCTCTCACCCTGGACGACTTTCCTACCGAGTTTTATCAAGCCTTTTAGGACATTGTGGGCTCGGATGTTGTCGCTGTTGTCCAAGAATCTTGCTCCTCGCAGGATGTGCTCAAACAGCTTAACGCTACCTTCATTGCTCTTATTCCCAAATCAGAAGATTCCAGGTATTTTGATTCATATAGACCCATTTCTCTTTGTAATGTTTCTTACAAAATCATTGCAAAAGTTATGGCCAATAGTCTCAAAAAGATCCTCCCAAAGGTCATCATGCCTAAACAAGGGGGATTTGTGGCGCGACAAATTCTTGATGGAATCATAATTGCTCATGAATTAATTCATTCAACTAAAAGGAAAAACTCGAATATGCTCATCAAATTGGACATGGCCAAAGCCTTTGACAGAGCCAACTGGGAATTCATCATGGCTATCTTGGAGAAATTCAGTTTTTCTTCCTCTTGAAGGGATTGGATTCATGCTTGTATTAGCTCGCCTAAATTCTCAGTTCTTATTAATTGTGAGACGGCTGACTTCTTTAGCTCTTCCAAAGGTTTACGTCAGGGGGATCCTCTTTCCCCCTATCTCTTCATTATTATGGCTGACACCTTCAGTTGATGGCTCACCCATCTTCGAAATTCAAGGGCTTTGTCTAGTGTGCTTATTGCTAATGGTGCTCCACAAATTACCCACCTCCAATTTGCTGATGACATTGGTCTTGTTGGAGTTGTTTCTATTGAAGAAGCTCGGTCTTTCAAGCAAGCCTTAGATCTATATGAGGCAGCTTCTCATCAATTGGTCAATAAAAGGAAATCAAAAATATTCTTCTTTAATACCAGCAAAGCTTCTCAAATCATGATTTCCAATATTTTGGAGATCAGCTCGGGATCTCTTCCATGTACTTACTTGGGCATTCCTATTTTCCAAGGCTAAACTCCTCTGTTCTTTGGAAACCTACTATTGACAAAATCTTGAAATTAGATTGCTTGAAAGGTAAGTGGCTCTTCTTTGCTGGCAGGATTCAATTGATTCTGACAAGCAATCCTATTTATATGATGTTTGTTCTCCCAATGCCTTCCAAAGTTGCAAACTGTATCCAGACTATTCGAAAAAAAAATTGTGAGTGGAACAAGTGACATCAAGAAGCTCCGCTTGTTAAATGGGACAGCCTTTGTCTGCGCCAAAAGATTGGGGTGGTTTGGGCTTCATAATAAATAAAAGAATGAACAAGGCCCTTGGAGCCAAGTTGATTTGGAGACTATACAAAGAAAATGATGCTCTCTGGAGTATCATCCTCGGGAGAAAATACTTGGATAACATGAGGCCGGAGTGTATATTCAGTTCACGCACCTACATTCCTGGCTCTCATATCTGGAACTTCATGACCAGCTCTTTGGAAATAATTAAACCTCTGCTAAGATGGAATGTTGGCAAAGGCACTTTGACACACTTCTAGGTCGGATGCTTGGATTCTTCACAAGCCTCTAAACAAATGTAATCTTAACAATCTTATGGATTGGTGCAAAATCAATATTGGGGTTATGGTCAGAGATTATTTTAATCCTACCATGAGGGGTTGGAAGGATTTTAAAGTGCCTGCGCACTTGGTTGATGACAAGCAAACATTAATGAATTTCCTTCTACCTTTTCACTTCAACAACAAAGGTGACGAGCTGGTCTAGATGGGTGCTAAAACTGGAAACTACAATGTCAGAGATGGCTATATTACAGCTTTGCTCGCTAATGGGAGGCAACCTACCTCCTTTCGGTTCACGCAAATCTGCTCAAAGCTGCCCAAAGCTAATGCTTTCCTTTGGACTGCCTATTGGGACAAAATTCTGACTCAAAATAACTTAAGGAAAAAAGGATTTCAAGGTCCCTCTTGGTGTGTTCTTTGTCTGAAGGCCAAGGAAGATACCAATCATCTCTTGATTCATTGTGATTTCGCCAACCAAATTTGGAGGCACCTTCTTTTCAAGTTCAATCTCAACTTTGTCTTGCTAGAATCCCTCAAGGATCTTAGCTTGTTGGCTCTGTTGCTTGCGCTCAAAACCACTAATTCAAATTTGGCATTTTATTCCTTGCTTCAATTTGTTGGAATGTTTGGTTGGAAAGAAATTGCAGGATTTTCTCCAATGAGAAAAGAGGATTTGATGCGGTCCTTTCTCAAACTCTCAATTTGATCAGAGAACTCCTCCAAGTTTGGCCCCCTAAGGATGGTAAGATTTTCCTACTTATAATTTTGTTCTTCTAAATTGGAATGCTACTTTGGCCGGCATCCCTGATAAAGGGGTTGGTTCTAAAAGTCTCAAGCGCAGTGCTTCTTCTTAGGAGGCTCCATGTGAGGATTACATCAAACTTAATTTTGACGAAGCTGCCAAGTGCAATCCTGGATGGGCTGGGGCGGGAGGAATTTTTCAAACTCCTCCAGACAGCCTATCTTGGGTTTTGCTGAAGCTCTTGGGAAGTGTTCAAATAACCTGGCTGAAGCCAAGGTGCTTTGGTGTGGTCTCACAATTGCAAAGCAGAGAAAATGGGAAAAACTCCTTATTGAAGGCGATTCACGGTCATAATTAATGCAGTCCAAAAAAACCAGCTTAACAACTGGAAACTCTCTAGTATTGTGGTGGATTGTCACGCCTTGTGTGAGCATCTCCCTATCTCACACATCCTTCGTAGTGCTAATAAAGTGGCTGATAAACTTGCCAACTTTGGTGTTGACAGAAGCATTAGAAAAGACCCCCAAAGCCTAATCATATTTCAACCCAATGAATTATTTAAGCTTATGGGGAATTTAATTAATCAAGATATTAAGAGGCCACCAGCGGTGGATAGGATAGACAGCTAGTTGTCTCCGCTTTTAATTCACCCGTTCCCTAATTTATTGGCATGTTACCAATTATGTCGCGCATTGTCACATAATAGCTCACACATGCGAAGAGAAGATTAAAGGGGCTCTACATTTTGGTGGAGCATGATTGTTGTTCTCTGCAGTGTTATTTCGGGTTTGCTCTACAGTATGGAGAAAGGGAAAGGGATTTCGGGACCTGCTAAGCGCACTAGGCGTAATTTGGGGAAATCGACTACGGGAAACACTGTGAAAGCCATGGACGATGAGTTGGTGCATCGTTTCTCCTTGGATGATGTACATCATTCCTTCTTGGGTTTGGTTAACGATATGAAGCTTAAGGAGTTATGAATGTTGGGCATCTGCTAGATAAAGGGACTCGTGTCACTACCAAAGAGGCCATGGATTTCGGCAGAGCACACTTATCAAGGGTGTTGAGGACCCCCGGCTCCTACGCTAGATGGCGAACAATTTGTTGTGTGCTCAGCTCTCGGCGCATCTTGGAGATAATGCAGAGGTGGAGGAAGTGGTTAGAGTGATGGGTGACACCGGGCGGTCCCAATTCCGGCTATATACCCTAAAAGTCGCACAGATCATCGACATCCAAACTGTGTTGCTTGGTGTCAATAATTCCTTTGCCTTGCGTGAAGAAATTAAGCAGATTGGATTTGATTTAGGTCTTGCCCTGGAGCAAATCTGGACCATCTCCAAAGCTCAGGCCCTGGAAAGTAGCAATCATGGGCATAAGTTGGACGCTATTTGTTCTGTATTGGGGATACCGGTCAACAAGTTTGAGAGTTCGAAGCTCGAGGAGTCGTTTGCCGCTCTGGTTATGGAAGAAAATGCTCATGCCAAGGATGAATCTACTGCTGCTCCTGATATGGTGATATCCATCTCTCTCGAGGAAGTTGTTTAGTTTATTTAGTATGTATAAGTTCTCGAATATTATGTAATTTTGGGTAATATGTAAGCAACACCAGCTGGGTTGCTTGAACTTTGAAATTGTAAGCCTGTTTTCAGGTTTTTGTTATATATTAATATAGCTGGGCGTTTTGCCCTTTTTTTACTTACCAAAAAAATTGTGACCAAACAAGACAAAATGACTATCAACGCCATCATGCTCACAGAAAATGTCAGGAGACAAATTGAGGCAACAATGATGAAGTCTGCTCTTGGCAGCCGCCCTCCCAAATACAAAGCAACCACAACTGAGTCATACAATGTGTTATGCGGGGACACGTCCCTAGATTTTGGTGACGTCCCGAATGTTTCGGGGACTTGGGGACTTGGAGGGGACGTCCCCAATTTTTTAAATCTTTCAAAAGTTTTCTGATGTTTTTACTTTTAAAAAGATGTTATTTTTACCAAGAACATCAAATTATAATCTTGAAAGTACCTAAAATACATTAAATACAGTTTAAATCCCTAAATGTCATTGAAAAAAGTTAAAATATTGAAATATTAATTTTTATGTATTATTTTAAAAGCCTATTAATTTTTATGTATTATTTTAAAAGCCGTCCCCAAAATTTGGGAAATTTTTGCCATCCCAGAAACCCCATCCCTCTGTACCCCGTACCCGAGACTTACGTAACTATGAAAATTCCAAGGAGACTGCATATTTCACTCTGCAGGCCTTTCTTCTAGCCAAGCCTGGGTTACTCATGCTGTTCAGGAGGAAAGTTTTTTCATTTTCTCTTGCTCACGATAACTGACTCCATGTCAGCATTCAGTTTGGTTTTCACATCTGCTTTTTTTCATGTTTTCTTTTCATCTACATCATTGTGTACAATCCATTGCGTGAAGGGAATTCAACATCACAGATTTCTTCTTTAATTCTATGGCAACATGGCATGGAACAGATCGTAAAAAGATATTAAAGGATCATACGAGAATACATATTTGGTCTTTGATGTTCCTTTATT
The DNA here is from genome assembly GCA_018340775.1 of Taxus wallichiana var. yunnanensis. NCBI lineage: Eukaryota > Viridiplantae > Streptophyta > Pinopsida > Cupressales > Taxaceae > Taxus > Taxus wallichiana. The sequence continues at coordinate 180,307,250 of CM031238.1, read as the reverse complement.
AATCATGAACCACCTTAACATTTGAAGGGCAATGTTAATGGATAACTGCCATAAGAAAATCAGCCAATGTTGACTTGTGTTTCAAGTGACAATTTAATTACCCAAATTGGATGTTTGCTGACTAGTGCAATATGAACTGCTAATTTCATGTAACAGGTTAACAACTTCACATCAGCATCGCAATATTTAACTATAATGTATTTTTTATGCTTACATGTTGCCACCAACACCAAATTTTTAACGCTGACTTTTCATGACTGCGGCTGTAGTTGGGAAGGCTTTCTGGCTCGTGATAAAACTTTTGAGAACACAGCAGGTCCCGAGAAACATCAGACCGTTGCTCTGAGATTGATCTTCGATCTATCAGTATTTTACCATTGCAACTTCAAAGGTTACCAAGACAACCTCTACGTGAACTCCTTTCTCAATTTTACAGGCAGCGTGACATTCAAAGTACTATCGATTTCATCTTTGGCAACACTATCGATTTCATCGATCCAGGCCTATAACATTCAGGCCATAAAACCAATGGAAAACCAAAAAATGCATTCACAGCTCGAGATAGAAGTGATCCTAATCAAAATACATGAATTTCCATTCAAAACTGCATGTATCATGCATATAACAGTCTCATACTATATATCTACCAACAGTTGAGGACTGGATATACTCAAAATGTGTATATATATATGCAGCAGACAAGGTGCCCGTAGGGAATATATTCCTCCCAGGGTAGCAGCACGACACCTGAGATGAAAAAGCATGCTTCATTGACTTTGACATGCAGCAGTCCTTGTTGCTCACAATCTGCTTATATCTGTACTCAGTGCTGTAAAAACCTTGTCACCTCTACAAACAATAGCCATTACAAAAAAATACATTTTATCGCTTACATATTGTTTTTCGTCTGATCAAAGCAAAGTCGTGCAGTTTCAAAAATTGGGTGTCATTGGAAAGTGGCTTCCTGCATTTTTGAGATATGAGTGAAGACCACATTCACGCCACATCTAGCATTTAGAAGGGAATGCAGTGTGTCAGGATAGGCTCCGCCACAAACAGCCATACAAAAGTCCACATGTTGATTATTTACATTCTAACTCAAATTTCAATAAGCTACTGACTCAATAATTTTTTTTCTTTTTTCTTTTTTGAAGATGTTGCTTTTATTAATGAATTAAGAAATCAAAGTACACGAGTGAGAGAGTCTGCAGGCCCCCCGTACAAGAAACAAGCCATCTAGAATGAGATAGTAACAATTATAGTTTGAAGTTTGAACTACACAATTATGTTGAACAGAGAGCAAATCTAATTCTGTAATTGTTAGGGGTGATCCTTAATCTTATCAATAACCGCAATCAAGTCCTGGCTTTGCATGCTGGCCTGCTCCAGCTACAGAGAAATACATGAACAGAGACGAGCTTATTGAATGACTAAGGCCAAACCATTTCCAGTGTACAATTGTTTGCAATGATTTTTCCAAATATGAAAAATGTAACCAGCCAAGTAATACTCCAAATGACTGAAAGAGGAGAGGGGCAAAGAAGACCAAGGAGGGCTGATTTTTAGTTGAAATTAGTAGGAAATAGATCAGGAATTGAGGAACAAAGAACAGACCACAGCTGAGCAAAGGAAAGACAGTGCTAGAAAAGATGAGGAACAGTTTCAAGATCGGAGCTTAGAGGGCAATTGCCTATAGAAAATCCGAGTTTGGATCATGTGTCACTAATGAGAAGCTTCATATGGAGAATACAGCAGCCCAATAATTGACATTTGGCTTCGACGGGAAACTCCCAAATATTACAAGCCACATGTTTCCAATAAGAGCCTTGACCATTTAACCTTAAGAGAGTTCCTAATGGAAGTGGAGGTTGTATGAGTTGCTACAAATGTCTTGGTGTGGTGAAGGTTATAGCCAGGTGGTTTAGCCAACGACAATTTTTCCATGGGCAGGCAGGACTGGTGGGAAACAAAACATACAAGGACTTTTGCTTAATTTTATTGAGTGGTAATTTTAAGGACTTCAAAAGGAATAAGTTATGAGTGAAACATAGGCTCGCTTAAGAGTAGCAGGCAGCCCAAATATACAGTGCAGAAGACACCAAGGTAACCAACTATAAGTGTCTAGATCCCAAATATCCCTGACTAGATAATGCCTTTGTTTGCAAAGGAATGGGCTTTGTATTCAGGCTGAACAGCAAGAGGAAGATTGTTAGCTTGAATAACTTGATTCCACTAGAATCTAGAGTTGGGGATGCTCAGTCCATGTTGAAGAGAATGATGGTGCCACTGTAAAAGGGGAGCCATTTCTTGTCAGACCGTCCAATTATGCCTGAGAAGAAATGAGCCTAAAATATTACAAAACCGAGCATTAAGAATTATCCTCCCAAGGGTTGGAGGCCCATGAGTGTTTATGAGTTGCAAGTCTAACATGTTCTTGGACAAGGATCTTCCATGGTTCAGTACCTTGAGTAGCTCTTGCAAACCACTTGGCAGCAAGACATTTCCCTTGTTGTAAAGGGTCAATAATGCCAAGACCACCTGCAGATTTAGGCTAAATACAAATATCCCAAAAGATGATAACCATTCCTTTTTACTTCAATTGTTGTCCAAAGGAAGTTATGGACCACCTAAATAAATTTGTAGTGCACTGATTTAGAGGGAGACGAGAAAGATGAGTAATAAGCATGGTTGGCCAAATTAATGTGATTGATAACAATCACCTTGCATGCTAGGGAAAGAAACTTACAAGACCAATTTTCCACTTTTTGCTGAATTTTATTGAGCACCCAATCCCACATATCATGGAGTGAGAGGTGGATACCAAAGGGAATACCAAGGTATCAAGTAATACTCCCGTCACGGATGATGTATCAGGTTAGGAGTATCCATGCAGGCTTAAGAGCATCTATGATGAGTATGACTTTGGTATTGTGATCACACCACTTGGAACCGAACACTTCATAATAAACATTGAGAATTGCTTGAGTATTAACTATCACTTGTTCAATATTTTCTAAAAATAAAAAGGAATCATCTGCAAAATGAAAGTTAAAAGCATAGGCAGCCTATGGAAGGGGAATTTCTTTAAGGTCTTCTTGATAGTGAGCTCGTTGCGAAGCATGTAACCAAGAGCATCAGCTTCAATCACAAACAAAAAAGGGGGCTAGCGGGCATCCTTGATGAATGGAGCATTGGAGATCAAAGGACGTTGTGAGGCTTTCATTGACCATGACCTAAGCGTCTGCCTCCACAAAAAGCATTTGAATTCACTTCAATCCCGAAGTGAGGACCGAAACCCGAACACTCGAGCATTTTGAGAATGAAGTGCCATCAGATCCGATCATAAGCTTTATCAAAATCATACTTTGAGCAATAATGCATCTTGGTGAATGTCTTCAGTCCATTGAGTTATTTGAATTTCCCATACAAAGAGGAGATTATCAAGTATGTATCTGCCTTTTAAGGAATCCAGTATGTTCATGACAAACCATATCTTGGGAAATTGGTTTAAGCTTCATAACAATAGCCTTGGCAATAAATTTGTATGATACATTAAGTAAAGTAAATAATTCCACTACTTTTTGACCCGGGGCACCAACTGCTGACCCTGTCCATGTTTGCAGTTTTGGAATAATTTGATCATTTCGTGATTCATTATGGCTCCCAAAGAACCATTAGTTGCTTATCTATAAACATTGAATAAGGAAACATGCCTCGAGTTCATATTAAGCAAATGTAATGTCCCCTTTTCTAGATTAAAATAATTAATAATATTATTTAAGTTGGGCCTGAGTCATTTCTAATCTTTGGGCAACTTAATAATAATATTATTATTAAAATAAAAAGTATTTTTAAATACTTAAAGTAAAATGGCTGACCCTGTCCATGTTTGCAGTTTTGGAATAATTTGATCATTTAAGTGATTCATTAACATTAGTTGCTTATCTATAAACATTGAATAAGGAAATATGCCTTGAGTTCATACTAAGCAAATGTAATGTCCCCTTTTCTAGATTAAAATAATTAATAATATTATTTAAGTTGGGCTTGGTCATTTCTAATCTTTGGGCAACTTAATAATAATATTATTATTAAAATAAAAAGTATTTTTAAATACTTAAAAGTAAAATTAATGATTTAACTAAGTCGGCCAAATGTAACTTTATGTTATATTATAAGGCAACTTATGTTTTATTATTAAAAAAAAAGTGACTTTTAAATAAAGTCGGCCACCAAAATTGAAAGAAAGAGGAAAGAGAAGTTATAAAAGGAGGATGAAGGGGTTCATTTGGGGCATCTATCATCTTGATTTTATGAGTTGAGCACTTGTGCTTCTACTTTCAGCTATTGAGGATGGAAACCCTCTTAGCATTCATCACTTGAGGACAAAACCCTCATTGTGATCAGAATTTGGGAAGAAAACCCTCATATTCTGCTGGTGGCTCCATCCAAGGGTCGCATTTGAGCTTAATTTCAGAGTTTCCAAGGCTAGGGCATCAATTTCAGCGTGTTGGGACCTCACCAAGGACTGGCACAGCAGCTGGAAGGTCAAAGGAAGGGCAGCGACCTGTTTTAAGGAGCTGTGGACTGCCCTAGGGCAGAAATTGCAGGCTGACGTCACCCCTTGGAGGGCTGACATCACCCTTAGGGGTGGATCCGCAGCAAACCAGTATTGTCAGCTTGTTCGGGGTCTTCACAAGGCCATATTCCATTGTATTTTGCAAATTTCTCAGCTGGGTTGTGTGGTAAAAGTTGAATTTCTGAAAATATTGTACTGCTGTAATTTATTTAATTTCCAGCCAGAAAAATAATTAAATAAATTCAGATCTGAGTTTACAGCTGCATATGAGTATTGATTTTAAATTGTTAAAATTATTTGCAAGTGTTTCCGAGGGTTTCAAAATTTTCTACTAGGGTTTGAAGGGCAATTTCAGTTATTTTAATTTTCAGCAAAAGGGTTTCCAGCAGTTCCAGTTTTCTACTAATATTTTAAAAAAGGGGCATAACAGTAAATTGGAAATATTTGAAGTAAATTGGAAATTAAATGAGTTTTTTTATAGTTAGTACGGTCAAGTATAAAACGCCGCAACTGTTTTAGGGAAACCTTGATCTTATCAACAACCACAATTAAGTCCTGGCTTTAAATGTTGATCTGCTCCAAGTGCAGAGAAATACTAGAATGGGGATGAGCTTGTTGGATGCCTAAGGCTGGACCATTTCCAGTGAACAATTGTTTGCAACGATTTTTCCAAATGTGGAAAAGTATAACCAGCCGAGTATTATTCCAAATGACTGAGAAGGGGAAGGGGGAAAGAAGACCAAGGAGGATTTTTTTTTGTTGAACTTAGTGGAAAATAGATCAAGAATTGAGGAATGAAGAGCAGACCACAACTAAGTGGAGGAAAAGCAGTGCTAGAAAAGATGAGGAGCAATTGCAAGAGTGGAGCGAAGGAGATCGAAGAACGTTGTGAGGCTACCGTTGACCATGACCTAAGCTTGTGCCTCCACAAAAAGCATTTGAATTCACTTCCTAAAGCGAGGACCGAATTCCAACCACTTGAACGTTTTGAGAATGAAGTTCCCTCATATCCGATCATAAGCTTTATCAAAATCACACTTCAGCAATAATGTATCTTGGTGAGTGCCTTCAGCCCATTGAGTTGTTTCCCATACAAAGAGGAGATTATCAAGGATTTATCTGCCTTTTAAGGAATTTGGTATGTTCATGACAAACTATATCTTGGGCGATAGGTTTAAGCTTCATAGCAATAGCCTTGGCAATAACTTTGTATGATACATTACGTAACGTTGTAAAGTAAGGGGGCATCAACCACTGACCCTGTCCATGTTTGCAGTTTTTAGAATAATTTGATCATTCCGTGATTCATCATGGCTCCCAAAGAACCATTAGTCGCCTCTCTATAAACATTGAATAAGGAAATATGCCTTGACTTCATATTAAGTAAATTGGAAATAGTTGAAGTAAATTGGAAATTAAATGACTTTGTTTATAGTTAGTACGGTCAAGCATGAAATGTTGCAACTGTTTGAGGCAACCCTTGATCTTATCAACAACCACAATTAAGTCTTGACTTTAAGTGTTGATCTGCTCTAACTGCAAATAAATACAAGAATGGAGATGAGCTTGTTGAATGCCTGAAGCCAAACCATTTCCAGTGAACAATTGTTTGCAACAATTTTTCCAGATGTGGAAAAGTATAACCAGCCGAGTAGCATTCCAAATGACTGAGAAAGAGGAGAGGGGAAGAAGACCAAGGAGGGCTGTTTTTTTGTTGAAAGCAGTGGAAAATAGATCAAGAATTAAGGAGCGAAGAGCTGACCACAACTAAGAGGAGGACAAGAAATGCTAGAAAAGACAAGGAACAATTTCAAGAGTGGAGCAAAAATGGAAGTTGCATGTAAAAAGGCCAAGTTTGGACATTGTGTGACCAACAAGCAGCTTCATATGGAAAATCCGCCAGCCCAATAATTGAAATTTGGCTTTGGTGAGAGACCGTCAAATTTTACAAGACATGTCCTGCCAATGAGAATCAGGGAATGAAATTGACCATTTCACATTAAGAGAGTGTCCCAATGAAAGTGGAGGATGTATGAGCTGATACAAATATCTTGGTGTGGCGAAGGTTATGACCAAGTGGTTTGGCCAGTGCCAATCTTTCCATGGGGATGTAGGATTGGCAATAATTTTAAAAACTTTGAGAGGGATAAATTGAATAAGCAAAACACAGGCCCACTTGAGAGTAGCAGGCAACCCAAATAACTAAAATTGTTTGCAATTCTAAAATCGATTATACTTGATCAAATGAAAACAATGTGGCTTTTGGCAGTTTTCCTTTACGCTAAGTAAATAGAGGATTGTCTTATAGAGTGGCCATGGTCAATAGTTTTATGTCCCAAGGTATGGCCCGTGATGTGGCCTACATGGTAATAATATTTAAATAGCTTGTATGCGTATCTTCAAAGTATTGGGATAATGGTAAAATAATGTTGTTAAAAAGAGAGACAATATTCATATTGTTAGACTATTTCTATCTTAATTGAAAAAGAGAGACAATATTCATATTGTTAGACTATTTCTATCTTAATTGAAAAAGAGAGATAATATTCATATTGTTGGACTATTATTACCTTGGTCGGGATCCCATTTTGTATATTTTCTTCTCCATATGAGATTGTTCCCTGTGGAAGTGGTCCTCCTCCTGACATAACATTCATATTCACTTTCGTCTTTATAGAGCGGAAAATAGATTTAAGATTTGATACACAGTTATTTAGATATAGTGAAAAGGTGAAGAGTTTATTTATATAATTGAATAGCTTCAAATGCATTATCGGATCTTCCCAAACAACAATGTATTTATGGATGAATTTATGTATCAATTGACTCCTATGTTAGCTTACATTTATACATCTCAAATATATTTAATAACTTCAAATTATGAAAAAAATCATACACATGTATGATCCCTTGTTTTATTTTGATCATCAAATGATAATTATATAAAGATATAAGTCGACGACTTCTGTTAATAGGGGCCCTCGCCAGATACAAATATAGGGTTCTCCCCCTCTAGCTCTAGTTGAGATCAGAACAAACTCTATTCCCTATTCTCTGCTCAACCCGCCAGTTTTAGTTCTAAGCAACTATGCCCCCATATCCATATATATAGAGGGGGAGGGAGGCCCTATCTATACAGGGGCATGCTCAGAAATGGATGTTCCCCCATAGATAAAATAACATTTATAGGGAGGGGAACTCCTCAAAAGTCTCGTTCTGAAGTGGAGTTGGGAGTTCTCCTCTCCATGTCCCATGTATAGATAGGACCTCGTCCTCAACTTCTATCTGCTCCCCTCTTGATTGATAAGAAAACATCGGCTTCCCACATAGATATCAGGCACAAATCCCTATCTATATATATATGGATCAAAACATTTCATATACACATATGATCCCTTGTTTTATTTTGATCATCAAATGGTAACTGACAACTTTGCATAAGAGATCCCATTTTGTAAGCATTCCAACTGCATACATAACACACAAGCCTAATGTTAGGAAAGAAGGATTTTATATGCCTCTACCAGTACCTATTAGACCATGGGCAATCATTTCTATGGATTTTGTAGGAGGATTACCAATGTGTAAACGTGGCCATGACTATCTATACGATGTTGTAGATAGATTTAGCAAAGATTATATTTTGATTCTATGTGAAAATACGATAAATGGGCATGAAGCAGCTGATCTATTATTTTCTAATGTTTGGGTGCATTTTGGGTTTCCTAAGTCCATTGTTTCAGATAGAGATTTGATATTTTCAGGAAAACTTTGGACCACTTTGTTCTACAAGATCAATACCAAGCTCCAAAGAAGCAGAACATTCCACCCTCAAACCAATGGGCAGACAGAGGTATTTAACAAGACTTTGCTACAGACGGTAAGAGGTTATAACAGCTGATAAGAGGTTATAACAGCAGGTATCCAAGGACTTGGGATGAATCTTTGGCATATATCCAAGACACATACAACAGAACAATACACACATCACCAATTAGTTCCCTTTTGAAGCATATTTGGGGTATTTACCTACTAATCCTCTTGCTATTGTGATGTTCCAGTTAAACAGCAGGGAGAAGTAGCAGGACAACATTCAGAAGTGACTAGAGCAGCAAATTTTATTGAGAGGATTAAACAAATCCATCTTAAGGTGAAATAAAAATGGAGAAATCTCAATCCAAATACAAGATTAGACATGACCAATGCCACAAGAAGCATACGCTCAAAGTGGGAGTGGATGTACTTGAGTAAGTAAAGACTCCAAGAGGAAAATAGAAAGCTCAAACCTCTGAGGTATGGACCATTCCACATCTTGGAGTGAATTGGAGAAAATGCTTTCAAGATTGATCTTCCACATTTTGTGAGGATGACTCAATAGTAATTGTGAGACTTCGTAACTAAATAAGCAGCCCATTTTAAATGAAAAAGAAGAATATCATTTGCTACCCTCTATAGAGAAATTTTTCTTGGATTCACAAGGGGAGTTGAAGAAGGATGTGGTGCAATAGCGAAAAGTCAAAGAGACTCGCAGGGGACCAAATATCTTGGCAGGTCACAGGAAAGGCACGATGCCAAGGCAAGCAAGGAGGTATCTCAAGGTGAAAGTGGTAGAGTTGTTCCCACATATCCTTCCACACTATGATTTTATGGGTACAAAAGCCTACCATAAGGCAGGTAGGATACATAAGGATCGGGAAACTAGTCATCATCAAGAAAAAACTAAATAACGTTTCCTTAGCAGCAGGGGCACCAAACAGAGTAACCCATGGCAGGTTGTGAAACCATTGGTTTACAAATTTCACCATCAAAATATTCCACCACATAATTGCAAACCATCTCTCTCCTTCCAAAACCCCAGATCCAATTCACTGTGGCAACTGGCAAGAAATCAGTGAGGAGGAGAACCTTAAATTTCAATTCAAATGTGAGATTTAATTTATCTGAAGCGCAAATAGAGATAAAAACCAAAGATCTGTACAATAAAATAGAGTTCTTGGATATTCATGGAGGGGCCACAAAATGAATGCAATTCCAAAAAGTTTAAGATTTTTGTGGTGCCGCACAATGATCAAGGCTGGCTGCTCATTGTAAAGGGGTTTTTCCTTCACAAGAACTCACTACATGTTGGAGCCCCTTGTCAACACTCTTCTCAAGGTGCTCTTCGCAGCAATGTTTCTCTGATGGTGTACAGGGAATACTGTGTCAGATTCGCTTGTTACAAGCAGAAGCAATGTAGCTGTAATCCATCAGCAATGGTTGTGTTACTGTCTTGCTCAAAGTGAAACTGGAGAAACAATGACAAATTTGAGAACAAAATATTATGCTAAAATGAACCACTTGACTTGAAAATTCTTGCTGTCAAATTTGATATCTTAATTATCCAGTATTAGATCATTTTTTTCATAGCCCAAGAAAATAAAAGCCGCACATCTTGACAAAGTTATTGCAGACTTGAGCATCTATTACAACGGCAGATGGAATGTGGTTGTGGCAGAATTTGTAAAGAAATATATATTTAATTTTTTGTCGATTCTGTCCTTCGTGGGAGCAGTTTTGTTGCTGCTGCTCACATGTTTGCAAGCTTTCTGCTCTGTCCATGACTGCACCAATTGGTACCAACTTCAAAGTCTTGTCTCCTGGACTGCAATTATTGCCGCATATGTTGCACAAAATGACCTAGTTGAAAAGGCCTTGGAAATTTTTAAGCAAATGCAATTAGCACCTGTAGGGACGAACTGAACAACCTTTGCCATCATCCTTTGAGCACATGTCAGAATGAGAACTCTGAAACTGGGTATTGGATAGACACATGAAAATATTCAAAAGTGGATTTTTTTGTTAGATGTTATTGCAAACACATTTATAGACATGTATGTAATAATGGAACCATACGAAAAGCTTATAAACTTCTTAACATACAACAACATATCGAAAAAAAGATAACATATCAAACCAAAAATAGTGAATTAAACATTGACATCTCTCCCAATGTACTTTGCAACTCATGTGCAATTGCTAGTTTAATCTTTTATCTAGTGAATCTCCTGGATGGTGCTTTTGGTCTGGTCCCTCATTGTAATTTAAATATCATAGTCTGGTCTCCAAGATTAACTCTCTCGTGCTCTTTCTCATTGTAAATCCTATTTCTTTTTTATATCATATAGTATTACTATTGTCTCATTAAAAACATAATAAATAAAAAAGAACAAGTTCAGACCCGATGTATGTTATTACTTATACCATGGCTTAGCTACGAATCTCTAGCAACCACCTCTTTTAGATGGCATCTACATTTTTACTATCACTATCGCTACCATCTATGATTTTAAAATCTATTCAAAGTGTGCCATTAATATCCAGACTGCATTGCCAAGATGAAATTTTGAAATATACTTAAAAATAAATTACATACTTCGTACATGGAGACTAGGCAGTATTATAAGTGCATGGAAGTAAACTGGCAGAGTGCGAGTTAAGCAAGAAACGGAAAACTGAGAAACTTGAATAAAACGATCAACTATTACATGAAAAGTCACAGTTGAATAGGCAAATAACACAGTTGTTGACGGAAAATCCAGAAATGAAAAATACAATTAAAAAATACCCATTTTCTCAAAGTGTAAGTCAAGTTGACAACAGACTTCCAATGGGTACTGAAAAAAACTAAAAAAGTCACTGGTCCTAGCTGAAACAGAGTATCACTATCAACAGTAAAGAGCAGAAATTGAAAAATTGAAGAATCAACCGCTAACTAGATTTGCATTTACAATGCCAACTGCTGCAAACATGACTCACAGACCTCACTTGAAGGGAATTGAAGGTGAATCAGAAGCAGTTACCCCAACTCAAAATATGGCAGTGGGAGGCTCATAAGCAAGACAACTTTCTGGAAGAGGACCGTGGTTGACAGCCAAGACACCACAGAACCCTCTTCCCCCTCCCACATATGCCCCAAAGGACCAATTAAAGAGGAAGCTGAGTCATGATGTAGAGATGAGTGCAGCAGCTATGGATACGATCAATCAGCGGCATCACCCCACTTTTAAGGAGTAAGTATAGCTAGTTTGGATCTGGCTATTTATTTTACAGGTTAGGGGGTGGGGTTGCGTAGGCAACATAATGGGTACTCGGAGTATGTAATGTCCCTTTTTCCACTTAAGAATCAGAATTTGGACTTCTTGCCATTCCTTCTCCATGGCAAAGAAGTAGAGGAGTTGGAGAAGAACATTGAGCTTTCATTTACTTTTTTTTCTAATTTTTATGTTTTCTTTTTAGTGTTTTCCCTCTTGAAGCAGGTCGAGCTGGGTTAAAGGCAAATAAAAGAAGCTTAATGAAGAAATATAACATCTTTATGGGTCGGCCTTAGCTTTCTAAGCTTTGGCACCAAAAGAAGATTATAAAAAGAGACTCGAGACCTCATTTGGGGCATCTAGATTTTGGCGAATTTTTCCTATTTGGGCATTGTGAACTTGTTGCTCCATGTTCTTCCACTTGAGGACGAAAACCCTCTTGTGTGGCTTCCTAGAAGGACGAAAACCCTTCGGTGGTTTTGTTGAATGACGAAAACACTTCAACCTTGATTGGTATTAAAGAATATTGCAGATTTGAGGAGAATACTTCATATTCAGATTTTTATTGGCATTGGGCAGCTTTATCTACTCATTTAGAGATTTCAGGATCAATTTTGAGAGGGTTTCCATGGTTGGAAAATTATGATATTGGTCTCATTTGATTGCTGGTATTTTTATGATCATTTTGAGTATTCATATGTGTGGAGATTCCTTTTATTCTAAGAGTTATTGAATTTACAAGTTTCAGCTGTTTTTGTGCCATAATAAATTCCATAATTCTGAGTTTGATGATTTGATCACATTTTCTAGCTTCTAAAATCAAGGGCAATCCAAGGAATCACTTCCCATAATTTTTGAGTGTTTCTATGGTGGATTTCTCTCTCTCTAGTCACTAGGGTTTGAGAGTATTTTCTGGTCCTTTATTAATTGCTGTCATAAAAATCAGACTTGCTTATTTTGGAGGTTTGAGCTAATTTCCTTAATTTTCAGTTTTGTCCCCAAAAGGGATATTACAGAGTAACTTGGTTCATTTATTCTACAAGACAACTATATGTTATTATGTGATTATTTTGACATAATACCTATGTTCCACGGGGACGCGTCCCCCATGTTTTTAGCTCATCCCGTGCACTGGGGACGTTTGAACCTTGGGGACGGTAGTAGAAACGTCCCCTTCCCGTCCCCAAACTCTTCAAAAATGCGAAATGTCCCAAGGACATCAAAAAAGTGGGCGAGGAGCGGCTGGTGTCCCCTGTGACGGCTAGGGGACTTCTAGAAGTCCCTCGACCGTACCGGGGACGCCCAGCCGTCCCCTGCCGTCCCCTGCGCATTTCATACTAAAAAAATGTTTTTTTTTTTTTTAAAACAGACTTTTAAATAAAAGTAAAGCAATGTGGGGGCCCACAAGGACCCCCACTTGCATTTCTAAGTGCCCTAAACCTAAAACAAACATCAAAACAAAAAAAAAAAAACTCATTTGACTCATTTTTAATTTTGTGAAGGAGAAGACAAAGAAAGAAAAGAGCATAGAGAAGAATAGAGAGCAGCAGTGAGAAGAAGGCAAGAGAGCAATATTCTACTCCATTAGAGGTATGTTTATGATCCTTTGTTCATTTTACAAATTTGCACAAACTATTTCTTCATTCTTTCATTTTTTTTTTTTTATCATAGTTTCAAGCTTCACAAACTTAGCAAGTTTTTTTTTTTTTTGTATTTTGTTTTCACTTGCAGTTGCAGGGTTGTTGCATTTCCAATAAAAAACAATGAGCAGCAGTGAGGGTAGTGAGGGTGAAGAGATTCAAATGGCAATGCAAGATAGAGGTAGAGCCAGAACTAGGGTTTCTTCAGGGAGTGAGAGTGTTGCACCAACAATGGGTTCAAATAATGCTTGATTGCCCTTCACAACTCCTCAAAATCTATGCAAAGGGGCCATTCAATGCTAAAAAGCCTCTTTCACAATTTGTAACAGCCATTGACAAAGAAAAAAAAGAAATTCAGGGGGAGTAGAGTGTGGTTATGCCATATGTGCAACAAAGAATTTATGGGCAGCTACACGCAGGTTTATTCACATCTTTTGGGCATAACTGGACAAGGGGTAAAAGGTTGTGAAAGGATATCATTAGTGGAGAAGACCGAGGTGACTAGGTTGCACATGGAGGGTGAGACAATGAAAAAAGGGATGCCATTGGAGACTACACAAGTGCCTATCCAATGTGTGGATGTTGAAAGTCAAAGAGGGGATTATGCCAAGGGAAAGAGAAAGACTTCTACTGTTACGGGTATGTTTAATGTGCAATCAAGGGAAGTAGTTGACTCTTCTATTGCCAAATTCTTCTTTGCCAATGCTATACCATTTCATGTGTCACGCTCCCCTTTCTTCAAACAAATGTTCAAAGATGTAATTGTTGTTGGTTCCTCATATGTCCCTCCTGGAGAACACAAACTACGAACTAGCCTCCTTGATAAAGAATATTCTAAGGTGAGTGTGGTGATGGAGGAGATGAGGCAAACTTGGATACGGGTGGGCTGCTCTATCATCATGGATGGGTGGACCGATATTAAACATCGGCCACTCATCAATATCATTGTCACATGTCCTGTTGGCTCTTATTTTCTTAGAGCTATTGATTGTACAGGAAGAGGAAGGATGCAACCTTCCAATTTCAAATTTTGAAGGATGCTATAGAGGAGATTGGGCCCTCTCATGTTGTACAAGTAGTGACTGATTCAGCCCGCGTATGTAAGTTAGCTGGCATGATGGTTGAGGGTGCTTACAAGCACATTTTCTGACTCCATGTTGTGTTCATGCGTTGAACAATGCATTGAAAGACATTGGAAAGATAGATTGGGTGAAGGCAGTGGTGGCAGAGGCTAGACACATACAGATGTTCATTTGCAACCATCACACCTCACTTGCTCTATCCAGTCTTTTTCAAGGAAGGAATTCCTCAAGCCCGTGGATACTAGATATGCCAGCTACTTCATTTTGTTAGAGAGGATGCTTGAGGTGCAGGAGGCTTTACAATTAATGATGGTTAATCAGAGTGGGGTAGATGGCCAGAGGCAAACACTTCTAAAGGAAAAGGTGTGAAACAAAAGATCCTCGACGATGATTGGTGGACCATAGTCAGGTAAGCTATTGCTGATTTTATATATGTAAGTTTAGTTTTTAATTTTTAAATATTTTTAATATTTTATCCATGTTTATAACTTGTAAATTAGTTTAGTTTTTCATTCTTGAATCTTAATGTTTTCTATTTTTTTGTAAATTGTTTGCAGATATGTTTGCTCCTTCATCTCACCTGTAGTGGGGGTCATAAGATATGCTTGATACAGACTCTCCTAGTCTTGGAGAGATTTATGAGACATTTGATAACATGCTTGGACAGATGAAGCAAGCCATTCATAGCAGGGATCCTACTTTGGGATTTTATGAGGAGCATATTAGGCCCATTGTGACACGGCGGTGGAACACAATGAACACCCCGCTTCATATGGCAGCCTATGCTCTAAATCCCAAATGGTATGCAACACGACCTAGGAGAGTGCCTCCATCTGATGATGAAGAGGTGAAAGAAGGGCTCATGAAGGCCTTTCGAAAGATGTACACTGATGAGGAGTCCACTTTATTGTGGACCCAATGGCTATCCTTTGTCAATCTCCATGGACCAACATTTAGCAAGCCAGAGGCGAGGACAGATAGAGCTACATTAGCTCAACTAGACCCTATTGGATGGTGGACATGGCATGGCAAGGATGCACCAGACTTGAGGATTCTTGCCACTCGCCTCCTTTCACAGGTTGCTAGTTCCTCTGCTGCAGAGAGGAATTGGTCCACATATGGCCTCATCCACACAGTTAAGAGGAACCATCTTACTTCTCGACGAGCAGAGAAGTTAGTAGCCATGCATAGTGCCTTGAGACTTTAGGATCGACAAACACTCCAGCCACACGTTGGGATGTTGATCCCGAAGATGCTTCACAGATTGATGAGGAGGATGCACAGGTGGGATTGGTTGGGGTTCCATTGGATGAGGCAGCCCCTCATAGTTCCAGTGACTCAGACTCAGAGTCTGATTTTGATGCCACTTTAGCGGAGTTTGATTAGGGGCAGCTATATATTTTCATTTTGATTTTCTATGTTTCACTGTTTCAGACATTTTGTTGCCCTTGGGCATTTCATTGTAATTGAAACTTGAATCTTATGTGCAATCTCAATTCAGCTCCAGTTTTATGTATTAAAGTTTTATGATGTGTGTGATGAATGCTTTATTAAGTTTATCAATGTGTTACAGTTATACTTATCATTATTCATATGAATATTTCAAATTTCAAATTTCCAATATTTTTAAGGTTAAATCTTATGTGAAATCTCAATTCAACTCTAATTTTATTTATTAAGGTTCTATAATGTGTGTGATGAATGCTTTAGCAATGTTATCATATGAATATTTGAAATTTCCTATATTTTTAAATTTTCCCTTATTTTTTAATAGCCATCCCCTGCCGTCCCCTAAAAAAAGGCCTAAAAAAATCCGTCCCAGAAACGCCCCCCCTTCCCGGAAACTTGGTGGAACATAGCATAATACCCTTCAATTGTAGTGATATGAGCAAGTCTGAAGTGCAATCAATAGCTATTATTTGCTTTGATATCGCTATCTGCTGTTTGTTGTTATTTATGGCTGTGAATTTTGTTAGATGCTGTAATTCTCACAAATTGTTAAACAGGTACAAACCAGCCGTGCTTCATGTTAACAGTTATCAGTAATCATAATGTGGTACATGAAATCTCAAATCAAGGCAATCAAACAAATTTTGGGGATCTCTTCTAAAACTAAACAATCATAGAAACAATCTTCTATACACACTTTTGATAGGTCATGCACACCAATGCAGCCTAAAGGGCATTAAAAGCTCGCTGTTGTTCTCAGAACATCCAGACAATCATACAATTGCCAATAACATAAAATTTGGTGAGAAAAGATAAATGGTGACTGGACATACCTCTGCAAAAGAAGACGATAAAATGACGCACTCACTCCCGGACCAAATCCAAGAGGCAAAACACCTCTATCAATTATTCCACTAAGTCGGATCTGCAGGGGGCACCACACAAAAATATAAGAAAGGTGTCAATTTAAGGAGTCCAGATTCCATATAGAGACTACAACTTTCTCATATGACAAAATTAAAATGCATTTTATATATTTAGAAATACTTTTCTAGATTCCAGCTTTGCAACAAAAAAAGATTACCAAGGATAAACCTACCTTCTGAGCCCCATGAGACCCTTGCACATAGATAATGTATCTCACTTTGGGAAGAAATGTTAAGTTGCTGCCAGTTGATAAGCATTTGCTGCCGAATTTATTCAGCTTCATGAAAGGATTCAGTTCTTTACAATGGACATCCTTGACTTCTCCATTCAACAATACTAACTCGCCATCTAGTAGATTACCTTCATTGTTAAAGTCAGTGGAAAATTCTGCAGTCCTAGAAAATTGTTGGGAGGAGGCTGACATGCTTTTGCTAGCAAAACATTTGCTAGAACTATCATATGTATCCATGACAACAGAAACCATGTCGTCTTTCACATCCTTGATAAACTTTTGCAAAAGATCAATTGCTTGACATGGAATGTAGATGGTGACATCTCGAAGACATGCCAGTGAATCCTGGCTATGCCAACCAATGTTAGAAATTCCATTTTCAACATTGTCAAAACAAGCACATTTATTGTCACCAGAGAACTGTAATGTCAAAGATGGTGTACCATATGAGTCGCATAAAGAAGAAAAATGGTTTTGATGGCAAGTTTGTTGTGTAATTTTATGATAAGAAGCAATTGAAAGGCTCCAAATAGGTTTGTTAGATGAGACTGCGATTTTATTAGTCTTCATATATGTTGGAGCCATGCTGGAATTTGAAGTGCAATGTTCTGTTTCATGCTGTATAAGATAACAATCTCCAATATGCAGAAGCTGATAAGAAACGCTTCCATCAGGACAAACCATGACAATTACAGTCACATACATATGCTAGCTGAAAATTTTAGCCTTAAAGAAAGCAGAAAAACATCCGAAACATGATATAACATATAATTGGAAATTATGTCAAGGCGGAAACAGGCAATCTGTGCAGGTCGTTACATGTATAAACTGTTGAATTCGACTTCCATACCTGGTGAAAGTTTAGACTCTCATTATTAAACTCGAGGAGAACTTTCTTTAAGCAAGGATCCTCCTCCACTAGCTTCTTTGAATCTTGACACTTCGTTGGTGGGAAAAGGATGCCATCAAGCAGAACATCATCTTTATAAGAATTTCTGAAACGCAGTGAACATTGTATTTCCAGTGATGTTTCTGACAGGAACTGTTTAGAACAGTTGTTTTCAGAAATCGTTTCCTTGTTATAAAAATAATCTGAGAGGTGATTTTGATGCCCATGATCATCACACTTGACTGGAGTTGCAATATTGCATTTTGTGCACTTTATATTTGCACTATCAAAGTTCCTAAAATCCAGCTCATGTCCCTTTCCTGTCTTGGAACATTTAAATGGTATGTTTGTCTTGGACCCAGTCAATTTCAATGCCTCGAAACAGCAATTTCTGCTGTCATCTCTGGCAAATATCTCATTACCTAATCTATCATTAGTTTCAGGCTTTAAATGGCTCTTCTTATAGCAGCTGGGTTTACTGCCTTTAATAGTGATGCCATATGGCAGGAGAACAGCTTCAGCAAATGATCTGGCAGCATTCTGATCTGATGCATCAAGAACAAGCTGCAAAGAATCACAAGACATAGGAGGTCCAGATTCCAACTACTTCACAAAAATTTGAATAAGGCATAGAAATTAAAAAAATCGATTTATATAAAATGAGAGCCAGTGTTCACTCCACAAAATATTGAAAAAGTAAGGAAATTAAAAATTCAATTTAATCAATATGAAAGACTGTGTTCAAGATAAAACGTTGCATTGAGGAACACAAATTTACCTTCCCAGTAATAGGATATTTATGTGTCACCATCAATATGCCAAAGACCTGCCCCTTTGTATTTCTTGCATTTTGATATGACTAGGATTGTGCAAACAAGCTACAGGAAATCTAGGCACACTGAAATTCATTGCCTTCTTCAAGTAAAAGTGAACATAATATGTTACTGAAGATAGCTTGTGCTTAGAAGTAAGTCCATCTATTATTCGTGCACATGAAATTGGTTGCACATCATCCTCTGTTTCTAGTGAGCACAAATGCCCCGAAAATCCTTCAACCACAAGATTAAAGTCTGTTACCTAAAAATGCAAGCAACCGAAGCAATTGTCAAATTAATTGTAGCAAGGAAAGAAACAACTGCATAGTACAAATGAAGGAAAAAAAAGAGTAAATTTTCTTTGAATGAGCCAAAAATACCAATGAATAAACACCTTTTTATCTGAACTCATTAAAAGCAATCAAAGGCCGTGGAACTACAATGCATAATGAATCAACAAATGTGTACAGCATGTCAAGGGTAAGTACAAAAACTTCATACACATCATGGTGCAACGTGGTACATAACTTTCAGTAAATATTAACCATGCACAAATGTCTTGTTATATTCTACAGTAAATTGTTACAAAAAGCCAAAAGATAAAAGTGACTACAGAAGAAACATGCAAACATTCTCATACCTATTAGTGTGAAAACGTTTGACAGAACTAATGCTTTACTTATAAGTAAAATAAGAACTACAGAATTTTGAAAATATCCATCTGCCTAAGCTCAGGAAACAAAATCAAAGAATAGGAAACAATAATTGCATAATTAAATATGGATTGTCTAGCTTGATTGTGAAAACAATGATTAATAAAAATGACAGATTAAACGATGATCAAGATCAACAAGTAGATCATCAGTTTTTCCAAATATAAATTTTTACAAAAGGCATAAGCTCTGACAAACAAACTTCCAAGAGATTGTATTCTTCCTCCATAACAACCGCATGTATTTCAATTTAGTGTTAACTTAAGCATGCCTATCATACCTCAGGTACTTTTCTTATATCAATTACATTGACCACATTTTTGTTACTTGGGGATATAAGTATATTATCCTTATTTACAAAACATTTTGTGTCATAAAAAGGTTAACTAAAACACTTCGACAAACAATGATCAAGAATTTTTAGCAATGCAGCTTCTTGATTATAAATTTAAAACATCATGAAATGTTCATACAAAAACAGAAGACAAACAAAAGAATGAAGTTAAGTGACCCTGATGTTCATCAAATTTCTCCAATAAGGGAGTAGGTCATGAATTGAAACATGATGATAATCCCCATTCTCCCACAGTTGTCCCAGTAGGAGTATTTTGTTTTAGAGTCTTATGCTTCTCTAGTTTTACAGACTTCTTTGTTTTGATGGGAATTTGAATTATAGCATCTACTGCAGAAGGTATTCCAATCAGTCCCCCAAATTCATTGAAAGGTGATTACAATCTTTGCTAAAAATAAGATTGCATATTGTGACGGGAAAAGGAGGAAAAAATCAAATTTGAAAAGCATGTGCAAAATACAATTAAAATTGTGGCTTGGAAGCATGCTCTGGATGCAGACTGCCAATCATGTGATATGTTATATCACCGCACAACAAACATAAATTAAATGAAGAACCATATTGTATATTCTGAAACTGATAAAGAACAGTCTCAATCCACTTTAGCTAAATGACATTTAGTGTAAATAAAAATGGAAACAAGAAACCCACCTCAAGCACTTAATTTCCCATTACAGCCGATAAGAAAACCACAAAAAAAAAAAAAGTCCAAAATAACATCAAATGATGGTGAATAGGATGCAGAAATGTTAATCAGCAAAAGGTAAGCCAGGCTGGAGGGCTTTGAAACACCACATTTAATATGCATTAATAGCCCTCATTAGAGTGTGTTTTCACGAGTGAATGACATTTAGTGTAAATAAAAATGGAAACAAGAAACCCACCTCAAGCACTTAATTTCCCATTACAACCGATAAGAAAACCACAAAAAAAAAGATCCAAAATAACATCAAATGATGGTGAATAGGATGCAGAAATGTCAATCAGCAAAAGGTCAAAAGGTAGGCCAGGCTGGAGGGCTTTGAAACACCACATTTAATATGCATTAATAGCCCTCATTAGAGTGTGTTTTCACGAGTGATTTTATAGGGTTTGAATCCCAACTACTAAGCACTGAACTACAGATTTGGGAGAGATACCTAACATTGCATGTGACTTGGACTCTTCAATTTCTTTCTATGTCTAGTGATTCTTTGCAGATTGTTCTTGATGCATCAGATCAGAATGCAACACTTGATTCACTTGTTTTCCCTATGGTGGTGGTGTAAGCGTCATGGACTATGTTCTTAACAGCAGACCCCTCATCCCCCGCATCTATGGCTTCCTTATTTCGCCTTAGCTCCCACTTGCTAACCATGTCGTCTTGACATTCACCCTCTACATTGGTTCTCCCATGCCACCCCTATCCTACCACCCCGGCCCCTAACATTAGACATACAACAATCCACTTCGATGATGGCTACACCATTGGCCATGCTAACCGTCACCCTTCTCATGTCTAGGTTATACTCCCTCCCTATAATATACCCTTTTCCAAGGGAAGACCTTGTGCCCATTCCTCTTCTTGTGGGCATCAAGGAGGGAGCAAGGGAGGGGAACTCGCCATGGTTATAAGTGTTGTACTTTCGTAATTAATTATTTTATTTACTAATCATGGCATTGAAGTGGTTCAACTAGGTGGTGGAAGACTTGTCAAACAATGCAAGGAGGATTTCTATTTCTTCATTATGGAGGTCGATCTTGTGGAGGCCTACATGGTGACTTTAATGTTCTTTTCCTTCATTTGAGGGGAGAAGGGGAGTTAATGATTCTATTTGCCCATTGACATCTTCAAGGCCTATATAAGGTGGTTTGACTTGCTAAAGGAGGATTATGCTATTTTGGATATTGATTTCTCTTGGAGGTGGAGCAAGTAGCTTCTCTTCTTGCCATTGAAGGACAGAACCCTTCCTTGGTCACCTATTGAGGACGAAACCCTTCAATAGGATCACACTAGGGGACAAAAACCCTCTTGTGTGCAAGGGTGATCTCACACAGAGGTCACATTGGAACTTCAAAGTGATTTTTGGAGAAGTTTGACATCTTCAAGGCCTATATAAGGTGGTTCGACTTGCTTGGGGGTTGAGTTTGGTGCCATCTAGGGCATAATTTAGTATTTTGAGCTGATATTCTTGTTCTTCATATTTTATAAGGCTGGAATCTACATTTTGGTGATTTTTGGAGAAGTTTATCTATTTTTCCAGCCCTTGGTTTTGGTTGTATTGTTGTCATAAAAATTAATTACAGTTGTGATTTATCATTCGTTTCTCCATATTTTTATATATATGAGATTGATAAATATTGTCGTGGTTGGATAAATTATTTGGTGGCATTTCAACTCTATTTGTGTCGTTATATGTTGATGTGAATGCCATATGCAATTTGATGCCCTAGAGGGCTGATTGATATAGTGTGTATTGATTATTTGAAGAGCATTTTCATCTGTTTCATATTGATGTTTGTGTGTTTGAAGGTGCAATTTCAGATCTGATCCATTAGGCTTGTGGAGAAACCCATTTCCCCATTTGCTGCCCTAGAAGGGACATTACAGTGGTATAAGAGCTTCAATCCTCCCACCTGGAGGGTTTCAATATTGCTACTCCATGCATATGGTTAGAAAGAAATTTTATGAAGGATCATTTTGAACTTGTTATGTATCCTAACAAAGTTTTGAAGGATTTACTCCTAGAGTGTTCCTTGAAGCCAAGTTCTACACTCCAAGGCAAGGTTATCAAGATAATCAGAGTTGCCATAGCAAGAAGCTTGGTGTGGGAAAAGGGTAAGCCAAATAAATTTTATTCTCATTGGATGATTCAGCATCGCATGGTTCTATACGGAACATGGAAAGAATGGAATCTTGTGATCATGAGTCATCAACCTTGCATGGTGGGGAAGAGCTTGGGTGACAAAAAGTGTGATCCATGGGTTGGGTTGGGAGTTGTTCCCAACTTTAGGACTGTCTTCACATGCATTTCCAGCCTGCCCAACATTTTAATTGCCACCATGAGAGTAGGTGCCAAGAAATGTTTGAAAATCGGAACCGGACTTGGAACCGGTCGAGGGTTGGACCGGAACTGGAACCGGACCAGAATTAGACCAGTTCAAACTCGATGAATCAGGCTACTTTAAAACACATAAAAATTACATTTTTAATGAAAACAATATATTTGAAAGATTAGAAACCATGATTCCAACAATTACACACAAAATATGCAAAGTTTGCTCATGTATATACTATATAACATGTAAGAAAGGTGTTTATAGCAAAATAGCAAAAAAATTGGGTTTAGATCAGCTAAAAAGCTGAAGTTTTAATTAAAAAATTGTATTTTTCAACTTTAGCACAATATTACGCGATTTTTTCCGGCAAACATAGGGTAAGTGATGATTTATATGCAAATTGTAATGAAGATACGGAATTGGTTCTTGGAGTACAATGGCTACACTCTTTGGGCAAATTTACCCAAAACTACCAAACCATGGTGTTGAGATTCAAGTTTGATGATCTAGAGATTGTGCTTCAAAGCACAACAAAGGGGACTCCTCAAGTTGCTACAGCCAAGAAGAAGGAAAGAACTTCCGAAAGAAGGCAAGGTATATGGGCAACACATGATGAGGTAAAATCTACAATTTTATTTTCAAAACAGCAGTCAAGACATAAGGGTTTTAAGTTCCCAAGTGATAAGCATGCTCAAGTAAATGTTGAATCAGTAATTCTTGTGTATGGAGATGAGCAAGATGGATGCTATCTTGTTGTCCAAAGCATCATCGCCCAGCCACATATTGGAAATATGGTGGTAAGTAGCTGTATTAACTTGTGGCATTTGAAACATGGTGCTGTTATCCGCATTTTCGGTTTGCCCCATATTTTGTTTGCTGCCACACAAGTAAGGACAGTCATGAAATGGGATGAATTTAAGTTT
Organism: Taxus wallichiana var. yunnanensis; assembly: GCA_018340775.1. Taxonomy (NCBI): domain Eukaryota; kingdom Viridiplantae; phylum Streptophyta; class Pinopsida; order Cupressales; family Taxaceae; genus Taxus; species Taxus wallichiana. The sequence goes on along the minus strand of CM031238.1, from coordinate 180,283,540 downwards.
TTGGGGCATTTTCAGTCAATGTGTGGTTATTGCCTGCCTTTAGATTGCTATCATGGATGTATTTTGTTGTCCATGATATTTCCAGCTCCCTTTCCATGTGGTTTTCAGTCATCTATGAAGGATTTTCAGCCCCTTGGATGAAGGGCACTATCAAGGGTATCATACGAACAGCTGTCATGAGAAGGATTCACATCATTACCTTCCTAATTTTGAATGGAGTACAAGGTTACAACTGTACTTTGGACAGCATAAGGATGTTGGTGGGCAGCCATCACTTGAATGGAGAATGTGAAGCCTTTGTAAGTATAGGTCTAAGGAAGGATTATGCTATTTTGGATATTGATTTCTCTTGGAGGTGGAGCAAGTAGCTTCTCTCCTTGCCATTGAAGGACAAAAACCCTTGGTCACCTTTTGAGGACGAAAGCCTTCAATAGGATCATGCTTGGGGACGAAAACCCTCTTCTGTGCAAGGTTGATCTCACACGGAGGTCACATTGGAACTTCAAAGTGATTTTATGCAGTTGTTCTTCATTTCCAGCCCTAGGCGACTTGCTTGGGGGTTGAGTTCGATGCCATCTAGGGCACAATTTAGTATTTTGAGCTGATATTCTTGTTCTTCATATTTTATAAGGCTAGAATCTACATTCTCGTGATTTTTGGTTGTACTATTGTTGACATAAAATTAATTACAACTATGTTTTATCATTTATTTCTCCATATTTTTATATATTTATCCTCTTCCTTTCTTGGGAGGAAGGTAGGCCGGAAAGACCTAGATGAAGAATCACTCACAATTCTTGGTGGCTGAATATTATTGCTTGCCTTTGAAGAGCTTCCTTCACCATTTAGGTTTTGCATGGCATGGATCAACTGTGCCATCTTATTCGCCAATCTTTCTTGCCCTAGGGCAAGCCTCTCAACCCTAACATCATCAAAATGTATGTTTTCCATTTATCTACTCTTTTGAATGAAACCCTCCAGATGGGAGGATCGATGCTCTAATACCACTGTAATGTCCCTTTCTAGGGCTGAAACTGAAAAACAAGGAATTAGCACAAACCCCAATCTGATTTAAATCTGATTTTTGGACCAACAAACTGAAAATTAAATCAGTACAGAACAGTGATCTGATTTTTATAACAGCAGTCTGAAAAACACAAGATTTCACCAAAATATCACCCTACAATTCATCCACAATATTTATAGACCTTTTAGGAACACCTTAGAACAATTTCCACCATGAAAATCAAGCAAATACTCAGCTGGAAAATTAATTATTAACAGCAGAAGTGCAGCGAAGAGAAATAATCAAAATGAGGGTTTCCAAACCCCAACAATGCCCAAAAATGAGTGATTCCAGCCTTATAAATTATATCAAATCTGAATATCAATAAATGAATGAGTGTCGTGCCCTAGAAGGCACTCAAAATGACCTCTACCCTAGTCACTCCCCTAGGAGAGGGCTCCAAAAATATGTAAAATCCTTGTAGGTCTTCTTCTTGATCCAAATCTGCAAAGAGTCTTCAATAGAGATCTTCAATTCACCAAAATGGAGAGTTTTCGTTCTCCACCAAGCCACAAGGAAGGTTTCCGTCCTCCTTGGATGCCACACAAGAGGGTTTTCATCCTCAAGTGGAATGGTATTGAGCAACCAGCCCAACAAACCAAGTGTAAGTGTAAATGCGCCAAAAGATGATCTCCAAATGAGGTCATACAACCTCTTTTATACCCCTTGCTTGGCACCAAAGGCCAAATAGATGAGGACCAACCTCCAAGCTCACTTTATCTTTTAATTCTTTGTTGGGAAACTCATAATCCCAGCCGACCTACCTGGGGGAGATAAACACTAAAGAAAAACATTAAAAATAATAAAAGAAGACATAAACTTCCCTTGTTCACTTAATCTTCTTGGCCAACGGAAGAGAATGGCAAGATGTCTTCATTTGGCATTAATTTAAAAAGGGGAAATTACAAGATCTCTCTTTGTTGCTAATGGAACTTTCCGTTTGTTCCTCTAGGGTTTGAAGTGATTGACTAGTGGCTGTAATAAAAATTAGAAGTGGTCATTTGGGTTTGAGCCAAAACCCATATTTTCAGTTTCATCCCTAGAAAGGGACATTACACATGCAAGTGTCGGAAGGCAGAAATATTCTTACTCGGTTCCCTTCTTAGACTATCCTACAGATCATCAATATCAAGGCAAGGGTGCCCACATGAAAATAATCCTTAGTTCTTCAACTCCAAGATAATCTCCCTCAATTGGAAGCCTCTTCTTTAGAATTCAAGAACCTAAAGAGGTTTTTTTCACTGGCTATTTGGGTCTTCCAATATACGATAAATTTCCTACATTTGCACTCTATGAACAAAGTCTTCTTTTTCTAGTTGTGCTCAAACTTCAAAAAAATTCTGCCACGCAAGACCAAGCAACATGTCATAAGTTAGTGTGGCCAAGGAAATGACCACAAAGTCCAATGTCAATACCTTAGTGGCTATTGGTACTTTTTGTGTTGCTAGCACATCCAAGGGCATGGTGTCATACTAAATTTCACCTAATAATTTGAAAGTAGATGGCCACAATGCTAGCTTTCCTCATTGCTGCCAGGTCCCCTCTAAATGTGCGTTCACACTTGACCCTCAATTCATGGACATGTCTCTCAATTTTACCCCAAAATTCCTATTTAAATAAACACAAAATACCAATGTGGTTGGATTGGATGCAAAGTGGTTGATATTTTCTTCTAAAACTAATTGAAATCATCAGGTTTGTCAACCTTCACCTTCAAAACTACCAGATTAACCATTTGTTCACCACTCACGACTACAAGGAAGGGATCAAGTGGCAGATCCATGTTTCCAATGACTTCAAGAAACTTCTGGATGCTCATAAAAAAATTGAGTGTCTTCATGGGACGAACATTTGTAGTAACTGCTCTGCTATCTCTTTGTCTAACTGATGATTGGTTGTAGTTAGAGGGGTTGGATGACAATTTACTGAACTTGGTGGAGCTTCCATCTACCTCGGAACTTAATATTCTTTCCTTTGACCCCCAATGCCTTCTCCAATTGTGCACAATCATCTACCATTCTCTATTTCTCAACCACTAGGGCGGGGTACTATGCTTTCATTGCTTGTGCACCCATTGACATCTGCCACATCCTACTTTGTGCAATTATTATCATAGTGATTTGTCAGTCCATACCATCAACAAAGCAATTTGTTATCATTGTGCTTGTTATTTGGGACGTCGCGTGCAAAATGACCCCACTTGTTATACTTTTGCAATGAATCATGGGTCCACCATTCTTGTCTTACTCAATCATGTTTCCACAATCCTACTAATTCCAGCAACTGTTTTTATTTTTCATGTATCCTGGGTTCTTGTATCAACTACCTAGGGCTCCTTTAAACATCTCTTATGTGTGAGCAATATTTGTGCTTTCCTTCACTTTAAATTGTACACTCTTTCATTGAATCAGAAACAACCTCTTCTTAGCTTTCAAGGCAAATAGACATTCTTGGGCAGATCTGAACCAAATAATGAGGGTGCCAATCTGGATTCGTCTAGGTCTTGTCAAAAATGATGTCTTTAAGGTCCAAAGACACCAAACTATCATGCAAGAAAACATGCCATGCTTACAAAGGAGCAATGGGCTTTGTGAGGCAGTGAATGCAAAGGTTGAGTTCCTTAGATTATTTCATCCACATAACAAGTTCTAGAATACCACCTGCACCAAGCAATCATGCTCTTCTACTTGCTTTTGAATGGATTACTAGTAGGCCAATGTTTCAGTTTTCATGTTTTTGTGTCGGAAGAGGATCTTTGTTTGCTTGTTTTTAATATAAGACATCACTTATTGCAGATGTAATAGTCCTTGTATCAAGGGAGATTGAGGTTTCTCATGTTTTGTGAACCATGCATCCAGTAGCTGAACTTGATGTTTCAGGTCTGCAATGATGCCCTCCTTTCCTTGCAAGTGACTCTGAAGCTGCAGAACTTGGTTATGAAGTTGATCCTCTAGCCTCACTAGATCAAAGGTTCAGTTAGAGAGCCTCCCATGTTGGATCTTAGGCTTCTTGGCCCTATGAAGTGAAGAACTTTGAGGCAACAGACTTCTAAAGCAATTTCCTTCTCAGAGATAAACCAGTTCAGTGGCTTCCATTTACACTCAGATTGTTTAGAGCGCAACAAATAAGCTCCTTCAAAGCTAGCATGATTGAATTATTCATCTGAAAGTTCGAGAGAAAAATTCATTTAACCATGTAAACATCAAATATATTACTGCAACATATTTAGCAACATAAAAGTAAAATTTGTCATCTATCTCAGAAACATAAGGCAAATTCTTTACTATAAAATATTAGGTTGAAAAGAAAAGGAGCATTTGCTTTCTCTAGGGACAGGAGTGAATTACTAGTTTTGTCTCTACCTTTAGTGCTTCACTGCCATTGAGTGTAACGAGAGATTCTAGAGCAAGTACCGTGGTTCTTCCTAGAAAGAGCCATGGACATTCCCCTACAGATATTATCAGATCTTGATTTTTCCCCCTTGTGTGGATTATGATGAGTGATGGTACTCGTTTCCAGCCTTGGTCTACAGCTTTGATCTTCATCATCTCATTGTTTCACTAAGGCGTCTTTCCCTCACATGGCTATTTTTACTTAAACATGAATCAAATAGTTTGGGGTTCAACGACTTTGGATTTACCCCCACTAGTTATGTTTACATTTTGCTTTTGTGTTTTAGTGCTTGGTTGCTTTTAGAATCATAGAGTTCTTCAACTCTAAAAATTTTCTATGCAACTGAATGTGCTTTTGTTAGAAGATGTATACAAGGAAGAAATAAAGAGAAGGCGGATTGCACACATTTGAGACTGTGTGTCCGTCTATTTATTATAAAAGAAATAGTTACAAAACGGTTGATGTAGTTACAACCGGTTACAACCAACTTGTAGTTAGGCACCTTATAAATAAGTCTTATATTCTCATACCCCCTCTTAAGACTTATTCTACATAAAGCAAAAACAAACAATCTAACAAAACAGAACTACGCTATCTTCAAACACTTTCACTTTGAAAGCAATGCTATGATAAGGTAGGGCTCCATCAAGCTGCTTCGTGACCTTCGTAAAGGTGTAGCTCCCAGCTGAATTCCCGAGTTCCCAGATTCCACCTCCCCGAACTCCCGAATCACAGATCTCCCGAATTATTGGACAACCATCCATATTGAGCCATCCACAAGCTCCATCAAGTTGTCTCATGACCCTCGTGAGGGTATAATTCCCAAGATCCATAATCTCCCGAACTATCTGAGCAACCATCCATACCGAGCTTCATCTACTCTGTATCCTTTCTTGCCTTCAAAGTTTAGAGTATCTTTATAATGCGTATTCGTAACGGACATCACTACCTTCTACATCCGGTGGGTCTTCAACCATGGCTATATTGGTTGTATTTGATATGACTTTACCCTTGAGCACATCATTGGCTCGAACACGACAATCCCATGTTGTGTGACCTCTTTTCTTACAATAATGACATTCAATCTCCGACTTATCTTTATCTGATCTTCTATGATATTTTTTGGTTCTAGAATAGAATGCACTTTCTTGTTGGGAATGACCTTCTGCATCCTCTATAGTTCGTTTTTCCTCAGCTTGAAGAGTTACTATCATATCATCCAGAGATTGAGATTGAATTTGACTGAGGGTAAAAACTACATTGTTATATTTTGAAGACAGACTATTTAATAGGATAGCTTTGGCATCCTCATCCTCAATCGCAGCTTCACTTTTGCTAGTTGTCTGATCAAGGACCTTAGATTATTGATGTGGCTTGACATAGAGACTCCATCCATTTTGAACCTATATAATCAAGTCTTAGGGAAAATTTGGCATTGATCGCTTTCGCTCCAAATAATTTATTTAGCTCCAAATTTCCTTCGATGATTTGTCTAGGTCTACATGATGAAGTTCAGAGTCAGAGAGAGCAAGGCCAATAATAGCTTTCGCTCTATCATCTCTGCTTTGCCATTCTAACAATTTCGATGCATCAGTAGGTGTTGTCTCTTTCCCGTTTACAATGCCCCACAAATTTTTATTCGTAAGTTGCATTTGTATTTTCACTCTCCGTGTATGAAAATTTAGACCAGAATATTTTTCTATCGGCATTTCCATTTTAATAAAATAGAATAAATACAACTACGTATTTTGGAAATGAATAAAGAAAATAAAATACCAATTCTTGCATTCCGTGCCCTAGCGCAGGTAGTCTTTTTGTTTCTGCTTCTTTCCTACCTTATGTCTGTGGAAAACGTCTGTGCCCTTCCAATTCGTGACTGTTTTTGGCTCAAATACTGACTGTAATGGCCTTCAAATGTTTGTGAATCACGACTCTATTCACGTCTTACTTCGTGCTCGAAAATACTATTATTTTCCTGAAAAACGTGCCATTCGCGACTGTATTTTTTTGCTCCAAATTGGTGACTCCTACGACTGTGTTTGCAATCTGGTATTCACGATTACGTTCTTCCTTCACGAACACGAGCATGCCCTTGATTTCATTCACTATTCGCAACCATACGTTTTTTGCTTTCACAAAAAAAAAAAATTTGTCTAAAAATAACGTGACTGCCCTCCACGAATGTTTCTTCTTTGAATCGACTAATGTCTGCGACTATGTCCTCCACTTCAAGATGCCCTAGATCTCTGTCGAAAATCAAAAACGAAAATGTGTTCGTTTTTCTCCTTATGCTTCAGATTTCGTGCCCTAATGTGGCGGATTTTCTACCCACTCTCTTTCCTCACTTGGTCTCGCTCTGATACCACTGTTAGAAGATGTATACAAGGAAGAAATAAAGAGAAGGCGGATTGCACACATTTGAGACTGTGTGTCCGTCTATTTATTATAAAAGAAATAGTTACAAAACGGTTGATGTAGTTACAACCAACTTGTAGTTAGGCACCTTATAAATAAGTCTTATATTCTCATACTTTTAAGGCCCATTGATCTAGCTTTGATCATTTGTGGACATTAATATTAAAAACAAAAACAAAATCTTTCAATAAGGACTTGGATTATTGCTACTATAAAACTCAAGAACCAACCTGGTTATTCTTAGACATAAATAATTAGTCTGGTGTTGAGACAGACATTTTGGTTTTCATTATATATCAAAGAAACAAATATTAATATCCCAAAACCATTAATGTGTTGTACTTGAACCTAGAGTTTCTGCAGCTATTATGCCAACCACAGTCAAACCCCCAAAAGGATATTTCCCAAAAAGAAGCATAAAAATCCATGAAAAGGTAAACCATCCTGTCATAAAATACATAGAACATAACTGACTCAAAAAGAAAATTGAGACAGATAATTTATTTTAAAGTTTGTGTCATGTTGGCATTATATATTTTGATATTTATACAACATTCTCATTATAGCACTAGATATATCACAACATACATGCTCATTGGAAATATCACAAAATTATGAACATAGCATAAAAGCATGAGAAACAACATTTGTGTATTATTATATAAAAGCAGAGACAGAATTTAGACACGCCAAATACATGCAATTTACTGAAGAACTCAAGTTCAACCAGGTGAGCACACTGAAAAAACAATCCAAATATTTGTCCATAGACCACATTAAAAAGGCCACCTTATAGTTAGAATGCTGGCTTCTTACACAAAAGTGTTTATATAGTAGGCTACAGAATAAAACAAACAGTTCAGAAGCAAATAATATTAAAGGTTCTATATTACAGCAATGAATTAAAAGAAATGCAGGGGAAAACCTCATAGAAGTTTTGCAGAGATGAATTTGACACAAAATCTGGTACAACCACATCAAGAGCCCCTGTTGCATCCACCAACTGCAAATGTCCTGATTGCTGAGAAACCTGACACAGTATTTCAACATACGCTCAAATATCATTGACATTCACTGCTTTTCAATATTTTTGGCTCCACTGTCTGATACTCTAATAAGCATGTAATCAATCTACATGAATTTTTGAAGTTTTTCATGAACATCTTGTACTGCCATTTGCCTACATAAAAATTCTCATCTTGCTGATATAATTTAATGTAGTTTCTTTTGTGACAACCTTGTTATTCAACACCAAAAGTGAATTGGTTTGCTTAGAGTGATTTTGTTTATCACAACTACTCTAAATTGTTGCAAAGGTGGTGTGAATCTCTTATCCTGTCCCACAACATTACTGATATGTGGTCCTAGTGCAGCACAATTCTCCATGGAATAGAGGGAAACAGGTATATTATGATTTTATTTATTACAACCACTCTAAATTATTGCAAAGGTTGTGTGAATCTCTTATCCTGTCCCACAACAGTATTGCTATGTATTTTTCTGAACTTTGATTAATTTATTAGAGGAAAATCTTGAGGTTCGAAAATTCCTTGATGTTTCAAAAATTTCAGTTCATGGATAAATTCTAAAGAGCTGGTCCAGTCACAAACAAACATACACAGCTGTGAATGGACTCAAATTTGGAAAATATCTAGAAGGAGAAGGAAAGCAAGAGCCCAATGGAACTCCACTTTCGTTTTCCGCAGTCACGGCTATACTTCAGCCACTTCTATGCTTGCGGATATGAGATATTTTGGCATGAGTAGAGTTCATGGAGAGGACACTACGCAAGAAGGAACAGGAAATAAGGAGCAGCTGAGATTTATTTGGGATCCGAGTACTTGCAATTGCTTGGGGACAAACAATCTTGGGAAGGGGGACTGTCATGTCCCTTTTTGAAGGCTGATTTTTGAAGACCTTAACCCATTCTTCTCCCCATGGGTCTAAGGAGGAAAGCAAGGGGAAGATCTGAATTATATTTATTGTTGTTTAGGTAGTTATTTCATTTATTATCATGTATCCTATTGGGAAGCCTAGCGCTCCAATAGAAGGACTTAAGTAGTTAGGAAATAAAGGTATTATGAGCATGTAGGCTCCAAATACCATTTGAATATTTAAAAGCACTTACCTTAAGGGGTCGGCCATCATTTTATATTGTAAAAGCACTCCTTGTGGTTATATAAGGAGGTCGCTTGGCCATTATTGGATTATGTTTTGGTGAATATTCATATCTTGGTTAAGGTTTGCTTGTGAAGCACCTTATCTACCTTTCTCAAGGACGAAACCCCTTGATTGAGGACCTTTTCCAAGGACAGAAACCCTTGGTTGAGGACTTGTGGAGGACGAAAACCCTTCCATAAGGTTTTATGTATGCAAGCTGGTTTGAAAGGCAATAAATTATCATTTTCTTGCATGATTTATCTCTTTGGTTCAATGATCTATTTATTTGGAGTGGAGCGACCCACTTGGGAGTGATTATTTGGTATGTGTGATGATAATTTGGCAAATCTGAATTTACTATCTTGTTCTCCATATTTTCTAAGGCCAAGATCTTGAGTTTCGTGAATTTTGGAGGTGTTTTACTATTTTTCCAAGCTTGATGATGTTCACTGGTTGAAAGGGTTCCATAATTAATTATTTTCACACTCAATTCTGATTTTTAACAGCTGATTGTGTTTGCTAAGGGTTTCCTAATAATTTTGGCATAAGATTTGAAGGGCATTAGCAAGGTTTGACCCACCTTTGAGGGGTTTAACTCCTCTAGGAAGTCGCTGCCCTAGGAAGGGTCTAATTTGCAGATTTGCAGGGTTATATCAGCCATCTAACAGCAATTCCATAATCTGATTTTGAGTTACATCTCAGCTTTTGGTTCTTTGTAGGGATTGCGGATGGCTTTAAGTTGAAGTCTAGGGTCAATGGACCCATCGTAGGTAAGAGAAGGGGTAATACCTCGATATTCATAAGCAGCTATATGACGAGCCAAAGGTTCCCTCTGAATAGATTGGAGCACCTTGTTGTCTATGAGAGGCTGCACAATTAAAGTTCCATTGTGGTCTACTTAAGGAGGTGGGGGAGGACATTGATTAGGCATACCCCATTGTATTTGAAGAGGTATATTATATATGCAAACAAGGTTTGCATTCATTTGAAGAAATTGGTTATTAGCATTAGCTTGTGCTTTGACTCATTTGATTAACGATTGCAAGATAAGTTGAGTGGGGTAGTAAGAAGGAAGATTTGTGTTAGCCCTGTTGAATTAGAAGGATCGGTAAATGAAGAATTGCCAAGCAGCATTTTACGCCTCCATATTGATTGTAATGACTTCGGGAGGTTGATCGGCGCGAAGTTGGGGTAAGCTAGGATGAATTCTTGCATAGCAAGAGTATAAACATATTTTGTGTTGTTTTCTTCCTCTTGCTCAAGTTCTTCCTCTTGGATTCTAGTATTGGTATTGGATCGAGTATTCCTTCTATTGTTTGCCTTTTGGCCTATTTCTTTGGCATTGGTGTCGGCCATATTGCAATCGAAATAGGACAGAGTAGGCTTTCGAGAGAGGAATCCCGATTTTGGGAATCTTTGTTTTGTTGAGAATTTTGATAATCAAAGAGATAATTCATGTTGAAGTGATTTCGGAAAGATTCGGAAGATTTAGGAAACTTGAAGATGACTCAATCAAAAGAAAGAATAAGATTCATGTTGGGTTCACCAGAGTGTATGCAAATAAAGAATGGCCTAATAAAATATCCTTTGTCTCTTGATAATGGGTGATCTAGACTAGGATAATGAGAGGGACCATACTAAAGATGCACACCTTGAGGTTGTAAGTTCTGAAAAGACGTGGAACTAGGAAGGCAATAATCCACACTCTATAGGAGATATAGGGTTCCAAAACCTAGATCTAGGATAGGGTAGTGGCGTCTAACTAGGTCCCAATAGTAAGTTGATGATAATAAGGTCGTAACAAGATAAGGAATCATATGCTAGAGTTGTAAACATGGGTTGTAAGGATTGATAGGTTGTAAAAGGTTGTAAAGCCCAAAGGACAGTTTATAAGGCAATATTCATAGATAAATAATGCAATAGATCAAGAATATGTTGCTCTATTCTAACCTATGCATGACCACATCAAACAAACATCCAAATCTGAAATAACATAAAGGAAAAGAGACATTAGAGATGCCTAATTACAGACACCATTGGCACATTAACTTCCTCCCAAGGTAAGAAACATCTTATGAGAGAGTTAATGTGGGGATCACAAACAAATAAGAGAAGACATAAGAAAAGCTCTAGTTGAAGACTCCAAATTCCTATGTGTTGCAAGTGAAATAAGAAGATGGTGCATGGGCAAAAGTACAAGAAAGTTGGGTGAAGGAGAGTATGGAATAACAAGCAAAGTTTGGACAACACTATGGGAAGATGTATTCTTGCACAAGTGCGCAAACGGACAAGCAACGGAAATTTTTGTCTACAGACGGTGCACAAAAGTGTTGCACAAGGGAAAAAGATCTGGAGAAGGGAAGGGATGCCCCACACAAATAGACGAAGTCAGCCTAAAAAGGATAGGGATAGGGGTGTGGAAGATCAAAGACATTCTTGGTGGAGGTCGATTTATTAGTTAGTTATCTCCAAGAGTTGGAAGACAAGAAATACACATAGTTGTGCAAGCATACCAAGACCATGTATCACAAACGAATAAGAGAAGACAATAATTGGTGCAAGACAAAATTGAATTCTCATTGAACTTTGAATGAATGAAGAAGATTACAAAATAACTAAGCCAAAGAATGGTTCACTTCACATTCCAAGATGACTCTTCAACTACCTATGGGAACTCTTCAAGTTCCAACTACAAGACAAAAGCTCTCCTAAATAACACCTAGGATTATCTAATATTATGTATAATAATATTCCCTTAATACGTAGGAGTTACAGTAAGACCAAGCATGCCTTTGAACTTTTCAAAATTTTCTTTTCCAAGCACTTTTGTCAAGATGTTTGTTGGTTGCTCTGCAGTAGGACAATGGAGTAATTTGACACTACCTTCTTTCACATGATGCCGAATCAAGTGGAATTTTGTATTGATGTGCTTGGTTCGGTCGTGAAAGACTGATTCTTCACCATTTGAATTGCAGATGTGTTGTCAACCATCAATGGTGTTGACAAAACCTGTTGTTCCTACAAGTCTGAAAGAACCCTTCCGAGCCACAAAATCTCTCTTGTTGCCTCTAAAGCGGCCATGTATTCTGCTTTTGCTCAAGAAATTGCCAACACTAATTGCTTCTTTGATTTCCAACAAACTATTGTTCCCAAATTCATTAGAAACCCTAATGTAGATTTCCCATCTTCAAAATCACCAACATAGTCGAATTTGAATAGCCAACCAGTTTGAAGTCTCTTTCACCAATATATTTTTGTTGAGTTATGAAGATGTACTTTGATTTCTGAAGCACTTCAATACCCAAATAGTAATGAAGATAGCCTAAATTCGTCATTTCAAACCTTTTCATCAACTTTGCTTTGATTTTTGCAATATATTTCTCATTATTCCTTGTTATAAGCAATTCATCCTCATACACCACCAGAAATACAATTGTTTCACAACTATTTTGACAAAAGAGACTTGTATATTTAAACTCAAATCACTTGAAATTCATATTCAAGAGGTGCTCAATAAGCTTTTCATACTATGCACGTGGGGCTTGTCTCAAACCAGATAACGATTTTTAAATTTTTCACACTTTGTGCTCTTGGCCATTCAATGCAAAACCTTCTAGTTAAGTCATGTGCAATATTTCTTTTAAATCACCATTGAGAAATGCAATCTTCACGTCCATTTGATGAACTTTACATCCATTCTATGTTGCCAAAGCCAACAAAGTCCAAATAGTAGTCCACTTTGTTGTAGGTGCAAAGGTCTCATTGTAGTCTATTCCTTCCTTTTGAGCATAACCCTTTGCAACAAGCCTTGCTTTATGTTTGTCAAGCGAGCCATTAGCTTTGTATTTGTTGCAAAAGACCCACTTGCAACCAATTGGTTTACAGCCTAGTGGAGGATCAACCAACTTCCAAGTCCCATTTTTCACCAATGCATCATACTCATCTCTCATGGCTTTTCTCTAGACTCATCCTTTTCAAGTTTTTTAAAAGAGGTTAGTTCTAAATCGAACACAACATTAATTTCTTCTTCTAGTGAATCATTCAAGGTGCACTTTTCAATTTTGTTTTGAATTTCTTCTAAGATATTTTATGTTGGTTATGCGGCTGCATGTGCACTTTGTGTGTCAGTTTTTCCAACTTCATCAAGACGGACATATTTCAATGTTTGTGTTGCCCATTTAGGCATCTTCTTTTGTGGTTTTGGTGCCTCAATCTCATGATCTAAAGCTCCTTCACTTTCTGTCCTTTGTTCTTGTGCCACTTGTTCATTTTCTAATGAAGTTTCATTTTCTTCTTCAAAAGGAGTTTCAATCTCTATTATAGGAGATAATACAAAATCAAATGACTCCCAACTACATGTCCCCCTCTCACTATTTGAAATTTCCAAATCACTCTTTGTGTAGACATCAAATTTTGTTTATTTGTCATGTTGATTCAATTGCAGATCAATGTTGGCTTTTTCCTTTACAATTTCACAAAAGACCACATCTCTTGCGACAAGAAACTTCTTGTTTTCTCATCAAATAGCCTGTATGTCTTAGAGGATTCAGAGTATCCCAAGTAAATGCATTTGCAACTTATGTGGTCCAACTTATTCCTTTTCTCCTAAGGAATCAATGCATAACAAGTGGATCCAAAAACCGTAAGATGACCACACCACATTTCATATGGAATCTTTAATAAGAGGGTTGTTGATGGTGATCTATTTCGGAGGTACGTCGTTGTTTGTGTTGCTTCTACCCAAAAGTGTAGATTTACCCCTTGAAATATAACATTGCATGAACCATATTCATCACGATTTTGTTCATCCTCTCAACTACTCCATTTTGTTGAGTGTGAGGAACTGTGAGATAGTGTTTAATCTTGTTTTGCTTGAGATAGGATTCCAATGCCTTTGAAATGTACTCACTTCAATTATCAATCCTAAGTGTCCCAATATGGGTTTGAGCTTCATTTTCCACCATAGCTCAAAACTTTTGAAACATTTCAAAGGCTTTTGATTTTTGTTTGAGGAAATAGATCTATGTCTTTATGTCATAGTGGTTGATGAACAACATGAAGTACTTGTGACCACTAGCTAACATTATTGGAAGTCGACATAATTGGAAGAGAACACAAGTCGGTGTGGACCAACTACAACTTTATGACGTCTTTCCATTCAGACCTTTGAAAAGGTACTCTTGAGTGTTTAGCCAAAATGTAGGCTTCACATTTCTCATATTTTGCAAGCAAGGTGAACAATCCTGCAATGCCATTCTTTCGCAACACACGAATGCAATTGTGATTGGAGCACCCAAATCTCACACGCTGCAACATACTTCGAGACATTTCGTCTTCAAAGAAAATGAGCAAATTTGCATGATATTGATGGCTCACCCCTATGTTTAATTAATTTTCCTTCCTCACATCCTATCAATACAACAAGATTGGCACTTTTCTTCCAATAGTGACTTCCCTATTGTCCAAAGAAATGAGAGCCCTTAATGAATGAGCACCAAAGTGTTGAGTATTTTGTCATTGATGTCAAAGGTACAACATTAGTGTTGATGGAAATATTGAGGTTTGAATATTTGTTTAATATTCAACATTACAACATTAGTGTTTGTAAAATATTTATCCATGTCAAAATTAGTGTGATGTCAAAATTTGAATATTTTAATATTCAACATCACCAAGGAATCTTACGACACATGGCGGGATGTGTAAGAGATATTATGACGTGTAAGAGATTCTATGGCAGCTTATGACGCGTAAGAGATTCTATGACAACTTATGACGTGTAAGAGATTCTATGGCAGCTTATGACGCGTAAGAGATTTTATGACAGTTTATGACGCAAAAGATTTTGTGGCAGCTTATGACACATAAGAGATTTTATGACAGTTTATAACGCGTAAGACATTCTATGATGCATAAGAGGAGTTACTCTTACATGTGTAAGAGAATATTTCTATTTGGAGCAAATATTTAATATTTGGAGCAAATTGGCCCATGGTATGGGCACATGGTTTTAGGGAAACCACAAGTGATTTTTCCTCTCCTTTCTATATAAGCAAGTGTTGTGTGCACATTTTGAGTAGAGTGAGAAAGAGAGCATTTTGCATGAGTGTGATATGTATGAGAGCTGATATTTTAAATCTCTTAAGTGAGTATGAGTATGTGAGAGAGAAAATATAGAAGGAGAAATTATCATTGATTTGTATTGCAGATTTTCTGGAGTGGGTGCTTCGGATTGGGGATTGGTGTCTCCAGAAGTTGGTGCTTCGAATCAGAGATTGCATAGTTAGTGGTGTTTGCATTCAAGGGCTGAATTGGTGTTCGGCTTGGAGATTGGTGTCTTTTGTGAGTGGGTGCTCACACTTTGTAAACACTATTTTTTCAGCTGGATTTGGACAGTAGATCCAAGCAGTCTCTTTTGGTGGATGTAGCCCACACTGGGTGAACCACGGTATATCTGGTGTTATGTGCATTTGATTTTTGTGTGTGCTCTCATTTTACTTTCAGATTTGAATATCTTGTTAAGTAAAAGAAAATTAATAAGTTGGAGAAAAAGTTTTTATTGTCGAATACTGATTCACCCCCTCTCAGTATTCTCATGCTTCTAACAATTGGTATCGTAACAAGGTTTCTTCCTCGGGCTTTATTAATACTCGGTAGATTGTAGCACGATGGCCCATAAGTGATTCTCCAAAATAAAGCTCCGTTGTTCGATGGATCAAACTATGCCTTTTGAAGCATAAGGTCATGCGAACTCCACGATTTGAATTCTCTTGACATGATATTTGGAATTCTTGAGAATGGCTATACGGCATCGCAACGCCACCGGTTCTCCAAAAAGTTGGTGACCACGAGGTATGTAAAATAATGCTAAAGCTATTAATGCTATTTTGTGTGGGTACACATCTTCCCAAGCTTATGCTTTGCTTAAACCGCCAAGCCTGTGGGATAAGCTCAACATTTATACCCGAAGGAGATTCAAAAGTAAAGATGGCAATCCATCATTGACCAAAGTTTATAATCTTGAAAGAGGAAGAGAACATCAGAGCATATCTACTCCGTGATGAGACTCGTAAATAGGATCAAAGGCTTGGGTGAAGATGGAAGACCACGTAATAGTACTTGGATTAAGATCTCTACTTCCTAGACCAAATAATGTCATTTTGAAGTTTCAGCTATTTTCGAAGAACTTAAGGATCTAGATAAAAGTGAAAATGGATGAGTTACATGGAATACTCACCAATGACTTATGAGATGAGAAATGTAGCTTTTGATACTAGATAAGCCAAGAAAAAGGAATCTCTTTGCCAAAGCTTATCCCGGAAAGGAGAAGAAGGTTGGCTCGATATGAATCCACCTGAGGAAGAAGAAACCCTATCGTGAAAAAGTTCTCGAGAATCTTGGATGTACAAAGGTAAACTTCTTCATGTAAATGTTTTAATTATGCCCAGATTGGACATTTATGTTTTTCGCATGCAAAAAGTGAAAGTGATGATGAATAGTAATCACCAAGAAAGGAAAGCCTTTCTACAAAGAATTTCAAGCAATAATTGATGAAGAACTGGATCCAAAACAAGAAGAGTCTTCCCGTAGCAGATGATAGCTCGGGAAGATAATGGATGGTAAGACTTTTGTTTATGGCCTCCAGATGAAAAAGTTGAAGTTTGAAGATGATTCAATGCTTTTGATGAAGAAGGTGAGGTAAACTTAGAAGAAGAACTCATATGTGCCTTGGGTGAGATCAAGAGACTCAAAAAGAAGACCCTGAAGCAAAAATTGCAACTTCAAGAGTATGAAGAAGCAAAGATAAATCTGCATGCTGACAAAGAACATGAGAATACTATTGTTGATCTAAAGACCCAAGTCAAGAGGCCAAAAGAATAGAGGAAGTGATCGAGAACAACTGAAATCAAAAGAAAAATAATGCGAGAGATCGAGGCAGCTTTGCCATGGACAGTATTTGTCTTTGAGACTCAAGTTTTTTCTCTTTGAGCAACATTCTTTATAGAACAGTAAACCAAAATCATCCAGAGATTTCTTGATTCAAGGATATGTTCAAAGAGACCAAAGAACCGGATTAAAGCCCTTTCTCTTATATCCTAAAATGAATTCAGCAAAATTCGGAGAAAGCAAAGAAGAAACAAGAAGATCATTCTACAAAATAAAAACAAATGAAGATATCAAGTGGAATACGGATACCAAAAGAAGTTTGAAGTTTATCTTATCGAGGCAACCCTACATGACCGTATTCTTTTTACGGTTATTGTTTTCATGTCACAACTTTGGTCATAAGATGATGGACCTTAGATCGAGGTTTTAGAGTTTTTGGAATCAGAATTTTCATGCTAAAATACAATTCTTTTGCTGCATTGTCAAATTTGAATGAGAATGCGCATTAGATGTTAAAGAATGCAACCAAGTTGGCCACATAGCAAGATTTTGGCAAGAGTAAGATTAACCTTCAAAGCCAAAGCAAGAAAAAGGAAAACAAATCATTCTGAAAGCCAATTAATTAAGAAAGTGTGGCAAAAGATAAAGGAAGGAGAAAAGGAAGAGGCTATGTTGGTACAAACCGCACTCCATGCACAAGATGAAGAACAACCTTGGTACATTGATAAATGTTCCAGCCATATGACAAGTGATCCACTTTGACTTCCCGGCTGAAAAGGCCATGAGAGGTCATGCAAAAAAATTTGGAGATAACACTCACAATACTTTAAGATCACTCCTCCAAGAGGTAACATAAAATTAAATGGTCAAGCTAAAGTTGAAAATGTTTTACTCGTTGAAGGACTGAAACATAATCTTTTAAGTGTTAGTCAAATGTGTGATCAAGGTTATACACTCACGTTTTATGATGAGGGTTGTGAAATTAGAAAGAAGGATAATTAATTGGGTGCGATTAAAGTAGAACAAGGAACAACTCGTACATGCTAAGTGATGGCAGGGAGAAAAGTGTCTGCATGAGTCAAATTGATGAAAGCTGGTTATGGCACAAGAGATTGGGTCACATTAATTTTGACCTATGGTAAAAAATCAGCTCAAAACAATGCCTTAGAGATTTACCCAAGATCACAAAACCGCAAACTTCAATCTGCAGACAAAGTGTAAAATGGGAAGCAGCCTCTAATTTTCCCATCAGTGACAAAGGAGTTTGCTTCCATGGAAAAAGTATTAGAGTTAATTCATATTGATCTTTGTGGGCCAACAAAAACACAAAGCTTTAGCATGGAATCAAGACAATTTTCTGCAAAAAAGAACACCACAAATGTAATGGTGTAGTTGAACGGAAAAATAGAACAATGCTTTTTAGAGAAATGGCTAGAACAATGCTAAATGAGTCCAAGTTACCGATCTCCATGCTTTTTGGAGAAAATCGAGACTAACAACGGTGTATATTCGAACAGAGAAAATTTCGAGAAAACAAAACGAAAAGACACCATACGAACTATGCAAGGGAAGACCAGCTTGCCGTGAAACATATAAAGTGTT
Organism: Taxus wallichiana var. yunnanensis; assembly: GCA_018340775.1. NCBI lineage: Eukaryota > Viridiplantae > Streptophyta > Pinopsida > Cupressales > Taxaceae > Taxus > Taxus wallichiana. The sequence goes on along the minus strand of CM031238.1, from coordinate 180,265,017 downwards.
CCCAAGTAAGTTACATTAAGAGAGTTGAAACCCTCTTGGTAAATTTGGGATTCTGACATGTAAGAGGGCATATTCCTTGGTTATTCATCAAGCACACTTTACCTCTATAACAAGAGACTACAAAAATAAAGTATAAATGTGAAAAATTTCCACGATTGGAAACTCTAAGAAGAAAATAGGACACTTTGGGCATCTGAGGATGAAGAAATCAAATCCGAGAAAGAGGAAGAAGAAGAAGAATCAACTTGAAAACACAAAGGCACCATGCGCATTCATTCAAAAGAATCATACAAATGTTTCAAATCATCGGAAAATATTTTACATGGGGAGACAAACAAGTGCACCATGCAAGAGGTAAACTTTTCCTTATTGTCAAAAAAATTGAACCGAGTAATTTTAATGACGCTAAGAAGGGATAAGTTTTGGATAAAAGCCATGGAAGAAGAACTTAATCAAATAGAAAAGAATGACACATGGGAGTTAGTACTGTGCCAAAGGACAAGAATATCATTGGTACCAAGTGGGTCTTTAGAAACAAGATGAACGAAGAAGGAGAAGTTGTCAAAAGCAAAGGCCAGATTAGTGTGCAAAGGGTACTCACAAGTTGAAGGCATTGATTTCGAGGAGACATTTGCACTGTTGCTCTCGTATGGAGGAGTAAGAATGTTTTTAGCATTTGCTTGTTTCAAGAATTTTAAAGTTTATCAAATGGATGTAAAATCAGCATTCTTGAATGGAAACTTAGAGGAAGAAGTTTATATAGAGAAACCAGAAGGTTTTATTCTATCAGAAAATTCAGATTTTGTGTGCAAGTTAAAAAAGGCTCTTTATGGTTTGAAACAAGCTCCTAGAGCTTGGTACTCTAGACTGGACAAGTACTTGCAGGAACAAGGATTCAAAAAGGGAATTGCGGATAGCAATTTGTACATCAAGACAAAAGGAGAACATCAAGTGATAGTTGTGGTTTATGTGGATGACATTATTTTTGGAAGCGGTTGCAGGAGACTATGCAAAGAATTTGCAGAGGAGATGCAAAAGGAGTTTGAGATGTCTATGCTTGGTGAGTTGTCTTATTTTCTTGGTTTGCAAATTCAGCAGTCTAGTCAAGGCATTTTTATTTCACAAACCAAGTATATAAAGGAGATGTTGAAAAAGTTTAGAATGGAAGATTGCAATCCAGTTAGTACACCATGATTACAGTCATACGTTGAATAAGAATGATGAGTCTCCTGATGCTAATCAGACCTTGTATAGGTCCATGATAGGTAGCTTGCTATATACCACAGCATCTAGACCAGATATTATGCAGGTTGTTGGATTAGTTGCACGATTTTAGGTGGCACCAAAGGAAACTCATGTGGCAACAGTAAAAAGAATTTTCAAATATTTGAAAGGTACGTTGGATTATGGTTTATGGTATCCAAAGAGTGATGATTTCACTCTTATAGCATTCACAGATGCAGATTAGGCAGGAAGTGTTGATGACATGAAAAGTACAAGTGGGGGAGCTTTTTATCTTGGTGACAGATTAGTGTCATGGTTCAACAAGAAACAAGCCTCAGTTTCATTGTCTACAGCAGAAGCAGAGTATATTGCAACAGTGGCATGTTGTACACAGGTGCTTTGGATGAAGCAAACATTGAAGGACATGAAGGTAGAGTATGAGCATCCTATTTCCATTTTCTGTGACAATACTAGTGCTATTAACATCTCGAAAAATCCAGTCATGCATTCCAGGACAAAGCACATTCCCATTAAGTATCACTTTTTGAGAGAGAGTTGCAGATCAACAGGTGAAATTAGAATATGTTGGGACTAAGGATCAGATTGCTGATATATTTACAAAACCCCTACCGAAGGAATCTTTTGAGTCACTCAGACAAAAGTTAGGAGTGATCCATGTCACTCTTACTCATTGACTATCTCAGGGGGAGTATGGACATCGGGGGAGCTACACATCAGTATCTTCACTCCAGTAGTACAAGTTCAAGTGTGACAGTTCGATTTATCCCCTTGCCATTGATGTCAAAGGGGAGAATTATAGAATGGGGAGAGTTGCAGCCAGAACAGTACAATGTACAAAGACAGAAAGAGCTCAGAGGCAGAAAGTTGGATTTCAAAGCAAACAAGTTTTCATGTCTATTTTTAGCAGGGTTTGCCATCAATGACAAAGGGGGAGTTTGTTGAGTATTTTGTCATTGATGTCAAAGGTACAACATTAGTGTTGATGGAAATATTGAGGTTTGAATATTTGTTTAATATTCAACATTACAACATTAGTGTTTGTAAAATATTTATCCATGTCAAAATTAGTGTGATGTCAAAATTTGAATATTTTAATATTCAACATCACCAAGGAATCTTACGACACATGGCGGGATGTGTAAGAGATATTATGATGCGTAAGAGATTCTATGACAACCTATGACGTGTAAGAGATTCTATAAGAGCTTATGACGCGTAAGAGATTTTATGACTATGACGCATAAAAGATTTTTATGACGCATAAGAGATTTTATGACAGTTTATGACGCGTAAGAGATTCTATGATGCGTAAGAGGAGTTACTCTTACATGTGTAAGAGAATATTTCTATTTGGAGCAAATATTTAATATTTGGAGCAAATTGGCCCATGGTATGGGCACATGGTTTTAGGGAAACCACAAGTGGTTTTTCCTCTCCTTTCTATATAAGCAAGTGTTGTGTGCACATTTTGAGTAGAGCGAGAAAGAGAGCATTTTGCATGAGTGTGATATGTATGTGAGCTGATATTTTAAATCTCTCAATAGTATGAGTATGTGAGAGAGAGAATATAGAAGGAGAAATTATCATTGATTTGTATTGCAGATTTTCTAGAGTGGGTGCTTCGGATTGGGGATTGGTGTCTCCAGAAGTTGGTGCTTCGAATCAGAGATTGCATAGTCAGTGGTGTTTGCATTCAAGGGCTGAATTGGTGTTCGGCTTGGAGATTGGTGTCTTCTGTGAGTGGGTGCTCACACTTTGTAAACACTATTTTTTTGGGCTGGATTTGGACAGTAGATCCAAGCAGTCTCTTTTGGTGGATGTAGCCCACACTGGGTGAACCACGGTATATCTGGTGTTATGTGCATTTGATTTTTGTGTATGCTCTCATTTTACTTTCAGATTTGAATATCTTGTTAAGTAGAAAATTAATAAGTTGGAGAAAAAATTTTTATTGTCGAATATTGATTCACCCCCCCTCAGTATTCCCGTGCTTCTAACACAAAGACGACAAGTTTCGTTTCGACTGAGGAAGGCAGATGACATTTATAAGAATGAAATTTGCAAGCCTCGGACACTTCAGTCAAATTATACCCTTTCCTTCTAGTTGCACACTTGATCTATTTGCCGGATATACCAGACACAATGTTCTTCATGAAACTCCTCAAAGAAATCCTTTCGAAAGTCATGTTGAGTGGCACTGATATCAAGGATCCAAGCATCAAACCATGTTGAATTCACTAACACATTATTTGCTTCCTCATTTGTATTTAAGAGCACATATTCACTTGTGATTTAAACAGATCCAGGATCTTTGGTGAGCTTCTTTTTGTTTGTGATAAGCTTCAATCTTCTCTTGTAAAGTTTTACATTCAGTGTAAGCCCCATGGCTCCCTTTTCTACACACCATTTGCAAAACAATTGTTGTTTGCCATTTTGCTTCTGCTCGCTGCTTATTGTTTCTTTTGATTCCTCGACCCTTATTTCTCCCTTTGTTCTTTTGACTAACTTTGTTTTTGGAAAAAGAGACCTTGGAAGAGGATCCCTTGAAAGAATTAGCTTTTTGATTGGCATAGCATATGCTTTCTCTTGATGACTTAGTTTTTCTCCAAAAGGATTTTTTTCTTTTGGCCATCCTTTCAACCAATTGATCAAAATTTGCTCGCTTGCAAGGACTCCAAGTAGGTTGAGTAAGTAGGAAGAAGGGCCTTTATGAAAGCAATCATATATATGTCAATTTGTACACCAGTGGCTTCTACATCATGCTTGATTGCATGAATTTCCGAGGCCAAATTCATGACATCGTCATTGCTCAACTCAAGTTTAAACAACTTCAATTGCAATTATATGAACTCCAACTCTAAGTGAGAATCATACAAGTCCTTCACTTATTAAATGCCTCCCATGCAAGATCATACCCCCGAATAAGACAAAAAAATTGCATCAACTAAGGCCCTCATTAAGGCCAATGCTTTCAAATTCTTTTGCTTCCTAGTATTAGCTTCTTTTGCATTTGTAGGCGGTGTTGGTTTTGTGTCCTCATTGCAAATGTATAACCATAGATTATTGAAGATTAGTGTTTTCTCCACTTCTGTGAGACCACCACACGGCCATTGATTTTATTTAAGTCATTTTGTATCAAGGATGAAGGGGATCCTTATCAATCGATATACCACCGACCTATATAACCGATCTCTCAATATACCCGCCTTCCTATATACCGCTGATACATGGAAGAAGCTCGCCCTTTTGATATATCTATCAATACATGAAAAAGTTGTTAAGGAATGTGAGAGAAAAATGGTATGTGGTACCTAGATGGTACGTGAAAAGGATTTGCATTATCAATGACACCCGCTTAACAAGAAAACCCCATATGTGGGCTTAACTTCCCTATATATTTGATTTTTCATATTTTTGGAATTTATGTCGAACAACAAATGTGAATAGGTAACGAAGGGAAGGGAAATGAAAAATAAATGTTTCCTTACTACTCCCTAATGACTTATAGGGACGATGCCACAAACGTCGTTGTTGCAGCTCTATTAGGTGATGGATGCAATAGTTTAACACAATGACTTTACTCGTAAGCACAAACCAGAGGTGTCGCCAATACCGAACGCTACTATTTGTTTGGTTTGCAAAATAAAGTTGATTTTTGAACTTTTGCTTGATTTTGAAAACAAAAAAATGCTATTAAATTGATTTACAAAATAAATAACTTGTGAAAAGTCGAAAATTAAAAAACCCTTATTTGTGAAACTCTTCCAAAATATTAAATATGTCATTTTCTTCTATTTTTTAAATTAAATATCATCCAATATAAAAATTATACTTTTTCAAGAAAATATTAAACAAAAGCTAAAATTTCCATAGATTTATAGAGAAACTTATCTTTTAATGAGGCATAGTTGTCACAAAATAGAGTGCAAGCTTAAAATTCAAGTTAGGGTTTGAATGCTCGAGGTGTTTGAGATCATGATACCACCGAATATATCCACAATTGTTGTAGACAGAAAGCCTAGTCAATTTTTCTTTGGTTTGTGCCTTCTCCACAATAAGAGCCTCTTTGTTGGTTAGAGAAAGAGGATGTGAACCAACGCAGCTCGGTCGAGTTGAGATGTTGGAGCTTTTGGAGCTCGCCTATGCTATGCGATGAGTTGAAGCTCAAATGTTATCCGCCAATGAGTTCAGCACTAAGGAGAACTTAGCCGAGTTGGCGGGTATGTCAAGAATGAAGGGGTGCGAGATCCGGCGAGTCGCACCTGCAAGGGCCTTATGTAAGTTGTTGATGGTTAGCTAGTGTTGGAGCAAGACACGTAAAAGGCCCTCAAAGCAACTAGAAGGAAAGGCGACACCTAATCGGCGATGTTAAAGAAGCCTATAGTGGTGAGAGAATAAAACCAAAGTTCCAATGCTTTGATACAACTATGCAACGGCGTGGGGAGAATGAGGAAGGAAATGAATTGAATGACCCTATGTTCTAAGACCAATGTTAGGCCAAGAATTAGATGATGGGAATGACAATATTTGGTAAAAGCCAAAATTGTTATCTCATTGAACTTCGAATGAATGAAGAAGATTACAAATAAATAAGTCAAAGAATGGTTGTTCACTTGACATTCCAAGATGACTCTTCAACTACCTACGAGAACTCTTCAAGTTCCAACTACAAGACAAAAGCTCTCTTAAATAACACCTAGGATTATCTAATATCGTGTACAATAATATTACAAGTAATTGTCCTTAGATTAATCCAAAACATGGGCTTGATTCTCCCATCCCGACTAAACTGCAATTCTTAAGTGTAGTGATGTGTTTATATTGTGCACAATCACATATCTCGACAACATCTCGCCCCATAAACAATTAAATGTGTAACATATAATAAATGGAGGTTAAGGTCCAAACACACATTGGGCATAATAATAGGGAAACTTGAAAACAACCTTCCACGCTTATTGCACGCGAAGTCCATACATACTTCAACATTTCTTAACGCAATAATCCAATAAGTTCATAGTTTCACGTGTGGACATGCGACATTGAGTGATTTCATGTTGATAATGCTAGCCTCATAAAATGTCCCCCGTGATACAACTTATAAAATATTGATTCCCGCATACGGTTTGTTTCTACATTGCACTAATGAATTGCATGTTTGTGCTATTTTCTCAAGGATGTTCTAGGATCTAGAAGAAACCACGAAATTGATGAAGTCCCTCCGAATAAACCACAATCACAACTAACCAACATTTACATGGCAAACACATGCACAATTTTGAAGACTACACGGAACATACAACCCATGGGTGCAAAACAAGACTTATGCAAAAGAGCATGACGCATGCTCGCAAGCGCGTAAACCACTTACAAAAGCACCGTGCAAATCAACCTTCTACAAATTACAAACAAAAGACTATGCGCGAGAACAAAACATTGTACACTTCTTAACTCAGCTTATTTCCCTAACATATATTTTTTGGTTGATGCAAGATTCCATGTAAACTCAAATGTTCTGAATCAATGAGTTTGTTTTCTTGGTTGGCACTTACCAGTCCAGCTTGGATTTGCGTTGATGTGCCTTAACATTGTAGTTTACCCCATTCATGACTCATTTGTATTTGTTAGACCTCCTCGTGAAGATCGCATCCCTAAGAATACAAGGACTTCAAAACACGACATTAAATGCATCAAGAGGAATTACATTGTTTTTACCTCATCAATGTTTTGTGGTTTAATCCCAAATCTATATATGCATATATTAGTTGCTTGAATGTATGCACTGCTTCTCCACCCAACCCAAAAGATATGGATGAGGATGATCATATGTTTGTAAACCAAGCATTATGACATCTGAAATCAAAATGAATTGAGAGACATTATCTTATACTAAATCTTGATTTGAAACAACTTACTCATCTCTTTTCCTTGTTGTTCCTTGTTGTTTGTATTGATAGTTGTGTAACCCGGCTTCTCGTCTACATCGCAATTGTTCTCTCTCTCTAGCTCTAACTTTTCTTTCAAAGATGCCATAGACATTTTGGAGTCTTCTCTAGGAATATTCTTGGGATGAAATTCTAGATGTAACCTCCAACACTTAACAATTCTAGATAGCACAATGGTTATAATTATTCTTTGGATCCTTACAAGCATTCAAAGCAGTAGCATTTCTCTTACCGTTCCACTTAGCATTCTTGTAAGGCTGTTTTTGATCTTTCTTGAACTGACTTGTGGGCTGATTTGGATTTAAGGATTTTCCCTTTGCTTGCTTTCCATGTTCCTCGATGTCATATGTTTTCACACATACCTCATCAAGATCCTTTGGCTTGCTTGAGATGATCCGTCTCCTTAGGCGATTTAAGTTGTTTTCATCCCCCAAGTCCAAGGTCATCAACATGGTTTGTCTTCGGAACTCCGTTGCATAAACTTGCATACTTTTACCACTTGCCTGAAATATTGCCACTTGATCTTTTGAAGAGTTTTATACACATTAGGATTAAAAATTACGCAGTAGTTCTTTGAATTCGTCCCACCTAGCTACAACAAGCTTCTTTTCGAAGATACAAGACAACTTCCCACCAAATTAGAGCATGACCTTCCATTTTGAGATGTGCAAAAGAAATCTTTTGCGCCTTAGTAACTTTATGAATACTAAACTATACCACCATTTGCTTCAACCATTTATCTAACAACTCGGCATCTACTTGTCCTTCAAAGCTTCTAATTTCAACCTTAGTTTCAAATTTAAAAAGGGGTGTGTTTTGATTTTACCTATCTTTTAGAGGCTGCTCATCTTCATGCTCCTCCATGCGCTATTCTTCATGGGATTCTTCTTCCTCTCCTATGCCAAACTTCTTAGCAAGAGCATGAACCACCACATCCCTAGATTCTTGGTTCCCGGTGGTGAGCTCTTGCTGCTTGGTGATGATGTGTTAGACTTTATCACGCAATCCATGCATGATGGCTTTTACTTGTTCGACTTCAAACCTAAGCATCCTAATATCACATCATAATGTTTTAATACGCATTCCATTCATCTGATTACAAATACCATATTTAAAGATGAATTACAAATACCATATTTAATCTTTTTTCCTACAATTGTTGTTTCTTGCTGCAATAGTGAAATCAGGAGAACCGTATCCTCGATTTCTATGGTTATCTTCAAAGCACTGTCTTTTTGTATTAATAACACATCACATTCCTCTTGTAACTTTTGTATGTCTTTCGATGGTTTGACAGTTTTGACTTGTGCTAACTATGGCAAGCAATCTGTCAAAAGTTTATCAGCACCACGAGCATCATTCCATGAATTAACAATACTAGCTGCCCTATGGGATTATTTTCCTTTTCTTCATGTTTTTCCTCTCGTCTTGTGTATGGTTTTGCGCAATTTGTGTTTCAAGTGGAGGTGCAATTGTGTAAACCCACCCCAAATTCTCTACTTGACTAGTTGTATCTTGTATGGCTTGTATGGCATTTTGCATATGCTATTTTTTTACTTGCATACCTAATTGTTTTTTTGTTGTTGCTCTAGTGACAACCAATGGGTACTTATCTTCTTCCCGTCTTTGTAATTCAACAATGTTGACTGATTTCATTTTAGAACAGTCCTCATCATCATGGTCACTTGGACCACATTTGGTACATGATTTTGAGACTTCCACTAATGTATTGGACATTCATTAGTAAAGTGCCCCCATCTATTGCATATTCAGCACCATATAACAGATGTGCCCTTTTTATTCCCGTAGTTGGACTTCTTGGCCTTCAACTCTCACTATTGTTATTGCTTGAAGATCTTTAATTTCTCTTATTACTATAGCCTCCCTGGATGGTGGTGGCTGCAGAACCATGCATTGATTATCAGCATTATTACTTTTTAGATTAAACGGGCACACACTTAAATTGGGAGTCCATAAATTAGATATTCACAATATTTGGTAGGACATTCTTCCTCTTAGTGTCCTTCAATTTTTCATTTCAACCACCAGAGTCCTATTCTTCCAATTTGCACATTTTTATCATCTTTCTTATTCAATAATTTTACAAACTCCTCTAGTTTAGAATCATTTCCGTCTTCATCTTAAACTCTTTTCTGCAGAATGTTTTGGTTATCTTGGTATTTCAAAGTTGGTGCGGCTCTTTGACTTTCCTTAAATACTTTCTGTAACCCATTTACAAAATTTTGTGGTTTCAAATCATTATTGTTCTGATTGTCTAGCACTTGTACCAGATATAACATTCTTCTATTGTAATCTTTGATGAATTTGTCTGTTCCTTGCTTAATACTGCCTGACTAAGGATTTTGGCATCCATGTGCCACTTTAAAAAAAAACAAGGGATCTTTATATTAGAGAGAAGATGAGGTTACATATTCTATTGTGCCAAGCGTTGAAACTATTTGTCCATGCCTGAGCATTATACATCAAATTAGCATTACAAATATTCATGGAAAAAAATCTAAATTTAAAATATGTCTCATATCTTGTTGTAGCCTAGTGGGTGTAATGTCCCCAAAAGGACACTTTTGACCCCCAAAGGGATTTGAGGCAAATCCCAACTCAAAGATGCAGATTAGAGAATTTATTGTAAATTATTTATTGCAGATCTGAATTTTCTAGAGGAAATGTGACTTGCTTAGGGAAGAAAAAATCACTAAAAACTCATGCAAACCCTCTGAAAGTTTAGCTCAAATAACTCCAAAAATATTGCAAGGATGGGAACACAAAAGAAATACCAGATTTAAGCTTGAAAGGAGGCTGAATTTATTTAATAAAAATTTTGCAGACAGGCTGCCACAGTTACAAATAAAAATGGCACTTTTAACAACTCCAAAAATTCTGAAAATGGGCTGCTTTGGCCTCTAAAAATCAGATCTATTGGCAGCACTCCAAATCAAATCAGAAACAACTTTCAAACACATCAGATTTGCCCTAGAAGTGGGTCGCTCCACATGAGAGATGGCTGAAAAATAAAGGAAACCCAGCTGCAACCTTTCGCTTCAAACCCTTGGACAAAATCTGCAAATCTTCTTCCTTTATATACTGGAAACTAGGTTGTCGTGGATACGTCCCCCAGCCCCCCGAACCCTGCCTGATACGTATCTGGTACGGATACGTCAGGGTACGGGTACGGATACGTGATGGATACATCCGGGTGCGTGACGGGTACGTCCGGGAGGAACCCGGAGGTACCCGCGGAGAACCCAAGCTTAAATACACCTTTTAAGGCATTAAAACACTTTTTTTTTTTTTTTTTTTGACTTAGTCCATGCAAAAAAACGAACCCTAACATTTAAATGAATAAAATATTAAACCCTAAACATGATCAATGAAATGTAAAATCTTAAGTATATTGTATGTTTTGAAAATTTGAACATTGATCCTAGTATATTTTTCAAGTTTTGTTTGCATTCATGTTGACATGATATTCGTATGTCAAATATATGGCAGCCACATGATCAATGAAAATGTGAAGTCTCAAGTATATTGAATGTTTTGAACGTTGATTCAAGTTTTGTATTACTATTTCATTTTTTATGGACTAAAAAATGAGTAAAATGAGTATATATAAATAAATAAATATATATATATTTTAATTTTTTAATATATATGTATGGATGTATCCAAGACGTATCGTACCCAAGTGTTTTTTAAAATTGACATATCCATGTATCGAACCCGTGCCAACCGGTACTAGTACCCGTATCCCGGCAACATAGACTGAAACACGCTAAAAATTATTGCTAATTCAATGATGCGCAATGGAAACTCCAAGGTGGAGAATCCTCTCAACTAGAGGAAGGATTTTCGTCCTTCTCTAGAAATCTTGGAGGGTTTTCGTCCTCAAGAGTGAAGATGCAAGCAAAATGCTCAACATGCAAATCTGAAATTTGAGAATAAACAAGAGGTGCATCTCCAAGCAAGTCAACTTGCTTAAATAGAATAATAGGGCCCAAATGGCCACTCTCACCACCAATCAGAATTTTCCCCTTATTTAATGCTTTCCCCCACTTGCTTTTCTCTCCTAGGCAAGTCGCATTTTCCCTTGAATTAATAACTTTTGCTAAATGTCTTTTGCCTTTTTCTATTTTTATTTTATTATTAAGTTTATAATATTTTATTATAAGTGTTTTAAAATATTTTCTTTCATGTTTTTGCACTTTATAATAAACTATTATAACATAAGTCTCCCCTTTAGATTATTCCTTAGCCGTCGGAAACAAATGGGCTAAGGGTCTTCGACATAATCATCTTAGGAAGTGGGCATTTCAAAGGGCCACCATAGTGGTTGTGACCCATAACACACAATATTATGATTATCCAGAGCACAGTTAGCCAACTCATCAACACCTTTATTGTCTTGTCTAAAGATGTGGGAAAAGAGTACTACTAGAAACTTTTCTTCCAACTGTTTTATTCGTCAAACTTCTCATGTGTAATATCCCCTTCTAGGACAAGTTAGAAATTAATACAAATCTGATCACACAGCTGAAAATAATTAATTTTCAAACCCTAACTGCTGCAAACTTCAAAAATTCATATCTTTGGCTAGAGAAGTCCAAATGAGCTGAAATTTTGGATAATGGACCACAAAAATATGAGGAACAATATGCAAAAATTAGATTTTGCACAGCCAACCCGAAACCCTAATTTTGACCTAAAAAGTAGGTCGCCCAACACTTTTAGGGCACCAAAACTCCAAAAATTATGAAATCAATTTATCCTTATTCCTCCTAATTTCTATAATCAGATGCAATATTAAATCAACCCCCAAACTGCAGATCTGAAATAAATATTAATTTACCATACCCAGAAAAGCCTGCAGACAGCTGAAATATTCAAAAATGCATAACTCCTTCAAAACTCAATATTTCTTCACCAAATAAATTGCAGATTGTTCTATAAATTAAGGGCTTTCCAAAGAGCTATCAATCTGAATTTTCTGAGCCTTAAAACCTAGCCAAAACAGTCCTAGAAAACTGATTTCAAGTCGCTAGGGTTAGATAAAATTATATAAAATAATTCCAGCTCCTTCCTAGCCTCCAAATACACCAAAATACTAGCCCCTTGCTCTGAAATAATCAATAACACATGGCAGATTGCAGATCTATCATTTATGGCATCAAAACATAATCAAATCATCACCAACCCAAGTCGCTATGGTAAGAATATTGGCAACAATAATAGAATGATTCAAAGGAGCAATATCAAATGATTTTCACACTCTAAACTTGGCGCCAAAGATGCAATAACTCAAGCAACAATGGCAAATCTTCAACACAAGAGAACTCAACAAATGGAGCAAGAGAAAATACTTCAATAGATCAAAACCAACTCACTAACTTCCCACGCAAGAGAGAGAGAGAAAGCATCAATGGGCATACATCCCAACTCCAAGCATGGAGCATAAAATAAATATCATCATAACATGAGTCTAACAATGATCCTAGCACTCCTTTTATAAGCAAGGAGGCACAAAATTCGAAATCCCTAGGAGAGGGAAATTATTAAATAAAAGCAATTTATTATCCCTAGGTGTGTCGTCCCCTTTTAAAAAGGTGATTTTAATATTTAAAAGCCACCTAAATATTATTTAATTAATTCCCCTTTTTAATTTGCATTTTGGGAATTTAATTAAATAATTACTTGCTCCATAAATATTAAATAATTAAATAAATATTGTTTTATAATGTCAAATGATTAAAATCACTCTCCAGGCAATATTATAAAATTATTTAGTATAATTTTCCCCGCATCCCTAAAGCTCACGGGAATGAGAGGCTAAGGGTCTTCAAAATGGGGACATTACATCGTGTAAGTCTCCAATTATCACTCCGACATTCATTGGAATCCAATAACAACTTGATCAGTGACTTGTGAATCTAACTCAATGTACAATTTTGTCCAGCCACATTTCATAGCTTCCTGCATTCCTTTAAACACCGCCTTAAGCTTTGCTTGATTATTGGTGGCAAGGCCTAAATTTTCTGCAAAAAAGAAGGCTATCTCTCCATTATGAAGTTTGCCAACACCTCCTATAGCTGCTTGTCCCGGATTACCCCTTGATGCTCCATCCGTATTCAATTTACCAAAATTCATCGGAGGAGGTTTCCATTGACTTTGTCGACCAGCTTTCTTCTTCATTTTAAAAGTTGACATTATCGAATGTGTAGGCTGCATAGAAAGCTTCCTGCATATGTTCTCCCATACAGGTGTAATAGTAGATGGGATAGAAATCTTATATTTAATGCTTTCTGCAAATATTAATTTTGGTTTTCTGCCAAACAAAGGATAGTTCTTTGCTTGCTTGTTGAAAAATTCTTTTGTTTCTTTCCTTCCAAATATTCCATAGCAGAAGAGAAACACTTGTCCACAAAACCGGACTTAAGTTTTGACCTTTGGGAAGGATTCCTTGCCAATCTCTAGTTAATTGCTGTAAAGAGTGTATCCCATTCCATTGGATATTCAGTACACCCGCAAGTAGTCGCCATAATGGAATGACCCATGAACACTGGAAAAAAAGATGATTGATAGTTTCGTCTGCCTCACAACATAAATGACAGCGAAATGGGCCATATAATCCTCTCTTCATCAATTGTTCCCCCATTAGGATTCTTCCATGAACTAATAGCAAGACAAAAAAATTAACCTTAGGCCACAAAGCAGGCTGCCATATGTAATGAAAAAGATGTTTGGATGGATGAGAAATGCTCTTGGTTAGAGAAACATATCCAGACTGAACTATATATTTTCCTGCAAAAGAACGCCCCCAACCTAAAGTATCCGACCACGAGGAAAAGGACACCGATCGATCTGTCAAGGCCTTATGGAGTAGGATCAGTTCCTGTTGTTCAATATGGATAGGCCATTCTGAAGGAGGAATCCATTGTTTGCCAATTTCCCAAGGGAGAGAAATATTTCTAGTATAATGAGTAACCCTCGTCCATCCAATAATATGCATCGCTTGCATAATGTTGCTTAACTGAGGATATTGGCGTATTATAGGAGGTTGTCCATCCCAGGAATCCATCCAGAAATATGTCGTATGACCATTGTTAATAATCCAAAAAAGCTGATTTTTAATAATAGTTTCCCCTATCCTCAGGATAGCCAGGATTGGAGATCCTTTAGTCGGAAGGAGCTCTTGATAATGTTTTGAGGGGGGTTATTCTCTACATATTTTTCTCGAAGATTGGTAGCCCATAATTCATTCGGAGTTGTTAACATCCTCCAATATAATTTGGCAGCAAGTGCCTATGCTTGTTTGGAAGATTGTCTAAAACCTAAACCACCTTCTTGCTTTGGATGGCACAATGTGTCCCATTTGAGTAAAGACCACTTTTTCTTATTTTGTAGACCACTCCAAAGAAATTTCTGACATATAGCATCCATATGTTTCAGAGTTGCCCTTGGAATATTAAGTATTGTAGAGACATATATTGGCGTTGCCTGCAAGACAGCTTTGATCAAAGTCATTCTTCCACCTGTTGATAACCATTTGTGCATCCATTTCTGCATTTTCAATTCCATTTTAGTGGTGAGCCAATTCTAGTCACGTATCTGTTTGTGAGCAATAGGAACACCCAAATATCTTATTGGAAGAGAACCTTGACTAAAATGGAGAGTATTAAGAATTTGTTCTTCCTGACTATGAGAACAATGGAAGAATATAATACTTGATTTAGTATCATTAATTAGCTGACCTGTGGCATCAGAGAAAACCTGAAGAAGTTTCCCAAATTGTCTAGCCTCCATACAAGTGGCTCTTCCCACCAAAGTTGTGTCATCAACAAACTGCAGATGGGATAGTGGCTTAGTCGATTTGGCTAGCTGAACCCCCTGTATTCTTTTCTCCTGACAGGCTGACAGACAAGTCTTCCAAGGCACTCTGCCAAAATAATGAACCAAAAGGGTGATGACGGATCGCCCTATCGGAATCCTCTTGAAGCTTCAAACAGCTTGGAAGGAGTACCATTAATCAGGACAGAGAAGGATACATATGAGATGCATGCTTGAACCCAATTTATCCATTCTTCAGTAAAGCCAAGCCTGACAAGAACCTGACATAAAAATTCCAATCTACTCTATCATAAGCTTTGGAGAGGTCCAAACGAATGAACATGGTAGGATGCTTTTGTAGATCCATAGAATGGAGTTCTTGAGCTAAAGCAATCTCATCATGTATTTGACGGCCTGGGACAAACCCACCTTGTTCAAGGGAAATGATTTTATGAAGAAGAGGTTTTAACCTTTCGGCTATAACTTTAGTAATTATTTTATACAAAACATTACATAAGGCTATGGGCCGAAAACCAGAAATCTCCGCCATTTCCGTAGATTTAGGAATAAGAGTGATAAAGGTTTTGTTAATTTCCTTGAGCATTATCTTGGCCATTCTTACCTCTTCCACTACTTTCAGTAAGTCCTGTTTAACAATCTCCCAAAAGACCTAATAAAACTCTATCGGAAAGCCATCCGGCCCTGGCATTTTACCTTTCTCCATAGAAAAAACAACAGTCTTTAATTCTTGTTCTGTAATGGGCTTGATGAGTTGTTGATTATCATGTGGGGAGATTAACTGGGTAAAATTATCCAGGATTTCTTGTTGAGAGGCTACGTTGAGAGGTTGAGCTGTGAACAATTGCTGGAAAAAGGTGGCAGCCACTTGTTTCATTCCTTCTAAAGAATACTCCTTTTGTCCATCCTCCTTAAGACAGGTAATGTGGTTATGTACCCTATGTGCCAGTAATGATTTATGGAAAAAGCAGAATTTCTGTCTCCTTCCTGTAACCATTGAATTCTGGATTTCTGTTTCCACATTATTTCCTCTCGAGTTTCCCATTCCTTCAGCTCTGATTTTAATAGCAGCTCCTTTTGAATGAGCTCAGATGTGGTACCCTCTAAACGACTTAGAGTATTAATTTCTTCTAGCTGTTCTAGAATGGTGAATAGTGCTTTTTTCTGCAATAAATTTGTATCCTTATCTTTTAATTGATCAAACCATCAATAGCAATAAAGATGGTTTTGACTTCATTTCTGTCCTTTATAACAGTCTGACATTGAGTTCTGCATTTTTTCACTTCTGCAGGCAGTTTACTTGTCCAAGCGAATGTTGTTTGTTATTATGGTAGGCATAGACAATCAGGTCTGTATTCTTCTTGGCACCTGATGTCACTTCCTCCCCAACCTCTGGTTCAACTTGTGATACTTCTAACTGTCCAATATTCACTGACAAAAATTGATTTCTGTTTCTGACACAAGAATTTGGGGAAAATCAATATCAGTTGAATGCTTCTTTCTCCACAATCTTATAAACATGACATAAACCTTTCCTTATTCTACTATGTCAAATTCACCAACCATAACATGAACATAGTCTAGTGTGTTCTTACAGATTAGTTAGGAAAGTACATTACGGCACTTAACAGAAATAGAGAATCTAACAACAATAAATCACAGCTATGTATGAAAATAACATTAGTAAATAGCAAGTGAATGATAAAGTTTACTCTTTCTTGATGAATTCAAAACTTGGAATGAGTTATCATCAAAGGTTCCATTGATGATACCATATTAAGATTATCATCAATTGGTATCAGCCATTACCGGGTATGATGATAGGTGTATCAGGTATAGGTCCAGGCCTGGTTCGCCTATCGGTAAACGTACCAAGCCTCAAAACACAATGGGTCAAAAAGGACTAAAAAAATTTAAAACTTGTTATACCCTAACGGACAATCCCAAACTCTTTTTAAACTTCTTTACCTCACATTGCATACTTACTCTCATTGCACATTTGCTCTCTCACCTTCATGTTTTCAATTGCTTAGGGCTCAAACTCCATTTTTTTAATCATACGCCTTTACACTACCAAGGAGTTTAAGGAGCTTGCAACAAAGAGGAGTTTAATGAACCACATGATGGTGTTGATGCTCTCAATGAAGACATTGGAGAGTATGAATATAATGAATATGCTGATTTATCTTGATTTTTGTGTATACATTGTAACATTTGCACAATGTACTTGTTCTAAGTTAACCAATTAATATCATGACATTTGGCATTGAATTATCAATATCTTTTGTGGTTAAGTTATTTGACTTATTTTGTTTACTCTATGCATATTATATGGTTCTAATTGGATTTTTTTTTTTTTTTTTGTACGGCCATGCCCAAAGCCATACCCAGGCCCCCAAAACAAATCTTTGTACCGACATACTAGACCCCAAACCCATATTCGTATTCATTCACATATTGGCTACCTAAATTTTTTACACATTAGAGATCAAAAAGAGAAAATAAAAACATACATACACAGAAAGAACAACATATACAATAAGTGAATAGAATTGTATTCATACAATAATTGTGGACAGTGTAAATCTCTAAGAAGAGACATAAAATTATGCAGAATATAAATGGACATGAGATGTTCATAACCCTAAGTTAGTGATAAAAGTTAGAGAATTTTACATGGGCATAGCCCACATGTGGTGCAGCCAGCATGCAGTGAGCATAACCCTAAGCTATTTTAGGTGTTAATACTAACTAGTATTCCTTGATGCGATAAGGGCAATGAATATCAAACACAATAAGTAGAAAAACAATGAACTAGTGGATACCTGTATGGATGGTATAGGACCAAAAAATAAAAAGAAACACGAATGAACTGCAAACATAATATGCAATGTTCTAAGATAGTGTACATGAATAGATTACAAAAATTAAAAATGCTAAACACTCATTATATTCCTTAACAGAATGAAACAATGTATTAATAGAATAAATGAAATATTTTTCACTTACTTCCAATTTTAAATATAAGAAGTTGGCTTAAAAGTCAGATATAAACCCTACTTGTAGAATGCCAATGAGAACAAGACCTAACTCTCTGCTTGAAATGATTCGACGGACAAAACGATGAAAATCAACATCTTTATTCAGACCCAATTCTTCCTTCTTGCATCGTAGAATGCTACCTTCTTTGAGATTTTCTTTCTTATTTTTCCATATTATCGAGAAACGATCCACCCACATAGCCTCAATTTGCCTACAGAAGTTAATTATTGGCGCAACCTACAATACAAAAAAGAGCATCAAATTACCAAAAAGAGCATTTAATTAAAAAGGAAAAATATCAATAAATGAATGTAATGTTTCCAAATTACAATGCCATGCTTTAAACAAGTATCCTACTCCAATAAGAAAACTATGCAATTATATTGCTCCTAAAGAAGAATTTGATTAAGACTTACAGAAATACAAACACAACCCAAATAAATGATAAATAATAAAAAGAAAAACAAACTTAAGCACATTTCCTCCTCCTTAAATGGTTGAAGACCATAAAATCAAGGATAACCAATTCCCTGAACAGCATCATGATAAGCCACAAAAAAAACTATATCCAATCAAAAAGATCCAACCGAAGGAAAACATATTTTTCTAAAATGGATTAAAAATATATATTTTGGCAGTTGCAATTCTATGATATGAAATTGTTACCAAAAACTACGAAAAGAAATAATACAAAATTTAACAAAGAATAAGCAAGAAGAAAGACCCGTATGATATAGATCAGGTTCTAACCTTATTTTCCATATTATGTTTTTTCGGCTCTAGAGATTAGATTCAGAAAACTGCCGTGATGCTAAATGAGATCAGAAATAATAATGCTGTAAATATAAATGTATGCAGTTCTAGTCTCGTTTTCCATATTATCTTTTATCGGCTCTAGAGATTAGATGGAGGGAACTGCATTGATCAGAACTTAGAAGTAATAAAGCGGCAAATGGTATGCTGAAAAGTAGAAAAATTATGGGGACACTTCCATACAGAATGCAAAAGATGTATAAGGTAGTGTTTTCCCTCTAATGAAGCCCAAACCTTCACACCTAGACCACTTGTTGCAAAGGGCCCAAAAATTAAACTAGATTTAGACTCAACAAGGGATGGACACAATCCCTCTTACTTCAGACTAATTAGGTCTAGGGAGCATTCCCTAGCAGGGAATTCCCAAACGGCAACAACAATGCCTCAATTCAACATAGAATTTCCTGTATCTAAACTGAACATGGTACATCAGCATTTATTTTCTCCAGTTATATGTCACTAAGAAAATAAACGCATATTCAGCTTAACAGCATTCAGATCTATTTAAATCAAGGATGAGAATGAGACATAAGATCATGTTTCATGTTCCCCTATAGTATTAAGATGCTTGACACAATTTATTTCTTAGATACACAAGCATTTATCCAAATTCCACAAAGATATTTGATGAAAACCTTAAAGCTCGAATTAGATATCATTTCAAGTACAATAAGATTAGAATAAAAAGGTAATGAGATTAATAGTGAAATTTGTTGATGCAATCACCATAGATCAGTGATATCCATCGGGCATAATGTAAAACATATCAGAGATGGGAAAGAAAATGCATGTCTAAACTACAATGATCTAAGAAACATTTACAGATCAAGTACGTATGAAAAAATTATCATGATCTATAAACTTTGCCACTAAGAAACTCTATGAATTGCTAATGTTAAGATTGCCATATAAATTGCTTCTTGAAACAATGTATCCTTATCCTTTTATCCCTGATGAAAGGTCCAGTTATGTGACCCGAAATGTTGGACTTCAAACTATTTCAGCACAGTTTCTCCAGATATATCACTGCCATGTCAAACTGTGGAAATCTCAGAAAATCAATGTATATTACTACTATGAACTCAAAATGACAATCAAATGGGACACCAACAATCTTGACCAATACTAAAGAGCAATGTTAAGGCATATAAACAGTTTACATTGGACAACTTGCAGTGGTTGTGGCTGCCCTATAAATCTCAAAGATCACAAATTTTTCACATAATCCTATAAGACTTATGGACTTTGGACTTTCAACTGGGTATTCTCAACAGCATATTCCGTAAGTCTTGACTCCACTCAGGCACAAGAACAGCCCTTCATCCAAAAACTTGAAAATGAAAGATTAAAGAAAATGAGACACGGTGAACACAAGAAAATTGCAGAATGCTAAAATCCAATAGACAAGACAGCATACCAAAATAAACAAAAGATCAATTTTAGATCGAATTTCTTCCATTTATGCAGGATTGTTGAAGTAGCCAGCTCATCTTCAAAGTTTCTATGAGCTTCAAACCCTTGTGACTTCTTCTAACTGGGATTGCCAGCTCTTCAAAAATTGTTTGGTGCAGCTTCAAAATACCTGCAATCATTCCAATAATGCCATCAATAGGGTAAGAATCAGTATTGTAAGACGTAGGAGGAGGCACACTGTGATAAGCCATGTGTACTTCATCACTGTTATGAGTGTTGGTATGATTAGATAGAGGATCAATAAACAACTTGCAAGTTGAATTGGGATGGGCAACCATGGTATTTGCAGGTTTTTCAAGGTCTTCTACTGAAATAGTATGATTATCGATAACATCTTGTAACTTGTGTCATAGTTTCACACATTTGTTAGTTGAGTGACCAATGCATCAGTGCTAATCACAATATACCTTGCTATCAAACTTTGGATGTTGTTGCTTATTCTCGTCAATTTCAGAACGTGGACGTAGGGTTATAAGATTGCATTCCATTAGCTTTTGTAACACTTTACAAGGAGGTTCTGCCAAATGCGTCCGCTATGTCCGTTGAAGAGCAAAAACGACGAGAGGTGCAGCTTGTTGTGTTGCATTAATGGTTTTAATATCAGTCTAATTATCTTCATTAGGCTTGTCCTTGAATGGTGGTTTGCTTTGAAACTTAGCTCCAGTAGATATGGAAGCGTTATTGCCATATTAAAGCATGTCGACTCCAAGTAGCTTGGTCTCACAAACCTTGACCGTTTGGCAAGGGTCGTCAAAAGATGCAACGTTAGAAAATATGACCTTCTTCTTAAGTTGTGGAACTAGACTAGTGATAAAAAGTTTTGTAGCTCGGCCTCATCAATGTGCTTCGTCCTTGAGACGACATAGTCTTATATCATAATACATAGTCCACGATGTTCTCATTACGTTCTAGATTGATTTGAGCAATTTGGGCAAAAGAAAGTTGTTGATTGATGTTCATGTAGAGAAATGAGCTAAAAATTTGTCGCTTAAAGGTTAAAATGCATGTACCAAACCACTGTGGAGAAGTGTAAAACCAATCCAGCACATATTCCTCAAGACTTCTGGAAAGAGTTTAGCCAATAACTTGTTATTACCCGCATAGTCTATGCATGAAGCAACAAAGGCTTGAAGATGTTGTTTTGGATCAGTTTTCCATCATATGGGGAAATCATAGGTGAACCGTGAAACAAATCCTATGGGTAGGGATAACTAAGGACCTCAGGGGCTAGTGGATTATACAATAAACCAATGTGAAACTGGTTGGCACCTTGTTTAAGAGTGCAAGTTGAGCTTGTATGTCTTGTAATTGTTGAGCATATGCATCTAAAGGAGTATTTGTAGCAATATGTGTAGAAGCATTTAAATGTGTGGCATTAGAAAGCAAACCAAGTTGTGAAGGCACAATAGGTACTTGGGGAGTCGCTTGCAATGCCTCCATGGTAGAAATAGTAGGTGCAGGAAACACTTGTGTAGGTGTATGGGTAACAACTAGATTGGCTTGAGCTCCTAGTGTATTGACTTGGTGTGCATAATGTCCCTTATGAGCATCTAATAACATGGCGAGTACCCCATCAACATTGTTAGATTGTTGCTTAAGCACTTCAGTAAATGAGTTTTGTATCTTTTTGGTTATGTTGTTGAATGACGAGTTGTTCCATATCCATATCATGGTGGTCGGAAATATTCCCCTCATACCATGAATATAATTAGCAATTGCACATGAGTTAAAAAGTGTGCCAAAAGGGGTATCAATATTTGATGTGCTAATTTTATTTTCTGATATGCTGTGGTTTTTTTGACAATGTCTTCACATTGAAAATTATCAAATTCATACCTCTAAAAATAGAAAATAATATTTTTACTGAAACAATATCTAAAAGTGGCCCGTCATTACGATGTAAAAATGAATAAGGGTTGCAGATAAGAGCAACTATTAACTTTCAGAATTTTACAGTCATCATAATGAAAGATTATTTCATGATTGTCCAAAGACAAGAAAAATTCAGGATTTTTTTCATAATATTCAACCAGCCCCTACTATATTTCTCCCAAGATGAAACAGATGATAAACACCATATTTATCCAAGGGGAAAACAAAACCAAAAAGGAAATATAAATTCTGCTAAGATGATGAACTTTTGAATAAAAATAAATAAACCAAACAAAACATTTTGAATCTTCTAAGAAAAAAAAAAAAAGAAAAATGTTTTAAAAACGTCCAAAACACAAAAATCCATAAGATTTTACCAAAACTTTGCGTGACAAAATAGGTTCTTTCATTTTATTCTTCTTTTCTCCATAGACCATATGTTGGCATTAGCCAATGTATGACACTAACAAGTCTTGTAGACACCATGTTTGCATGAAGCAATGCATTTCTCTCAAGATGAAACAGAGATACGTTCCAAAATGCTTTATTATTTCAAAGAGTTTAGAGCATCCTTGCAAAAGCCATTTTGTGCATATCCTTCAATCATGGAGCTCCATACATCTCTTTTGAGTCATTTTTTCAAACAGCTTAATATGCCTCGTGTATGCTTTCCACATTCTAGAAACATGTCTACTAGGGCATTTGCAAGTACAATATTTGACAAAAATCCATTTTCCATTATGCTTTGATGGATGTCCATACCATGTTCTAAAGCTCCCATTTTGCAGCAGTGCTGGAGAATGCTATCAAAGGTTGTGGAGTCTCGGCTTCACACTTGCCAAATGCATTTGTTTGAAAGTTTCAAGGCCTTTTCAACAAAACACATTTTGTGCATATCCTGCGCAATCATTGGAATGCATGAGACCACATCTCTTTGTGGCATTTTATCAAACTGTTCACATGCCTCGTTGGTGTCCCCAGATTTCACCCTAAAATCTGGGACTACCCCTTTTAAATTTTTCGTTCTTTTCAAAGTAGCGGGTCGTGTTTTGTGTTTTGTTTTGCCTACAATTGTTTGCATTGCTCTAAGGTATCCTCAAAGAGTCATAAAAGCCAAATTCGACAAATACCCACATGTTGAAGCTCACTCAATTCCTTCACCAAGCTTTGTCTTAAAAGCGTTTTATTTATTTTTATATTAAATAAATAAAGTTATTTTAAAAATAGATTGAGCTAAAATTGGAGGATTTGGGTTATATAAAGCACTTCACCCCATCATTATTACCACAAAACATTCACTGGGGGAAGAATTTTTGCAGATCAGCTAATTGGAGGAATTTTTCGAGCAATTGCCCACACCTCTTTCGGGTTTTGTTTTTATTTCTTTTTGTCTGTGTTTTGGTTTTTCTCCATTTTTCGTCCGGCAATCCCGTAGCCTATTCATTCTTCCTGCCAGACCTTTTCCCGAGCCTAGGGTTTTGAAAAGCTATCCAGTGTTTTTAATTGCTAACTAATTTGTCTATAGGTGACCAGAGCTCAGGATTCCTTCAGAGATTGCAAGAGGTTGCTTGGTCCAAAAAGGTGCAATAATGGATTTTATGAAAATAAGGAAAATACTGCCACCAATGCGTAGAGCTTGAGAAAATATGCACTTTTAAAAAAACAGCACCTAAAACGGAGCCACAGAGTGAAAGTTATGGCACTTGCAAGTTTTTGTTGCTACATCTTCCCGGACCCTTTCCAAAAAGGAAAATTTTACTTGATACAAAATCCAAAAATGGAAAGAAATACAATCTAGATAAGATAAGATAAGATAATTATATTAAATGTCCAACGAATGACCACAAAGATAGGTCAATGGGACTGTACAATACCAAGCAAAGCAGAAACAACAGGGAAAACCCAAGAGGGTCTCCGAAAACAACAAAAGAAGAAGAAGAAGAAGAGAGCACAAGGGATGAGAGGAAGGTGGAGGGAAAGGCCTCGACACCAACCCTCACGACTGTCGCCCAAGGTCAGCTGAAAAGAAATTGGTGATGTGTCATTGTCTCGTGTCGTCACTGAAACTCGCTTGAGACACCCATGTTTCGTGGAATGTCGAGTTCTCTGGGTGGACCTGGTGGTCTGTCGTCTAAAAGAGGGAGCTCTTGGCTGTGCCCGAATCCGGAAATCTCTGGTCAAGGAAGAAGCTCCTCTAATCCTGACAGATCTAGCCAGGAGGTCCCCACTAGGGTCATGCCCCCGCTTAGTGCCCCTCACACCCGACAGCAAATCAAAGAAAGATGTGATCTGTTGAGTAGTAGCCTCCCTGGAAGGAGGATGGAGGGCCCTGTCACGGAGCTTAATGGCTTCCTGTAAATAGAGAGCGAGACACCTCTGATCATAATACCTAAAGAAGGTCGTGAACGTAGGATGTTCACGGAAGAGACAATGAAACCTCCCTCTGATCTCATAATAGATGGAGCATCGGAAGATGAAATGTTCCTCTGTCTCAACCTCCTGGAGGGAGCAAAGCTGGCAGATCCTCTCAGAGCGAACTAAATGGTGATCATTCTCGACCCGAAGCCTGTGGGATCCGACTCTGAACTGGCCCAAAGATATGCGAAGAGCATGCATCCAATGACGGGAGATATAGGTGGGCCGAATGATGAGTCCATTGCTGACTTCCAGGAAGTGGTTGGCGTAGAAGGCCATTTTCGGGCGTAGCTCCTCTCAGGGGTTGGTCCATGTAACCTGGGTGAATAGTCTGTATATGTCGTCCCTGATAATTTTGTGCAAATCCTGCATGCTCGGAAGGAGGTGAGCAGGAGCATCCATGGAGTACCTAAAAGGGGGGAGACGGTCCATGTTGATCCGAAGAGATCCAAGAAGACGAGAGGTCTCGGCATACCAGCACCGAACATGACCACTACAGTCGGAGAGAGTAATGGCCTCAGAAGAACAGTAAGCAAGGTAGATGTATCTATCCCTGCCAGTGGAGGAGTCTCGAAAGTCCCTGGATGCGGTGCAAGAGTGAGATGAGACCAAAGATGACCTCTAATCTGAAAGGGCGAGCCCCAAACTCGGCAAGGATGATATGATGGGAAACAGTCTCTTTGCATCTGATGATCCGTCTGAGCAAAAGGATCTGAACCCGCTCAATAGAGGCCCAATCCGACTCGAGCAGGGAGGGGCCCCAAACCTCAGAACCATACAGAACAATGGGTCTCACAAGAGAGTCTGAGAGAGACATCTTGGACAACGTGTCCTGAAAGTGATGGCGGAAGCACTGTCTCTCCAAGATCGCGAGGGAACCATACCCCTTGTTGAAGTTACCCGGTCGAGTCGAGTTTAACATCATGACTTAAGTGGAAGGTGTGGAATTAGAGGTTGTCAGGCAGGGTGAATTTTAACGTTGCTTGCCTCTCATGTATTTCACACAAAAATTATTTAATTCCAAGGCAAGTCGCACTTTTTTGGCCTACCTGGCAGGATGGAATTTAACACAATAACTTAAGTGAAAAGTGTGAAACTTGGAGCTGCCTGGCAGGTTGGAATTTAACATGATGACTTAAGTGGAAGGCGTGGAATTAGAAGCTACCAGGCAAGGTGAATTTTAACATTGCCTACTCCTTATGTTTTTCACACAAAAGCAAGTTAATTCACCCATGCAAGTCGCACTTTTGGCCTACCTAAGCAAGTTAGAGTTTAACACGACAACTTAAGTTTAAAGTGCTAAATTGGAATCTGCCAAGCACAGAGTGATATTTAACACTACCTGCCCCTCATGTTTTTCACATAACTTCTAGCCAAAAAGTGCGACCCATTCTGGCATAACTTAATGCCTAAAAGTTGATTTCTTTTAATTATTTTTAGCAAAGGTTGGCGCCTAAATTAAGAGGAAAGTCAAAGCAAAAGGGCAGGATAAAAATAAGACAAAGGAGCTTGCTAAAAATAGCGAAAGAATTGCAAGGAAAAGCATGCTAAAAGCAAGCTAAATTAGGCAAACTTGGGCGCCCAAAGAAGGAGAAAAAGCACATCTTATTATTAGAAATTGCTAAAAATAAGGAGCAGTTGGTAAAATTAGCATGCAGTTTCCTATATAAGAAGTAGACGCCATAAGTGAAGGGCAATTAAATTTTTTTTTGTGGAGCATGCTGCCCTGGAAGGTTTTGGCGCCAAAGGTGAAGTTGTGGGCATAAATAAATATTTTTAATTATCGGGAAGCATCCAGTTTTGGCGCATAAGGTTGGCTATCTACATGTTGATGTGAGTACACAGGTGAATAAAATAATATTTTTAGCTTGTTTGTAATGCAAGCAAAGTCTAAAAATAGAGGGCAACAGTCTTTATAATCAAATTTTGATGAAGAAATTGGACATTCATGCCATGAACTTCATGTCTATCTGAATTATTTGTAGGAATAATTCATTGATGCTCATATTTATGTGAATTGAGCTTTCTTTTTATTATTTTGGCTATCTGCATGTTGATGTGAGTACACAGGTGAATAAAATAATATTTTTAGCTTGTTTGGCATGCAAGCAAAGTCTAAAAATAGAGGGCAACAGCTTTATAATCAGATTTTGGTGAAGAAATTGGACATTC
Organism: Taxus wallichiana var. yunnanensis; assembly: GCA_018340775.1. NCBI lineage: Eukaryota > Viridiplantae > Streptophyta > Pinopsida > Cupressales > Taxaceae > Taxus > Taxus wallichiana. Next base: position 180,238,183 of record CM031238.1, on the reverse strand, counting down.
ATGCCATGAACTTCATGTCTGTCTGAATTATTTGCAGGAATAATTCACTGATGCTCATATTTATGTGAATTAAGCTAGTGTTTATGTCAAATACAAGGGCAATCATGGCAACCTCTGCACAAATAGGTCCAACTCTCACAATTGCTAAAGATTCAGGTACCGGTGGAGCAAAGAAGGCAAAAGCAGGTTCAAATATGTTGAAGGGTGATGATAAAGTCGATCCAACAGAGCCATGCATAACATCCAGGCTTACAGAGATTAGTGATACAGACATGGGCCACGAATCTATCAGTGATTTGATTGACAAATCTAGGGCAACCGGCAGGACACCTCTCATGCGGGCTATGAGAAATAGTGGAATTATCCAAGCAGCAACATTTCCGGCTGCAACCCAGTTGTCGGAATTTGTTCTAGAGTGTGCAAAGTTCTACCATCCTTTATCCAGAACAATTAGGGATGCAACAGGGAAGACAAATGGAAAGACAATGAATTACATGTTGGACAAATACATTCGGTATTAGAACAAAGGGCAGTTATGAAGTGTTGCAGCCGAATTACTTCTTTCTTCTTCTCTTTCTTTTCTTTCTTATTTTCTCGGACAAAATTGTAAAACTAAAGTAATTGGTTGAAAGCCATTACTTTAAGTTATTTGAAAAGGTCCTTTAATTAAGAATAGGTGGCAGATACAAAACTTTGATTTAGTCTTTAGATGCATGTCATGCAAAGAGGGATTCTAGGAGGAAGATCGCCATCCGTTTCCTTTTCTATACCTTCTGCATGCAGGAATTCATTAAAAGTTTCCTATTTGTATTTGCCCTCTATACACTATAAATAGAGGAAGAGCCTACAGGTTAAATCATCACAACTGGTTTTATCAAAACTTGTTTTAGCAAGAGCTTTTGTAATTAGAGCATTCTTGAGTTTTTAGACTTTGTGCTGGAACCCTTGATGTGATTGTTGCGAAGGCTTGGGATTGAATAAAAGGTGGATTTCTGGAGAACTTTGTGTCTACAGTGTTTGAGCTCTTCTTTTCAGAGGTTTTAGATAAACTTTGTGTTATCTCAAATCTAGGTTAGAAGTCATTTCTTTCCCGTTCTATTGAATGTTGATTCAACACATCCTCCTTCTTTCCTTACTTTTGTTTTTCCCCCTACCGCAAATATTTCTTTCACAAATTGCTTACTTACAAAAAATTGCCCAGCTATGGTTCACGAGTGTGGTAATTAAAGTAAAACCCCGAAAATAGTTATTAGGATTCACCCTTACTAAATTGATAAACATCTTACATGGGAGCCTCACTGTTAAATGAGGGAGATTTATCTCATGACTGCCTAGGTTTTATGTTGTGCATAAAATCTAGCCACCACTCGTGTTTTCTTCCACCTTTTGCATACATCTACTAAGGCATTTGCAATTACATCTAACAAAATCCAACTTTCCATTGTGCCATGATGGATATCCATGCCCTCTTCTAAAGCTCTCATGTTGACACAAAGTTGCGAAGGATGTTGGCAAAGGTTGTGGAGTCTGGATTTACACCTACCAATTTCATTTACGTGAAAGTTTCCAAGGCCTTTCCAACAAACCCATTTTGTGCATATCCTGCAATCATTGCAGTTCATGAGACCACATTTCTTTCATGCATTTCGTAAACGGTTCACATGCTTTGTCCATGCTTCCACATTTTGCATCTTGTGAAACAGAGTCACCGCTTCATGAGGATGCCCATGTCTTTTGTAAGTTGTAATTATGATATTCCATGAAAAAACAAATAACAAAACACAAAAATGCTTTTAAGTTTTGTAATGTCCCCTTTTCCACGCTAGTCACTATTAAGGCCTTGGGCCCATTCCACCTTCCGTGGGCTTCAAGGAAGGAAGCAAGGGAGGTGAACATTGCCATAATTGTAAAGTAATTTCCTTATTTATTTAATTACTAATTATGGCTTGGAGTGATTCAATTAGGTGAATGGCAAAACGAAAAAGGAACTTCTATCTTCACCTTCATTAAGGTCGGTCTTCTTGAGAGCTACAAGGGAGATAAAGAAATATTCTTTTATGAGGTCGGTTTTCTTAAGTGAAGTGAAGATTAAAAGTACATTTCCCCCTTCATTAAGAGGTCGGCCATGGAGATTGGGCTTCTAACTCACCCTTGGCACCAAGAAAGGATACTTAAGGAGGTTCGAATGGAGGAGGACATCATCATCATTCATCTATTTTGACATTTACTTGGAGTAGAGCTAGTGTAGCTTTTCTTCTTGCCATTGAAGGACGAAAACCCTTCCTTGGTCACCCTTTGAGGACAAAAACCCTCATTGGATCCTATTGGGGACAAAAACCCTCAATAGTCACAACACTTGGGGATGAAAACCCTCATTTGTTGCATTGGTGGCTTCATACAGGAGTCACAAGTGGACTTAATTGGCAGATTTCTGGAACAGCAAGGCATTTATCCGTGCATAGGGCACTTCTACTTCAGCTAGGGCATTTTCTAGGGTGTTGGCACCCTTCCTTCTTTGGAGCGACCCACCTGGGAGGTTCGGGATCATTTTTGAGAGGGTTTCCATGGTTGGAAAATTGTGATTTCACTTTCATTGGATAGCTGGTCTCTTCAAGATCATTTTGAGCATTGGTTTGTGTTGAAACTCCAAGTATTGATGGAGTTATGAATTTCAAAATCAGCTGTATTTACACTTCAAATAAATTTATAAAATACATATTTGCTCCATATTTCATCTTGCTGGATTTATTAAGTATTTGGGATATTTCTATGTTAATTTCCATTCCAAAGTGCATGAAAATAGGTGCCATCAAGTGCTGCTACAGTTCGATGCACTAGGAAGACTTGTTTATTCACTTTCAGCTGTTTTTAATGATGTATGATGCCCTAAAAGTGTAATTTCCAGTTCGCTGCTAGGTTTCTAATATTGTTGGATCTGCTGTTATAAAAAACAGATTATTTTCAGTTGGTTGTTGGTGTATTTTTCAGATTTTATTCTTAGGGTTTGTGGCCAAACCATTATTTTCGGTTTAAGCCCTAGAAAGGGACATTACAAGTTTTTCCACCAGCAGCTTGATTGCCAGCTGGCTGTGGATAGTAATTAGAGCTAGATGCAACATAAGCAGCGACAAGGAATGACATACAACTGGGGTCTTGATTCTGCATCTCACCACCACGGCCAAAGTGACAGTTTTATAGCCAGCTGGGTACGTTGTCAGCCATGAATGGCTGCAGTGATTAGCTATCTTATGTAGTTGTTGTGGATGCATTGCTTCAAGTGGAAAGAAATGCATAAAAGTTGCTGGTGAATCTCTTGCTCAGTAAAGGAGCTGGAGTGTTGGAACAACTGCAATGGCTCAACATACAACAAACCCTACAAACATTGGAGGGTCTACATAAATATCCCCAAAATGGATTTTTTTTTGGGTTTCAAAGCCAGATTTGGGATCTTTGACATTTCCAAGATACATAAAGATAGCTTTTGTGCTTCTACAAAACATTACAAGTACCCCAAACACGAGGTGTACACCCAATACTATTTAAGTGAATCCCAATTCGATAAATTACATTCCTGCCATTTTTCCTAACACCAATGACCCCACAAAAACAATACAAGTTTAAAATCCCAAATATCAAATTCATAATCCCCAATTGCAAAGAACCCTCTACCCAGTCTTATGCACCCACACAAAAATTACAAGCCACAATCACTAAAGACCCACATCCATGTACCCAAATCAAAAATATTCTTGGTGGGAAATGGTGGTTTCAATTCGAAGCTAATTTGTAGACACAAATCTCATGAATAGTTGATACCATGGCCTTGATTGGAGACAAAAATAACAAATTCTACACCAAAGATTACTACTTTATGCACTACAAAATTACTATTAAATCCCTACTTTGAACAAATCATAAGTGTGTGCATCATTCTTAGAGCATCTTCAATCTTGTAATGGGGTTTTCAAGTGTTTTGGATACCTTACTGCAATGATTTTCCATTGCACTCATGTGGGGCAGCTCCATGGCACTCTTTCGCACTCACCATCATCACATAAAAACATTATTTTCTCCTCCCCTCCTCTGCACAAAATAAACCCAATATCTTCCACATAGACGCCTGTGAAAAAAAGTATCTGCACATAGTTGGGGTCTTGATGTCAAGGATAGAAAAATTGTGATCCATTTGGCATGACAGAATGATGACAAAGCAGCTAAACCCCTTTGGAAGTGGATGTCCATGTTGGTGGTGTAGACAAGAAAATAGTCAAAAATGTTTCGGGAAGTGTATATCAAAGTAAATACCTGACGTGTTTGCTGGAAAAATCCCTACCAGAAAACACTTTCTGACAGGGTTTCCCCACAATAAAACGCATCTAGTGTAAACAATGTCATGAATAGTGTTCGCATCAATATTGGCATCAATAGAGGAAAAGAAGCATTAATATCATATTTATTTGTCATTTTCCTAACACAATGTGGAATTAAGGGGACTCGGATGCAATCAATATAGGCACCACTCAATCTAGCACTTCATCTAATGGGTGTGAGGGACTAGCTAGTCTAGGTGGCATGAGAGAAAAGCATTAAAGCACACACACGAGCACGAAAGGATTAAGAAATCTTAGAGCCAGAGAAATCACACCTAAAATTTGAAAACCTAAGGATGAAGAATGAAACCCTAGATTGTGCGATTCGATACAAGGTGCGGGTTCAACAAAATGCAATAGGAAAACTAGGTTTTATCCTTAGTCTCCCAATTACTTGCAAATAATTTAGAACCAATAAATAAATCATTATAAATCTTGAATAGTGATTATTATGCTAACTAGAATCAACAAAGTGCAATTAAAGTTAGAAAGAGAAACCAAAACATGTATAGAACTTATGACAAATTCCTCAAATATTGTGCATAGGGGGATCAGATTGTTGTCAAGCTGCTCAATAAATTGCAAGACCTAAAAATGTGTTTTGGATGGGTCGTAGATGCTTGGACAGTATTGTCACCGAACCTATCCTAAGGACTACAACCCTATCCTCTATGTATTTGTACTTGTTTGCTTTATCTATGCAGGTTTTCATGTGTCTAAGCTTCTACTTTCCTGAGCTGGACTCTTGGGATGGTTATCTCTGAAACAAATATGGTTTCTTCTTACTTCAAACCCTAGCTTTGTGTCCTTGAACTTAAAAAGGGGTCAGCTTGATTGGGTTGGATTGTCTTGCCACACTCCCACTAATGCAATGAACGTTGCGCTACATACCACTATTTTGAAGAGCGATCAAGCCACGTGTAGTTCTCCTAAACCTATGAAGAGAAGCAGGAGAATATATAAGAGAAAATGAGCCCTTGATTCCGGCCTAACACTTGGCAACATGCACTTGTACTTCAAATTTAGCTCAACACTTAATCTAAGACAGTATTATAGGTGACTTCAGAATTGTAGCTTCTTGTTATGATGATGTCTTTCTATCTTTCAATAATTTCTCTTGACCTTCTCAGAGAGCTCTGTGATACTTGTCAGGTGCCCCAACCAGATTAGGGTGTGTTTGTATGTATAGGATAAATTTTGATAGTTTTTCACTCATCCGACCCAAAAGTCTTGCCTAGGCCGAGTAAGCCAAGTAACCCTTTCAAAAATGTGATCGTATAGTACAAGGGGATAGGGTCGTAGAAGATGGGCAAGTACAGAGACAAACTTGTTCAGGGTGTGATAGAGATCAAGTCCGAGACAAGTGGAGGCCTATACAGATGTTCAATTGTAGGTGCAATGATTTCTGAGGAGCTGAGTTGGAGAGTAGTTTTCGTATGGTGGATGCAGGGTGCGAGATAGAGTGATAGGATCATTGAAATAGGTCCAATCTGCATAAATGGAGTGTATATCAAAATAAGTGCAAAATGCCATATTGCCAAATGCCCAGACCAAATTTACGGTACTGCACACAAACACTAGTGAGTTTATCTATGGAAACCTTCATTTCATTAATTTGTCGCTTCATTCTCATCAGCATTCATACATTCTCCCAAAAGCTATCAATGACACCTTTGATTTTGGAAATTTGGGATGTGATTAACTTTAACAGCATATCCTTCTAGGTTTTGTCTAGCTGCCTCCTTTGGTTCCTCTCCTCTTCCCATTGTTGCTGCAAATCAAAACTACCACTAGCACTAGGTCCTGGAAATATCATCAAGGTAGGAAGCTTGAACAGGCACTTGATCAATGGCCACACTTTTTCAGCTCCTCATTGAATAAAGCGATTACCTTCATCTCTTACCATGATAGCTTTCAGCATGATCCCCTCATCTCTTAACTCACTGACCTCTTTCTTTAGGATCTCCAATTGAAATTCAGTTTTAGTGACCAATGCCATGTTCAGTTGTGCAGTTCCAAGATTTAAGCTACTTGCAACAATCATAGTAACATCTTCAACACTAACCAACACAGATGATCCCCTGAGATCCGCAAGTGCTTTTCATTCATTTTCTTCCCAGCGGTGGGATATATTGTCCAGATAGCCAATTCTATTGTTGCTTTGCTGAATCTAATACCACAATGAGACTTAGCAACACCCTCTGAACTTGATTTATCTCCAAAACTTACTTCCTCTCTGCCATATTTGAAAATTGCATCCTCAATCGGATTTATACCAATGTCCCATCCAGGAATTAGCAATCTGCCAGCACACTTAACAATTTTGCAGGCAGTGAGTTGGGAAGAGACAGCAATTTGCGATGAAGATACAGCTTGGACCGTCTTTTAGATTTTTAGAGGGTGCTTCTAAAATACATTCAAAACCAGGACAAAACCACCAGATATAAGAACTTGATAATCTTCTCTTTCCTTGAGCTCCTTTAAAAGTAGTTGTTCTCTAGTCTTCTCAACATTTAGCCTTCATAGAATTTTTTTCGTCTTATAGACTTTCATCTTCTACTTGGCTTTCATTCTTTAGTTCAATGATCACAGCTTCATCCTGGTTCAGAGGAGGGGCATCAGTCTCAATATATTCTTGTAGTAGATCATCTTCATCCATTTCATCTTCTGGATCCACCAAATCGTTGAGCTGCTCAATCATCATATTTAAGCTTTAACCTTTCAATCTGATCTACTACTTGACACTAGCAACTAGATATGAAGGCCCACCCTTCTTCTCTGTTCTTACAAACTTGTTAAATATTGTCATTTCTCAGAATCCACTTCATCCGCAGAATTCCTCATAGCATCCTTCAATGGATTAAACTGGTGCAGCTCAACAGACCTTCCCCAGGAGATCCTCACCTAATTAATATAACTTTCAGGGTCATGATATTTGGCCCCTAGTAACAAAAATTGAAAAATCCCATTTCTTCCAGTATCCTGTCTGCTCTTTCTAGCAGGTCTTTGTGCCAAACTTCAAGTCATCGATCTCAATAGGCGCCTTCAGCAAATCCTTCTTCCCCACACCAAAGAATTACTCATCAACATAGTTTATCTACCTCAAAAATGCTAATGCAAAAAACCTGACAGGTATATATTTTGGTAACTTTGTAGGGGCATATCAAGCTCCGAAAACTTCAGAATGCGTGTTGGAAGGAAACCAATCACCATAGTTACAATCTAAGTTGCCGCATTCGAATTCGTGTTCAAATTCGCCGATGATTAAATTCGTGAAAAAAAATTTGGTACAAAAATCAATGATTAAATTCGTGATTAAATTCGACTATGAAAAATTATATAATATATAAAATTATATATTATATTATACATATACATATAAAATTGTATCTTAAATATTACATATAAATTATATATAATCGTATAATCATATAAAATTATATCTTAAATATACATATAAATAATATCTTAAATATTACATATAAATTATATCTTAATTATTATATATTACATATTACTTAGATTAAGGTTTGGTCTTCATATATAATTTTATATATAAAAGTATACATATATTTTATAAAATAAAACTTTATTTATAACACATATTTTATAAAGTAAAACTTTATATATAACTTTATATATAACATTATACATATATTTTATAAAATAAATATGCCTAAAACGAAAACCTAAAACTTATTAAATATTAACTACCACGCATTTATAAACTTAAAACCTTAAAACATTTAAAAAACAAAAAACAAGTAGCATCGAAGTTATGTGTGACATTGTGAGCTCAAAAGTGGCACTCGGGCACGGATGAAGACTCAACGAACTCTGCGTAACCTCCTGCTATGACATCTAAACATCCGCCCAGCAATGGCAGCAATGGCATCGAAACAGGTCGGAAACCCTAAAATCGAAAAAAATTAAACCCTAAAACGAATTTCCCAATTTTTAAAACGAAATTTGGCGAATTTTAAACACGATTTTGCAGTGAATTTAATAAAAATTTCACATCCAACTTCCGTACGAATAAATTCGCGATTTTCAACAAATTCTTTTCTGCTGTATTAAATCCGGCAAATTTCGAATTTTTACCTTCAAGTTCGGCGAATGCAGTCACTTAGGTTACAATCTCCTTTTCATGTGCATTTGGTCTATAGGACTCCCTCATTGAATCGCATATTCTTGAGAGCTCACAAGCAAAGATGTTCCTATAGTAAAGAGCTACAATTGTATAGTAAAAATCACAAAAGTTATAAAGTTATGTTAATCAAATTTTCTTGGTCCATATCTGGAAACGTAATTTAATGACTTCCTTGGATCTCTAGACTTGAACATGGGTCTTGATGCTTAAGTTAGGGAACTTCTCATGGAAGCAAAATTTAGACAATGGGTGTAATGTCTGAACTTTCCCCAGCCTTCTGTTGTTGAAAAGCTAAACTAATTTCCTTAGATAAATAGCTTGCACAGTTGTAATCAGTGGTCAAGTATGTAAGGATCTCCATAAGTATTTATAACACATCTATACGAGCGGAGTACTCATTATCTAGGTCTAGGATATCACAAACACCATCCATAAAATATCCTCTAAACCATTTTCTATTCACAGGATAGTCAATATTTTTGGAAACTAGGGTCTTAGGAGGAAAAAGGGAAGGACATCAAGATTGTAGTGCTTCTTCCACCCATGGTTCCTACTTGCATACATGGCCTTTCCATACTTACCATATGCCTTAGTACAATCTAGGATTCTGGTGTGGGACTTAATGCCAAAGACTCGAACAATGCAGATGGCAAAGAAACTCGGGATTTGGAAACTGTTAACATCGTTGATATCACCCCATAGAGCATCATAGTTTTTAGACACCATTTAAAGAATTCAAGGGCACAAAAAACTTCAAGGACGGTGGCCTAAAAGAGTTTCACTGAAAATCTTCATACTTAGTTAGGACAAGCAACAGTCTCCAACATCTTCCAAAGCATCTTTTAAATATATAGAGGTATTAGCTCCCGCCTTAGCTCTAGATTGCTTAACCTCTTGCTTTACTTTCAATTGTGAATCACCCATCCTGAAAGATCACTGATTCCTTCTGCAAACTCTGGATCCTCTTTCAACTTTAAGTATGACAGCCAACAGATTTCTGTTCTAATAACAAGTCATAGAATAAACTACAAAAGATTAATAACTTTGTGGGACACCAAAGCAACCATGCTTTTATAACAATACAAGCCACCAGCTTCAATAAAAGTATGAACCACTTCCCAGCTGCAATTCTGAACTCACGCGAGTGAAGAAAGCAGAATAGATTCTAGATTAAAGCAAACAGAATAATATCTTGTAGTTTCAGCAATTTTGGCAATATGATCTCCATCATGATTACACCAATCAACTTTATCACGGTTTGAATAAAGATGATGGTTGATCAACACCTATCAATGACACAGTATTAGGGGCAGAATAGATTCTAGATTAAAGCAAACAGAAGAATATCTTGTAGTTTCAGTAATTTTGGCAATACTATCTACATCATGATTACACCAACCAACTTTATCATGGTTTCAATAAAGATGATGGTTGATCAACGCCTATCAATGACACAGTATTAGGGTTGAAAACTTCAAGCCCATCCAAAGAGTAGCATAAGGGCGACAACAGAATCAGGAACAAAAACAATTAATATTTCGGCTAAAATAGCACCTTGGGCTGACCGCAATCGGGGCTGTGGCCTTATAAATATTGGGAATAAACTAGATCCCAATAATAATATTCCGAACTTTTATGTTTAACCCTCCCACAACCTCAACCATCAGGCTTGTGTCCCTGGCAAATATCATACAATTGATATGACAACAAACTAAGGGATCCCACCTGCTTTGTACGATTAAGCTGCACACATATTTAAGGTCTGGAGTTAAATGTGACAGCCATCTGAATTGCTCTGCTCATAAACTTGTACCATTCAATAACCACACTGAAAACAGTATGCTGTCACATGCCTTTGGACCCACAACACCCAATTTAAGCGTTGCAATACTGACTAATGCAAAGATGATCTTGAAGTTTGATCAGACGGTCATCTGCACTGGGTGACTAAGAACCAATTCAATAATGGGGGTAGTCATAAGGTAAACACTGATTGCTATTTTAATATTCCAACTAATATGTCGCTCCACCAAGCTTGTGCCCTTGTGAAATTGGCATCACACTTTAACCAAGCAACACTAATATCAATCCATATGGTGCATTCTAGCTGTTGCAATATTAGGTCTTTGCCAACACTTTGTTTACTGTGCACACCCACCAAGCTCCCACATTGCACTGTCAAACGGTCCTCTGGAACCTTTAATCAAATGTCTATTGCAATTGCGCCTTTATAAACAAGCTTGCATCTTGCTAACTACTCAGAGCCAAGTACTTAATCTAAAGGTTTTGTAGCTGCATTCTTATAAACTTACTCAATCTTTAATAGCTGTGCAATGCTGAAAGCAAAATTGGCTCAGGTCCCACAGTCACATAATCATGCATTTATTATGGACAATGTATTTTGCATTTCCTGTAGGATGTCAACTGTTGCAAAAACCTTGCCATTCTGAAGCACCCAATCCTTGGGTGATGGAGGCTCATAGCTATCCAAAGCTTTGAAAGGGATCATCCTTATATTTGTATGATATGCAGTATTATGCCAACATTCTGCTTAAAACAACTATTTCATCTAATTACTTTGCCTCCTGCATACATCCTTAAAAAGCCTTCTAAAAATTTATTACAACTTCTAATTGTCCATACGTCTGAGTGGTAGGAATTACTCATGTTAAAGGTTAGCCTGCTAAGATAGGTTCTAATAATAATTGTTCTAAAAATGTGCTTCCTATCACAGATGATGCGGTGGAGACCATGAAACTCATAGATATGGTAAAATAAGAGTTCAACAACTTTACAAGCATTATATGCAAACTTAGTCATAGGGATGAAATGAGCATATTTAGTTAACTGGTCTACTGCAATAAATATTTGATCTTTACTTTTTAATATTTACAGACTCGAGATGAGGTCCATGGATGCTAATTCCTTCTTCTTGTTTGGATGACATTTGGCTGAAGAAGAAGAGCTAGAAAGGGACCACCTTCCATTTTGCTACTTTGACAAGTATCACACCTCAAACCTCACAATGCCATCCTTCAAATTTTGCCAAACGAAATGCTTTCTTGGATTCCGCATGCCCTATAGAGGGAGATACATTCTAATGTTAAAAGACCTTGAAATGAAAGGTAATTGATCCTACATTCCAACACTAAAATGCCTTCTAAATGAAAGGGGATTGATCCTTGAATCAAACACGATCTTTGAAGAAGATGACATTAATTATGACTGGCCAAAGGTTTCGTTTTCTTTCCATTAATAATCTCTTTCCTAAGGTTAAGTATAGCAAGATCATGCATAATCCTGAAGAATATCCTCTGGCCACACAAGGTGGCAAATGGAGATTGCATGAAAAACTGGTGTCTCAACTTGATTTGATAAAGCATCTGCCAAAACATTCTCTTTCCCCTTACATAGTATCTCAAATTCATAAGACTGCTAATGGCCACTACATTTTTATTGTTCTTTTGTAAGTGTCCCATATGACAAGAGATGTTTTAAGTTGGGATGGCCAGTCTAAATGAAAAACTTACTCCTGAGAAGAAATTGCTGTCACTTGGCCACTAGATGCAATATTGATATCATGTCCTTCCAATGTGTTGGCATATGTGTCTCCGTCATTTATCTACCTGCTCTCAAAAGCAATGGGCCAATCATCCTCTAACAACACCACACCAAGTCCAAATCCAGAGTGATCTGGAACCGAGGATATCCGAGGGACAACACTTTAAACTATTAAAATCTAGATGTATTATATGCAGAAGTAATTAATACATTGATTCAGAGAGAGATGCATAGGAAAGATGATAGACTTGGAACAGAAATTTTTACTAATACCCTTAAGGGAGATGTATAGTTGCCTATTACACCAAGTCCAAAACCAGAGTGATATAGAACCCAGGATATCCTGGGGACAACACTCTAAACTGTTAAATCTAGATGCATTATATGCAGAAGTATATTATACATTGATTCAAAGAATGACGCATGGGAAATGTATAGAGTTGGAACAGACATTTTTTCTAATACCCTCGAAGGAGATGTATTTTTGTCTATCTTCCACTATTTACCTCTATGCTATGTTATCTAACTAGATACATACGTATACAAGATGTTACAAAGCCGCATAGGCTAAAGAACTGTTATGGGAATTGAAAAGTTGTTCTTCCACATGTACCACTTCAATTTTCAACAATCAAGCTAAACAACACCAAAATTGAACAATCAAACCTAGCTTGCAAGGCATTGCCCTTGAACCCTCGAGTCATATGGGAGGGTCTGCCCTTCAAGGATGAAGACAAAAACATTGTGGGCACTCAATGGTACCAAGCATTGCATTAATCTTAATGGTTTGGTATAGGTGTCTAGGACGCTAACAAATCCAATGAAGAAGACCGCATAAGGTTTCGTGTGCACTTAAATGGCACCACGTTTAATCTACCCAAATTTCCCTACACCAAGAGAAACATGTATGTGGTATTTGGGGGTGATGAATTGATGATCTTGAAGATAATGCAAACCTCGTGGGGTGGTTTGAAAGTACTGCAAACCATAAAACATGAGCCATCAATACTAGAAGCCATGCGAAGGGGCTTGTTGGTATCACTAGAACTGTATTTGGAGAATCCAGCTCAATCATAAAGGCATCACATCACATTCAATGACAAAGGGCTTAGATGAATCATGCGTGGAAATGAGAGTCGCTTTGATACTTCAAAAGGCTTTTCGTGCCCCAATAGACCAATAGAAGACATATTTCTCAATACGGTCAATCAGGGGTCAATCTATGGTAGATAAATTCTTCAAATATCTACAGAGAATCCCACTAAAAACAAGAATGTGCAAACTTTCTTAAGAATTCGCGGGGTTTGTGCACACACCTTCTACTAGAATAATATGGCCAAGGTACTCTAAGGATGACCTAGCCAATTCACACTGGATCCCATGGCATAAAACTTTCCCCTCGCTAGGATATCTAGAACAAGATCTAAAAGCTCTAAATCCTCTACTAATGAGTTATCATAAGCCAAGTTATCATCAAAAATACAAGGAAAAACATGCAGAGGAACTTTTTGAATATCATGTTCGCCAATGCTTGGAATGTTACGAAGCATTACAAAGCCCAAAATGTATCATTGGGAACTAATAGTGGTCCTAGTGGGTTTTGAAGGTCATCTCCTCTAGAAGTTAAGGCCAAATTGATATTTTAAAAAACTTGGATTTGAGGTCAATCTTTGAGAAGTGTTGAGCCCTATGCATCTCATCCAATCGACCATCAATCATGGTATAATTGTATAAGGAATTTATTTTCTATTGCGATCCGATTGAGCGATCTAAAACCAATATAGAGGTGTTGGGACTCATCCTTCTTCCAAGCTAATATTACTAATGCGACATAAGCGCTCTTACTAGGAATGATGATTCGTATCTCCAATGACCCTTGTATAAGTATTTCAATCTCTTAATTTCAAAAGTGCACATAGCTATTAGGACAAACTATTGTAGGACCCTTAGTAGTATCACTCTCAATTATATGTTCCAACCTATGTGAGGAGGTAGCCCTTTGGGAAAATCCTATAAGATTACTCTAAACTTGTGGAATAGCTCTAAAATTCCTTTGGTTTGGGCTTGACAACAAGAATTATCTCGCATCCACACAATATAAATGAGCCATAAAACCAAGATGCCTTCAAAAGTTTGTTCATCTAGAGTCGACAATCTTGATTTATTTTGGTGATAATAATTTAATAGTATACTCACAACCACCTTGCTTGAACAAAGGAACCTCTCTCGATCGTTGGTAGAGGAAGTTCCCAACAAGCTTTCCATTATTGAGCTTCCCATTATGCACCGCTTCCCACACCTAAAACAAGATTTACTCCACTAAAATATATATATATGGCACTACACCTAAACATTGAATGTCTCAATGGCCTCAAGCTAATATGGGGAAAGCTTTTAAAGGTATATATAAGTAGATTCAGCCTTCGAGTTGCTTTTGTTCCTAAACATTAAGTGCAATGTCAATATTTATCGTGACCAAAACCCTTGTCTTTTTATATATATAAAATAATTTAAGTGTGTCAAGATGGTCCAACCTGATCATCACAACAAGTCACATTGATGGTTGTTATGATCCTCATGTGCAGATTTCACCGATGCCTCGAGGTTTTAGTGTAACGGTTTGGTGTAATGGTTCGTTACATTTGGTATCAGAGCGACCACCTGTTCGAATCCCACTCGGTTGGTTATGCCGTGTAGTCGGGGCCTATGGGGCGCCTAAACGTCGATGAAGCAGAGCTCACAAGTATGAGATTGCGGACGCAAACCCATCCCGAGGTTGGGCTCTATGGAAGCGTGGTGGGATGTTATGATCTTGGTGTGCAGATTCACTAACGCCTCAAGGTTTTGGTGGTAAGCGTTAGTGAATCCGTACACCGAATCATAACATCCCACCACGTTTCCATAGCCCGGACCCCAGGCTAGATTTGCGCCCGTATAGTGGGACCACACCTTGCCCTATACAAGCCCCGAGCAAACACTGCAATGTCGCCGTAGCTACCCGTGCCAAAAATTGAACCTGGGTGGTTGCCCTGATACCAAATGTAACTAACCGTTACACCAAAACCTGGAGGCGTTAGTCAATCCGCACACCAAGATCATAACAAGCATCACCCATTAAGATATCAAATGTGTGGTTGGATGATCGAGCATGGCAACAAGTGTGCAAAAATTTAATACACACTCATTATATGGCTTCTTCTTGTGTTTCAAGGACGAAACATATCAAGGAGGGAATGTTATGTACCTTGGGATATGATATTATAATGTATATGGGTTGATGGAGATGCCGACATGTGGCACACATCCCCTTAGTTATATGTTTATAATATGTGGGGTCACATCGGAATTAATTATATCGGTAATGAGTCGGCCTACATTGGGATTAGGTGTTATCCATCCATTAAGAGTAATGTATGTCTATATAAAGGATGTGAGTATCATTATGAGTAGGTCATGGATGTATGAGTTGAGTCTTCTACTTGGTAGAGATATATTGAAGGTGTCCCCTCGAAGTGGATTCCCATCTTGGGAGATTGTGGAGCTACTCCTTCCTTAAAGAGCATTGTATGGTGTTGCCCTACCTTAAGGGTATTATTCTGCATATATTGAATATTTGGGCATCTTGGCCCACCAATATCTCTTGTGTTGTGTTATCTTCTACATTATTCATTTATTACATGCAAAGATCTTATCGATGCTTCTCTAAACTTGATTCCATATTCCATTGCACTCCTCTGATTCCATCCATGTCCATATGTGTTCCTCCTCGGCATCCATGCATATCCATAATAATTATTCATGTGATTCCATGTCATATAATTGTTGCTCCATTGATTCCATGTATAGCCATAATTATTGCTCCTCCAATTCCATGTATATCCATATAGATTGTTGCCCTCATGTGTCCTAACATGTCTCCATGATTGTTTCCTCTCATGATGATGTGGGTGTCTATATGGTACAACCTTAGTATCCTCAACTTTCTTTTCCTCTTCCACCTTGTTTGCTATTTCTTTTTTCTCTTAAGTAGATGAATTATTTTTGTATTTTTCATCAAGTTCTTCAGCCTCTCCTTCTGAATCATCCTTATTCCATTCTTCGCCATCTTCATGTTCCATCTTGACATTACTTTTTTCCTTGCTAAGTGTGATATCCTGCTATGTAATTTTCTTTTTCTTGTACCATAGTTTCATGAATTTCTTTTGCACATTAATATTAATTGTTTCCAATGTCTCTAACCAAGGATAACCAAGAACAATATCCATACCATCCATATCTAAAGAATAAAAATCTAAATGCAAAACATATTTATCCATAGAAAGCTTTAAATCTTCAAAAACTTGAATCTTCTAACCGTCCACTTGAGATTCTTTGATATACTTTGCTTGAACATGTAGATGTTGAGCTGCATTTATGTTTATGAAGTTATATTTGCTGCTAGGGTTTATGGAAACAATTACTTTTTTCCTTTGAATACACCCTTCAAACTTAAGTATTGAAACTACCTTCCTTGAGATGCACTATTTTAACTTGTATCTTTATGTGTCGTCTCTCCTTTTGAATACTACACAGTGTCTTCATGATCAACTTTGTCTTCTTCATCAAATATTCTTTTTCATCTTCATCTACAACAATCTCTTCTTCTTCATCTTTTTTGGCCCATTGATTTAAGAAAACCTGTTTCATTTCCTCCCAAGACCAAACTGGCATCTCACGTTTCCCTGATGATACCACGAAGGTCGTATTAGACCACTAAGCCAAATTGGAAAAGTAAAATCTGGAAATCTGTCTAAAAATATTTCTCCTTAAATTTTATTCACTATTCTCTAGCATCAATCTTTCCATCTCCATAAAAAATTCTCATCTCCATGATCCACAAAACTAGGGTTTTAGAAATAGACCCTTTTGATCAAAACTTGTCCTACCTGTACCGATTAGATCTAGAACTCTAGATGCATGCCGTCGCTATATAGAGATGTAGAGGGTGCCCGACTAAACTATATACATAGCCCAGATAGATTTCTCTCCTCACACCCCCTATATATAGATATGGCGATTTACGAAAATGTAAAATATTCAAAAAAATCCTAATATTGTGGCCTATGAAGTGACCGTGAAAAACCATAAATATGCAATAAATTTCTAAAATCATATCTAAAACTTCTGAAATTTCAAGGGATGTACCATGAAATATAATCACCTCAACCCAAAAATTCAAGAACTAATTCGTCATCATTCAAGACATAGACGAAACATGCAAATTAGGGTTTCAACCCCAAAATTGACATATCTTTCGTAAAATAACTCCCAAAACTTTGAAATTTAGAGGGAAGAGCACTTGAATGATGTATCCACTTCACACAAAAAAACTCTAAAAATTCAAAGTCAATCTCAAAATATAGGCGAATCATTAAAATTAGGTTTTATCCCACAAATTGCCCGGATCGATGCTCTGATACCACTTGATAAGATCTTTGCATATAATAAATGAATAATCTATAGAAGATAACACAACACAAGAGATATTGGTGGGCCAATATGCCCAAATATTCAATATATGCAAAATAATACCCTTAAGGTAGGGCAACACCATACAATGCTCCTTAAGGAGTAACTCCACAATCTCCCAAGATGGGAATCCACTTCGAGGGGGACACCTCCAATATACCTCTACCAAGTAGAAGACTCAACTCATACATCCATGACATACTCATAATGATACTCACATCCTTTATATAGACATACATTACTCTTAATGGATGGGTAACACCTAATCCCAATGTAGGCCGACTCATTACCCAATATAACTAATTCCTATGTGACCCCATATATTATAAACATATAACTAAGGGGGATGTGTGCCACATGTCGGCATCTCCATCAACCCATATACATTATAATATCATATCCCAAGGTACATAGCGGTTGCCCTACCTCTAACGTGGGTAAGGGTTGGTGGTATTGTTCAATTTTGAATTCGTGTTATTCGAGGGTGTATAACTATCATCCAATTATAACTTTGAATCAAATGGATGTAATGTCCCCACTTGGGACAATTGGACCAATATTGGATTTTTAGCAATTCCAAACCCCTGGATCAATTTAAACTCTGCAAAAATTGAGTTAAAAACTGCAAAATGCGACTAGGGCAGATTTGTGATCCCAATGAAGCAAGCAAATATGATCAAACACTACCACTGAAATCTGGTTCACTGTTTTTATAAGGCAATAATATGAAATAGAACACAGATTTTTGGTTACAAATGGAGCTGCCCAGAATAATTAAGAAATGGTGACTAGGGTTGCTGGAGAAACCCTCATAAATCAGCAAATGAATAAATATATTTTTGTGCTAATGAGATCAGGATTCCTTAACAACTCAACAGAGTAGAAATCTGATTTTTAAGCACATAAACAGGCTGGAAATTATCTCAGAAATCTGCAGACTTTAGAGGATTGAAAAAGACACCTTAGACAACTCCAAAAATACTAAAGGTAGATTATTTAGAGGCACAAAATTCAGATAAAAAGAGGGCAGCACCATTCAGATCTGAAATGTCACTTGTGCATCACATATTAGCCCACACATGGGTCGCTCCACATATAGAAAATGCAATAACCACTGCTGCAAAATTATTCTTCAACCCTTGATAAAATCTGATGCTAATCTTGATTAAAATACTGCTGGAAATAACTCGAAACCAATGAAACACAATAGAATTTCCTATGTGGAAATCCCTCTCAAACCCTTGGGGTTTTCGTCCACAAGAGGCATAAACTAAGGATTTTCATCCTTGGAATATTTTTATACAAAAGCACCAGGCTTAAGATAAAATTCAGAATTGATAAAATGATTATGAGATGTCCCTCTTCAAGTCAACCTCTCCCTTATAAAGGGAAAAATGACCCAAAAGGACCTCCAACTCTACCAATCACAATTAGTGATTATTTCTAAACATAAGTCCCACTTTTATTGCCTAGGCTAGTCGCATTTTCCTCATAGGGAGGATAAAATTTAGAAATGGGCCTTATACATCCAAAAGGGCCAATATTCATTCCCTAGGTAAGTCGCCATACTTCCTAGGAATGATACAACATAGCATTAGACCCCTTATGCATTTTTTCTAGATATTACAACTTAATTTATAAGTGCATACTTAATTTAAGCCAAATAAATTAATATAAGTGCTTTAATAAAAATTTTATAGGCACTTTATACTAATTTATTATGACTTAAGTCACCCTTATATTTTTCCTTTGGCCGTTGGGTTGACAAAATGGGCCAAAGGTCTTCAAATGGGAAGGGGATATTACTATGGACACACAACTTTGACCGTGGAAAATTTCTTAAGGTTGGGTACATCTATGACATATTGAGGCTCATAACATGCAAACAACCTAATATGCTCTTACAACTTAGTCCTAAAGTACAAAAACAATATTACAGAATGACATAGAATAGATTATAACAACAGATATACTCAACTATGTATCAAATAACATCGATAGATAGGTTTAGCTTTATCTAGCTTGGGGATTTCCTAGCTTGGAAAGAGATCACCTATATATGAGCACCTTTGATGATACCTTTTCAAAATACTAGCAAAATTTTATTAGAGTGTGTTATGAAACTTAATGAAACATAGTGCACTTGAAATTTTTGTTTGTATACTTATTGCACCCATGTACCCTTGAAGCTGCCTAAAATATCACCCTTAAAAATAAAAAGACTCTTGACTATCAACTCTGGGAGCTGCGGAGCAAGATAGTGCTACAATTGTGCAGTATCAACCACCACCAATGCCAAGTTATTTGTCCATTTCTACCCAGCTCAACACCTTATTTTTCATGATGTTGCTCAGCACGATTGTATTGCTCTACAAATTTCTTCTCCTTTGCAAACTAACAAAGGAAATATGAGTAAGAAGAAGAAGAAGATATTTTAACATCCACGAGACTACCAAAGTAACCTATGGGACAACCGATCTTGCTAAAGATCTTTCTGGCATTCAAATCTCTTGTTAGCGAGTTTAATGATCAACTCCCTATTTTTTCAACCATATTCTCATTGAAAATATCTTGAAAGGAGGCAATAGCCACCATGCTAGCAAACTGGGCCCTAATGTCATTATAAGCATTACAATCCAACATGAAATGTTTCTCTGATTCCACCACACCAGACGTGCAAAAGATACAGATTCTTTCTTCCCATGTCTCTTTAGGTCTTTTCCATCTTCTTGTTTCACACCGAAGACGGTGTGAATTAGTTCTCAATTGAGCTATGAAGATCTTTGCTTTCCACAGATATTAGCCCCTATAAAAGCCTTTTGTTGATGATCACATGTAGAGTTAAATTCCTCCAAATAGTACCTCTTCTTTCTCCCCAACGGCTTTCCCCACATAGCTTGACGGAATTTGTCTATAACAAAAGTTTTTATCTCTTGACTATTATTAGGACATGCATTCAAATGAATGTTCCATTTTTAAGCCATTTGTTGTTTTGATTCATCCATGACTTCTTTCTTTTCTCCAAAAACTCATTGAGGACAACCTTAGGTCATCTACTACCTTCCATTTGCTCGATCTTTTTTAGATATGTTATGAGACGAACCATAGCAATAGCTTTTAGAGGTACAGCCCCGTTTCAGCTAGGAGAATCTCATATGGGACCGAGATCTTTAATTTGAACTTGCTAGTAATCATGCTTTTTTGAATCCTCTCGAATTGTTTCCATCTTGAGTTTGAAATGTTGCTAGCCCAAACCTCACATCCGTATGAATGTCTTCATTTGTTTTCCTTGTTTTTGAAAACCTTTGCCACATGTCATTTCCCAATTGTTTGTTTTATTGTCCTTCATTTGTGTTTCAATTAAGCCTTTTGGCAATCTTAAAAGAAATGCATCCACTGTCACCAATCTGTCTTTGTACGGTGATTGTTGGATGTCACCCTCCTTTGGCGCTTGTTGGTCTTCTAAGTTGTTATTGTTCGTAATTAATTTTATTGGTTTCAAATCATCTATCTTGTTAGTCCCACCACTTGGCACATACCACTTATTCATAGTTTCTTGTGACCATGTTGGCGCGTCATCCTATTACATCCTTTCTCATGTTGGTGAGTGTCATTAATTTCAGCCATTTGACGCTCACCAATTGCGCTTACTTGTATTTTGTATTTTGTTCCGTGATCGCCATCAAGCCATGTTGTCTCATGGTCAATGCACACAATAGTTTTCTTCATTGTAGTCTTTAAGTCTATGTCTAGAGGTGCTTTCATCATGCGTACACCATTCATTGACCATTACTTTTGTCTAACAATTGTCTTTTGCATCTATTTTCTTGTTTCTATAAGTGGCTCTATTTCGATGAAATTTACCGAGTGTGAAGTTTCAACATTTCATATATTCCTCCTACCAATGTAATAGACCTCTATTTGCATGTCTACTATGTACTAAACAATCATCTAAATGCAATGATTTAGCTTGATGATTTACTATCTTGGAATATGAACTTAATAAAAATAGAGTACTTGGTGCTCAGCTATAGACTAAGAGCACCCAAGCACCTCAAGCAGCCTACGGGGGCCAAGGGAGGTTTTGGATCAATTAATAACTAGGATTTTAAGCTATGAAAATCAAATTTTCACTCTTCCATATTTCTCTTATTGATTTTAAACCCCTTTCTACCAAAACCCATTTTTTTCTTTTAATGGCCTTAAGATCAACTTGTACTCTTCTAGCTACAATAATGGCTTTTTATAAAGAATTTGGCTCAAACAATCTTAACTCTATTTGAATTTTCAACCACAAGTTAGAAATGTATATCTAATTATCTTCTGCCCCAGTTTTGTTGAGAGTTTAGCCTTCAACTCCATGACTTTAAATTTCTTCACGTACTTAGATTTCTTCATGTACTCTTCAACTATCATGTCCTCCTAGACCACGTGCAAAGATAAACATCATAATGCTCATCCCAGTTACATTAGGGCATCAACAAATTCTTTGAAGTCACTTTTTTGCTTCTGAGAGATTTGTCTCTACTAGTGTATGGGTGGCCTCATAGGTGTTGGAGGGCAACATGTAACTTCACCTCAAGGTCATAAACATGTTGCACCTTAAACACTAACTTCATCTTGTTCAGCCATGTGTGTTCTCCACTTCCCTTCAAAAAGCATACTGTTGAATCCTGATTTCAATATTGGAGAAGGTTTTCTAGGAGCTCCAAGTGGCTGGCAAGTATAGAATCGTTCTCCGAGGGTATTTATCCTCTTCCTCTCTGAAATTTCTGGATAGTAAATTGAAGAATTCTGATCCATATCAATGCCCCTTCTAACTAGGGCTTGAAATTCACGCCTCATCTTCTCTGTGAATTATTCAAATATCACAAACACATATTGGTAGCTGGCATTTCTGCAGCAGCTGAGAAAATTCACTGAAGCTTTAATGCCACCTTGTAACATTCTTGATTGAGATGAAGAAAAACAACTCTGCAAAAATAAATGTATGCTGAATAGTGTCAAAAATATGGAGGAAGCTGTGGACACGTGATGGATTTACACCTCAAAGTCCTGATGTAAACACAAGATACCTCAATGCAATGGCACTTTGTTCATTACATTGATAGAAAATGCAAATGATACAAAAGTTAGGACTTTTCCTCAATTTATGCTCAAGGAGCAAGAGAAACCATTGTTACATAACATAATCACTTGACCATATTTAGCGTGATATAGCATTACCCCAGGCCAGGCATACAGAAATGCCTCGGCCTATAGAGTCGGGCATCCCTCGGCCTCCTCTCTTCTCCGGAACTCCCCATCTAGAGTAGACCCTTGTTATATTGAGACCATGGGCCTGGCAATAAAATAGAAATATCACAATCCTAATATCAAGTTGTCCAGGTACACATCAAGAACATGGCAAAGAATCATACAAAAGTTGAAAATCCAAGACCATGATTAAAGGGCACCTGTAAAACATAGGTGGAAAACCTCAAAGGCAAAGAGAGAATTTCCTCCACATAACTTCGCCACTTGAATCCCGTCATGGCGGACCCCAAAAGCTCCAAATAAAAGCCAAATGATTTTTTTTCCACAAAAAGAGAGTATTATACAACAACAAATATAGCATAAGTGAAACATCACGACCTCATTACCTTTCTCTATCCAAATAAGGATAGGAAAAAACATCTAATAGAGCAAGCACACCACAAATACAATGTTCTCAATTTAGCTACATAAAAGAGGCCAGAAGCGAAGGAGATCCTTTTTGCATAGGAATAACGGTTAGCAGGATTTATGGACCTGTGCTGGGCCTTCAAAGTAACTATGTCAAGAACATAAAATAACATAAGCCATAAAGCCTCGGCACGTGACAAACGAAACCTTGAGAAGTGACTGATAGTTGGGTAATGACTTGGGCTATCAAGTTTTGTAATTGAGATATGTTGGAGGAGCTAGAAACGGAGATCAGCCATCCCAATTCAGCAAAGGAAAGGTCACAGGTTTCAAATAGTTGCAGTTTTGTAAGTTCAAGCTGAAGTAAGGTTCAACAATTTAAAGTTTGTGGTTCAAGGTTAACAAAGCTTCAAAGGGCACTAATGTGATAATTGTACAAATAAAAATTAGGGGATAGTGAAGAAGTAACATTTTATTTTCTCAAGGTCTAATCATCTAATGTTTGGATGATGATAAAGTTGAATGAAAGAAACGTGACCTGAATGTTTTGAAGTGTAAAAGGATACATAAGCATGTGAAGGTTGTCATTCAAAAACGCATTGCCTATTATAGATATCATCATACATTGCACCAATAAAGCAAACAAGTTTCACCTACTGCAAAGAAGTTGGGTTTCATACATTGTCTGTCCACCTCATTCTTGCATTCAATTTGCACTTGCACTAGTTTTTGAAACAAGCAAAATCAAGAACTAGAGAATTCCATACCCTTATCTTACAAGAAATATCTATTATAAATGAAAACCTTGAACTAGTTTTTATTGCTCAAAGTACTACTAACTTTAGGATCTCGAGAGCATTGATAAGAGCTTAGCTTATTTTTAAGTCCTTATATATACATATCCAAAGATGAAAAATCAACAGAAGAAACCACTTGGAACAACCTCTTACCAATTGGAATACGGATTTACTTGATTTGCCCATAGGGCAAGAATCATGTTTGAAGAATTCTTTCAATACATCCTATCCACATGCAAAACATGGAGCACGATCAATATTCATACAAGCAAAACATATCTGCAATCATAGACCAGATAAACTTTTATACATCAAGCAGCATATGTAGTTCAAACATTAAGTGATCAAACCCCAAGTCGTGTAGGTTTAGAAAAGGTTTCACAAAACAAAAACTTGTTTGACCTACAGTGTAAAATAACATGCATGTTAGTCCAGCTGGCAATAATGTAGTTGTAAGGCAGAGCAAATGCTATGATGATGACTCAAGTTATAACCCTCTATGGTAGGCTCCCCATTTTAAACGCGGCATAATAATATAATCCAAAAACAGACAAAATTGATTGCAAATCTGGGTTGATCTTAACGGAACAGATACCTCTCTACTGTTATCTAAGTGTGATAGTGTGCTTCTCCACATGCATCAAAAAGATGGCATCTAAGAGTGTTTACTAAAGTACCAAATAAAAAGAACATCTCGTGAATGTTTGCTAAACATGAGCCTAAGAGGGAGAATCTAAGAAAGATTAATGAAGTTAACTACAATCTATAGATGAAACTATAAGGAGCTACACTAAACACATGGAAAAAGATAATCACGTGACAGATACATTACCCGATGCAAGTGAAATGAAGAGCACCCTAATTGAACATATCTCTGCACCATACCTTCATGCTGGCAAAACCTCCCAGATATTGCATTTTTCAGTACTTATATGCATGGAGAGAATAATTTAAAACAAATGAAAAAAACCACAATCTGCAATTACACGCTTCTAGTTAAGAATAAAATGCATGTTAGGGTACCTTTTTTGAGCCAAGAATCTCTTTCTCACAGAAGAAACCCCGAAATTTACGCCTGAAGCATATGGTTACAAGTAACACCCTGAGTACAATCAGCAGAAAACATTGAAAATGCAGCCAAAGAACAAAAAAACTTAGCCAGGCGACTTACATATATTGAAGTAATAAAAGTTGGGTGTGTCATGGCAGGACATT
The DNA here is from genome assembly GCA_018340775.1 of Taxus wallichiana var. yunnanensis. Taxonomy (NCBI): domain Eukaryota; kingdom Viridiplantae; phylum Streptophyta; class Pinopsida; order Cupressales; family Taxaceae; genus Taxus; species Taxus wallichiana. The sequence goes on along the minus strand of CM031238.1, from coordinate 180,212,918 downwards.
TATATTACCAAAATGCAGCTGTGAAAGGAAGAGACTCAATATATCTGCTTAAAAGGCTCCAAGCATGAGGCCTAATATTATATCTGAGACAAAAATATGTATGGTGAGATTAATAGTTTGCTTGAAATTTTTGCTGAAGAACTTAAATTCCTGAAATTTTACTTACATTGTCCTAAGGGGCGAAAATGATTTAACAACAATATGTGACCTGAAGCAAGCACCGAGCAACAGTATTTTCTCCCATGCAAATTGTATCGTTCTGAAGTGAACGTGCATCAAAGCAAGCTACCAAATATTGCAAACCCACAAAATAAAATGAGTTTTGACGAGAACTTACAACCAAGAATGAGGTATCCAATAATAAATATCCAAAAACATCAACAATACCCATAACCTAAAGAATCCAATATCCAAGAGCACCTTCAATGCCCAAAACTTACAAGAACACCTGTTCTAAGTCCGTGCACTTGAGTAAGAGGTTGATGACTAAGGAGAAGCCACACATTCCTGTCTAGTTCTATGAGAGAACCCTGCATATGTATGCCAGTTACAACACCAATGTATGAACCCGTACCACCATGCCCCAGCATCTGTTCATTCAGCTTGCCAATTAACATTCCAGGGGTATTTGTTTCAGAGGAGAAGTCAGGTGCACAATTTTTCCAGCATCTTTGTGCATCAACATTGTTTAACATATTTGATTTGCAAATATCCAGATCAGTTTCAGAGGAGAGGTCAGGTGCACAGTGTTTCCAGCCTCTTCTTGTGTTGCCATTGCTTGACATATTTGAGTCGCCATCATCCAAATCAGATGGTGTTTTAGACAAACCAGATGCCGACCATATCGGAACCACCCTATTTGTATTGCAGGTATGAGCTTCCAGCAAGTGAAAATGTTCTCTGGTAGACTGATTGTTTGAGTTCTTGGGAGATACCAGAGACAATAAAGTTGTTCTGGTAGCAACAAAAATATTGTATTCTTCCTTTTCCTTCCCTAGTAAAATCACTTTCCTCTTGAGCCCTGTAACTGTGAGACATTTGCCGAATAATCCTGATAGCACCGGCTGCCAAGCAGCAGTTGAGCCAGTGAAGTAAACAAATGCAGGCTCTACACAAGTATGATGTTTTTCTGCAATGGAATGCCCCTGAAACAAGTCATCTGAACTCATTCTGCATTGAAGCTTATGATTGCATGCTTGGAGCTCTATTAAGAAACCAAATTCAGATCCTTCTGCAGTATTTTTCTTCAAACGATTACTAATGTTTTCTTCTTCATCGTGTAACTTCAAAATTTTCAGTTTTTTCCCTTTCACAAAAGCAACGGCATTTTCTTCTTCTGGCAACAATAGCTTTGCATTCGTATTATTTTCTTCGGGCGAGATTAGTTTTGCGTTTATATTATTTTCTGTGTGCAAGTTAGTATCAAAATGATTGGGATTGGCTTCTTTGTTGACATCTTCTGCCCCTTGAATTCTCTGTTTCTTGACAAATTGATTTTTGTTTCTTTTGGTTGTAATGTTTTCGTTGAGGATATTGGCGTGTCCATGTTTGAAGGAAATCCGTGTTTCGTAGTGGTCAGAAGAAGATGATGAAGCTTTTCTTTTCCTAACATGCCAATTCCAACGTCTATATCCACGCCATCCTGTTTTAGATTAGCCCCGATTGAACACACATTTCCCTGTTTTAGATTAGCCCCAGTTGAACACACATTTTCCCCAATTACGCTACCACTGTCATTGGGTATAGTCTTGTTCTCATTTCCCTTCTCCTTAGCTGGCTTTACACAGGGAAGGTAAAACGGAGGGCTTATGGCATACAACCTACCACGTACAGTAGTGAGGCAACTGTCTAATGTATCTGTATGGGTTTCGGGTGGGGCGACACGAATATCGCTGAGATTTGCTGGTCTCCATTTGTAGATTTCGAGGTACCCGCTTCCTTTGGAATTGGGTATAAAATTCCAAGAGAGAAGGTGGATTTGGCGGCCAATGACACAAGGATCGAGATGAAGCACCACACAACACACGGTACAAGTGTTTGTATGGTCTGTAAAAGCCAGACAGCCGCCATTCCTCAAGCGTATTGTTCCACTGAGTATAGAGGGGTATTTCATAGGTTTTATAATTTTCGCTTGCCCTTCGCTCACATAGGCAGTTCCAGGATTATGAGAGCGCTTTCGCTTCTTCTTTGGATGAATGGAAAGGGAAGAGCAAGAGGGAGAAAGATCTAAAGAAAGTGCACCTGTAAGTGGACGAGAGTGTTCAAGGAGATCTTGGATGGAGAGGAGGGAATGATCTTCCATTTCCATTTCCATTCGCCCTGTGCCCTGTTTCTGGTCCCTATTCTGCCACTTCCCACTCCGCTTACCGCTTTTACGATGTCGGTTTATATAGTTATTCGTATACATTTCCCGCCTCCCTGCATAACGTGGCGACGGCTACCCAGTGTGTATATGCGCATGTCATCTATACCGTTCCATTCTCAAGATTGTGGGATTGGAAAACTAAGAAAACCCTTTTTGGTTTGTTGGTCGCTCCGGTTGTTCTCTATGGCTGCGAGGTTTGGGGAAGTAGCATGTCAAATCACGGGTGGAGACAGATAGAAAGAATCCAGAAACATCTAATCACAAGCACTCTCAAAGTCAAATCAATTGTTCCGTATGAGATCCTGCTGGCTGAAGCGGGTACTTCCTCGTTGGAAGCTTCGGCAATATCTCGGATGATAAGCTATTTGAAAAAAGTTGAAAGCATGGACAATCTTCGCTGGCCCAAAATTGTTGTGGACGATACTCTGGAGCGTAGAAAGAAAACTTGGATGAAACAGAATAATAAATGGATGAACAAATGGGACATCAACTTGCAAGAGTGTCCTAACAACAACAGGGACATAAAAATTATGTGATAGAAAAGTTCGGAGATCTGTCATGTGGACGAGGCAGTTGGTCGAAAAAAAACACTTTATATTAGATAATTCAATCCCACTAGGGAACATGATGAAAAAGCTTATTTAGGGTAGCTATCAAAGGTAAAGCAAGGATTTTAGTGACACAATTAAGGACCGGATCACACCATCTTCGATGCGAAACTAGTAGATGGACTATTCCAAAGGAAGATTGGGAAAGGAGAATTTGTCTTTTCTACAACGAAAGGGATCGTTGAGACAGAATGGCATTTTTTCATGGAGTGTTCGGCATATGATGATATTCGTATCCAATACGAAAACAACTTGAAGGTGGATGGACTAGAGGAACTCTTTGAAGGAACAAAGCTTCAAGCGACCGTGGGTTTCATTCTCAAGATTCATAGCCGGAGAGCGGATATTGAAAAGAGTCTGAAATTAGATTAAAAAATCTCGGTTTGTGGTCCCATAAACTCTTCAATCTCGTAGAGCGTCATTAAAATCTTTCATTTCATTCTCCATTTTGATAATTACAAATTTTTATACTTAATAAATATTTTTGATATTTACACTTTGTATATCAATTTGTGCAATGTGTTTATCAACTTGTGCCAAAAATATTACAAACCGAACTCTCAACCCCTTGCCTATGATTACAACATCTTAGTGATTGTCTTACATCAAATTGTTAGATACTTCTCCTTAAAATTTAGTGATATCTCAAAACAACCGACATTTACAAGTAGAACTCGATGAACTACATTGGATTCATGATGGTTTCATGTAGTATGTATGTAGGGTCATAATATGAAAATGATATCTTGTAGAAAGGATAGTCATTGTGTCGTGGCATTAAGGATTGAAACATTTTCCTTTTTAGAGGACTTAAGGTGTGATGCCATGAAATGAAATGGAATGGTTTTAATTAAATCTACAAGACCCAATGATCTGTGAGACCACTGATTACATCAATTTCTTCCCCCACTCAAAGATTCTTGAGGCGTGTGGTATCTTTTACAAGGTTGTTCCTTCTCTTGCTTATTTGAGACAAAGAACTCCCCAAACTCTTTTATTATTTTTTCCTCGATAGCTCAACCATGGAGCTCACTCTTAAATTATACGGTTTGGGTCAAACCATGTTTGGCTTTTTTCCCTCTTTCATTTTTCTTCTACCCAACTACTAATTATACATTCTATCATACTCCCAAATAGTATTGCAAAAGAGGATTGATCGTGATAGTTCGGTACTTTGAGGGGTTATCTATATCTCCTTTTAAACAAATGTATGGTTAAGTTGGTCATCCACTCTATCGGGTATCCATTTTGGATGGCCTCATTAAATATTCCTCAACTCGAGGTGCTAGAATATTTGTTCCCCATCCGAAATGTTTTGGTTGAATATTGTGTGTCCCAATTTTTCCTGTTCTAGCTTTTTAATCCCTTGCAAGATGTTTTGTCATGAAAATCTCTTCATTAACCCTAATATTGGGCAACGTTTCTTGCTCACTTTCTCACTCAAATAACTATTTTGAGTACTCCAACAACCATCCTATTATAATGATGTTCTTAATCTCCTTTTTTCATACGAAAATCCCTCCAAAAGCTTTTAGGTTCATGTTTCCCTAGGTAAATCAACTCTTTCCTCCTAGTTCTTAAGTAATCTTTTTTTCCCCACAATTTACTCGGATTTTTCATTATTTTCCTTTGATCTACCTAATGGTTCCTTCAATAATTTATGCATCGTCTTGTATTCTTCATCATACCTTATGTTTTTTGAAAATCTAGTTCTTTCTTTTTAAGTTTTGGCTCTCTTGCGAGATTTCGATTACTGTTGAATATTGTGCATTAACCTCTCACTTTTAGTGTAATATGTTCCATTGTCATGCACTATCTTACTTTCCCTTTCTCGCAAATTTATATCCAATGTTTCCCAAAGGGCTTATTGATTTTAATTTTTCAAGAGGATGTTTACTTCAAATATTGATTTGATTTGGTTGACCTTGATGTGATCATCTCGTTGCTTGTTTCTTTGCAATTAGAGCTTCAAGATGGTTGGATTGTGATCTAAGGTAAATTCCATCAAAGACCCTTATATTTCTAGCTCTTGAATTCTAGATATAAAATTTTACGAGAAAATAACATCGTTAATTACACTTTTCCCTTTTTTATCTTTGCACGTGTAAATTCCTTATTATCCCCATTTACTCTCACCACTGCAAGTGATTAAATTATGTATATTCCATAAACCTAACAACTCTTCCCCAAAGTGTATGATAGTGCCATTCCTATCATTCCAAGTTTTGTTCCTTTAATGATTTTCTTCTTCTTCCATCCAAAGAGGGTTTGTATCTAGATCCACATTGCTTCCCAATATATTATCTTATTTGTTTGATTTACTTGTGTTAAAATCCTCTACTAGAAAATTCTCCCTAATCTTATAGTAGATTGAAATGTCTCAATTTAAGTGTGAGTAAGAGTTTTCATGATCTAGATCACACTATAGTCACAAAATCTATGCACTTGGGTACATTTCTAGGTCCTAAAAGCATGTTAGCATTTACATGATTCCTAAGCAAGAAAACTAGTAATTGACAACTCCCTTTAGCCTTTTGCTTTGTCTTCTGTACTTTTATTAGCTTTATACATCTTGCACTCTTGTTGGCATTTGATTGTTTTATCTTTCTATGGCCTTAGACACTAGCACCCAGTTAGGACACTAACATTAGGTGCTCTTGTCCTCCTAGGCGCTCATGTCCCTCTTTACCTTTTCCTTATCCTTTTGGACCCCTTTCACTTCTTAATTACTTTTTACTACTTTGGGTTGGCCTTTCAATTCGTCAATTATGAAATTCAAACAAGGGAATCATATAAATACACAATTATGTTTTCAAAATAAGGGATCAAGCACTAAGCATTACATACTACCACCTAAGCTTGCATCAAAAGGCACAATAACATAAAAGGCATCCATCTAGCACTCATACAAGGACAAGGGTTGCATCGCTTCTACATACACAACATCGGAGGGGAAGTTAAAAGGGAATTTCTATTCTATTCCATCCACACATACTATTCATCTGGTACATTCTAGATCTATCCTGTTATCACTATGAAACTTGCACAATGGCATTCTAGGGCATCATTTCTACACACACACAAGAACTACATTGATCCTGAGATGTAGTGCAATGCACTCGGTTGTAAGTTCACTCTTTGGGTGACCATAGGGGTCAATCGACACTCCATTATACATTTTCCTTTTTAGGTTTGATGTGGTTTGTGGGTATGTGTAGGTGAACTTATTTCTTGTAGGTTATAAGTACATTCATGGATCAGATAATGAATCTAGAGTGACAGGACAAAAAGTACAATGAATATCATCCGGCCCCGAAAGATCTAGATCCGTAGCATTTACATGGACACCAACGCCTAGAGCTAAACACTAGCGCACAGGCGTTCCTAACCTCTATGGGCACTCTTTTGTATTGAGTGTCCCTAAACTCCAGAATCTTGAATGGACCTTGACAACATTATTCACACTCTATTCGAATAGTTTCTTAGCCCCGTATCAATTCTTGTTTATCTAAAAATCGAGATAAGTCCCTATATTCCTCCTTCTCGCTTAGGGTTTCAAATAATTTTTTTGCTTATTGTTTGTGTCTCATTGTATATTATTATTTGTATACCATTAGGTATAGTAGTTACTCACGAAATTAGATTTAATAATATTTTTATTAAATCATTTAGTGAACCCCATCGCTCAAACCCTACCTTCTGAGAATGCATCAGATTCTATCTCCTTCTTTTGAATTCATGGATCAATCTTCTTATCCATCCTATGCTCCAACGAAGGTTTCTAGCACAGCTCCCACTACTGTTGATTTCATGCAAGTCCATACTCAACACCCTCCCCGCTTCATTACTCCAATGCATGATCCAACTATCAATGTAGTCACTACCCGCCACACACGACCACCTACAAATACACTTGTTTCTATCCCCCACCTCTTACCTCTATAGTTCTTCCCACCACCTCATTGGAAAAGATCTCTATTTATGATATCCTGCGCATTGCTCCGTGATTGTCGTCATACCTTAGAAGTTACCTTATGCTCCATCCATATTGAAAGTGATAATTCACTTGTTTTCTTTACTCATCTCATTCAATCCCTCAAAAATCTACCGCATGTTATATCTTTTAGTGATGAGGATATTCTGCCTACTACCACTAATGATCTTTTTGTACCGTTGATCATCATTCTACTTTGTTGATCCATCTCAGTATCAAGCATGTAATAATTGATAATGGTTCTGCTATTAATATACATTCTCTTTCATTCCTCGAGTAATTAAACATTCCTGAAAGTGCGCTCATTAAATCCTCTACTCTTATTTGCGGCTATGATTCCACTACTTGCACATGCATTGACACCATCACCTTACCCCTACAAATTGTCCCTAAACCCCTTCCTATTGCATTTTAAGTCCTTGACACATCATTTCATATCAATTGCTTACTTGTGGACCATGGATTTATGTTATGCATGGTGTTCCTTCTATAATTCATTCGTGTGTTAAATTCTTATGTGATGGCTATGAGCATACTATTTATGATGATCATGATCCATTCAAGTTTTGCCTCATAGATCCTGTCACCGCCATACCTATCCTTGCGCTATAGCCTATTCCATATCATAATGTTAGTACCTATGGTGTGGTTCAGTCTAGTGCTCCGACTACTTCTCCCTTCACACCCATCCCTTTCATCCCAACACATACTTTTGATCGTATATCACCTACCTTGTCTACTTCTAGCACTACCACTACCCCATCTATAGTTACTACTACATGCCCTCATCTAGCTCTCTTGCTCTAGTATCCTTGATAGTGTTATCCAACATGATAATGCTAGCACTGATGATTTTGATGATGAGGTCGATGTCATCAAGCTTACCGATGAAAACCTATGCAATCTTAACTTTATTCCTCTGAAATAGATAAATCACACATCCAAGACACTTGTGTTGTTACTAGTCCAGTGAATATCAATTCAAAAACCTCCTCCTTCTACTACAATTATGATCCCTTTCTAGGATTATATACATGCACTAGATCTCATGCCTTCTCCTCTGGTTACATCTACTCCACCAGTTGATCCATTTACATGTACCTTATTCATACATGACTCTTATTGGCCTCATATTCCATTTGATCTCACTTTCCCAGACACTTTGTGTGCACACACGAAGGTTTGGCCCGCTTAGGATTTACACTCGATGATATCTTTCCTCCATCTCACTCACCTCACCTATATCATGGCTATGTTCTCATTAATGTTGCATATGGCCTTTGTATCTTCCATTTGTTAGTCTTTCTTGCACGTACACATCATTCCTCTCCACTCGCCTTTGGGCAATCTTCATTTGACTAAATTGGTGGTACTCTTGATATTGATCACAATGATATCTCATTTTCAATGTCGTTTGGCCGTGTTTCTATATGCAATGATTCATTCCTTGGATACAAACAAAATCTCACTCATTGGTACTTGCATGAATGTCCACAACCTCTTTTTACTGATAAAGAATATGTTATGGGCATGTATAATTTATGTCGTACTAGATCTTTCTATGATCAACCTCACACTATCACATACTATGTCTCCAACCCAAATCCTATCGGTTATGACCACGACATAGATGATCTTCTTGATGGCTTCACCTCATTCTTCACCCCTCACACACTTGGGGGCATCACACTTTCTCCCCCTTCTAGCACTATCAATTGTCTCTATTGTATACTCTTACAATATACACTTTATGCTTCATATCGCCATTTGTTAAGCATACTTATTTCACCGGTACACTCATTGTATCATCATTACCCGTGATGCACTCTCATGCTATGGTTCACACTTGATTATCAAGGAAATACTACATAAATGAACATCACATTAAACACTTCAGCTCCATGCTTCGTGACATATATTTTCTAGCATCTACTCGCACGTGAAAAACCCATTTCTTGATGACACACTCTTGTTCTATGGTTCATTTTTGACTATCGAGGGGGCATTTCTAAATGAACCTCACTTCATACACATTCACTAGGAAAACACAACTCCTTCCATATTCACATCTTGCATACCATGCCATCACCCTCATATCGCATTTGCATATCTTGGTTGCATTTACTCTTGTTTGTTTATACTACTTACATGTTGCACTTTGCTTACTATGTTAGACAGATACTCAGTATGTCATTATCTTTATCATATACACATGCATGTTTGCTTGGTCTTTGGAAGTGAATGCAGATCTCTTACAACTCCCTACATGTTACACGATGCTCAACACTCTATCTGTTGCAAGTCCCACTGAGATTCCTACATTTACTAGTCTCTTACTACACATATCACAAGTCCTATTGTTACACTCTTTACTACTTCTCATTCCTGTCACTTTGATTTTTGTTGTTACTTTCATGCTTTGACATGTTATCTGTCTTTCTAACATTTTGACAGGTGCTTCGTGTGTAGCATATGCCTTACAGGACTATATACAACCATGGTTATGTGATACATTTTTCTTACTATTATTTGCTTTACTATTTGATATTGTTTTGCGGGTTTTGCCCTATGTCTTGCTTATTCATTGTATGCTTTTGGACACCTCACCTTGATTTTCTTACCACATTTTGAGTGATGTCCCATGTTTGAAATCTACTTTTTGCGGTCCATCTTTTTTTGCACACTTACTTGTTACATTATTTTTCATTACATACTAGATTTTACCACTAACACTTGTTAGTAGCCTACTTTGTTTGCATGTGGCTTGGTTTACTAAGCACATCCCCTACCCCCTATAGGTATCCATTTTTATTTGCATTAGGTCCTCTCCTTTGGATTGCATTCTCCTACAAACGTTGAATGTACCCCAAACAAGGGGGACATACATTGGATGAACAAATCAACCCTACAACAACTTAGAGCTACAGTTCAAATCAATACAAAGATGAAAAACAACACATGAATACAACCACGTAACAATCTAGAATAAGAAACAACACATGGACTTCACATACAAGTACAAACACTAGTGCTTAGATCAAACACTAACACTGGGTGCTCTTGTCCTCCCCCAGGTGATAATGTCCTATGGGTAGAAACAATATTTTTTCTCAATTCAATACAGTCTTTAGCAATTTACAACACAATTCTCTAGTAGTAGGCACTTTCCTCCAAACGCATAATGCATTTTATCTCCTACAATACGGAACAACATAGAACTAATCGGGATGTACCATCTGTAGTGGTGCTCATTCGGGAAGCAATCATGGAAGGAGAGTAAAGATAGACCTCTCTCCGAACACTCTTCTCCTAGCGTGAGATTGCCCAAAAAAACTAGTTCTTTGCACGAGATCTCCCAAAAAAGTCATTTTTAGCGCGAGATCACCCAAAAAACTCGCCATCAATAGAAAATTCAGCAAAGCGGGATACTTCTTTATCTTTTACACTCCTATACATCCAAAGGTACGTTTCTTTTTACATATTTTTACACACTTTGCTTGCTTCTACATGCATTACTATGATTTCTCATATATGAAACTTTGAATACTCTATTTTGCTTGGAGAGAGTGAGGCATTGGATTCATCCAATGTCACTATTGCCACACTTTCAGGAGTCCCTAGGTACCATCCCTTTCGGTTGAAAGGAGTACTTAAGGGGCAACAAATTATTTGTTTGGTTGTGATTCGGCTACACATAACTTCATTGATGAGGGGTTGGCTATGAAGTGGGGGTTACAAGTTGAGGATTTTGAGGGGTTTAGTGTACAAGTTGCAGACGGATTTGTTATTAGTTGCACTAAGAGGATTCCTCAGCTTAGCATCCAGATGGGGGACTACTCATTAACCAATGATTTCTATATGATTGGACTCAGTGAGATTGATACAATATTTGGCATTCAGTGGCTGCAGGTCCCTTAATGTATATGTGCAGGACTTCAGGAGGATGGAGTTAGAGTTTATGGTGGATGGGAAGAAGATTATGCTTCGGGCTCTTTCTGATGGTGGGCCTAGAGTTGTTTCAGCATGTAGGATGAAATCTATAGTCAGACATGGAGAGGTTGCATGGGCAGCCCAATGTTTCATTTCATCCAAATCTTCTTCAGATAGTGAGCAACCCTTTCATATAGACATCCAATCCATACTGGATAAACATGACCCAGTGTTTGGTGACATTCCTCCAGGTAGACCATTAAATAGAGGGTTTGAGCATGTTATAGAGCTAGAGGAGGGTGTTAAGCCCGTGATTACTACACCTTATCATCATCCTAAGACATTCAAGGATGAGATAGAGAAGGTCATTAGAGAACTCTTGGATATGGGACACATTCATCCTAGTTCTAGTCCCTTTGCTTCTTCCTTTATTTTGGTGAAGAAGGATGGGACCATGAGGATGTGCATTAACTATTGTGCACTCAACAAGAAGACTATAAATATTGGATGTCCCATTCCTTGTATAGATGAGATTTTGGATGAATTGTATGGAGTTATCTATTTTTCAAGATTTATCTTTGATCAAGATACCACCAGATTCATGTTCGTGAAGAGGATATTCACAAGACAACCTTCAGGTGTCACTATGGGCACTATGAGTTCTTGGTGATGTCATTCGGTCTCACTAATGCACCTGCTACATTTCAGTCATGCATGAACCATCTCTTCTAAGATAAATGTAGGAAGTTTGTGTTCATGTTATTTTATGGCATTCGATTTATAGCGGGACATGGGAGGAACATTTGAGCCATCTTAATGAGGTACTTACCATCATGGGGACACAATCTCTATTTGCTAATATGTCTAAATGCGAATTTAGAATTACAAAGATTTTGTATCTTGGGCACATTATTGTGGCCAACAGTCAGGTCAAGGTTCACTTTGGAGAAGATACAAAGGTTATGCAGATTGGTCGCCACCTAGAACATTTCATACTTGCATGGATTCCTAGGATTATGTGGTTATTACTTGAGGTTTATGAGGGGTTGTTCTCATCTTGTAGCTCCATTGATAGACCTTACACGAAAGGAGGCATTTAGATGGATAGATGAGGTACATGTTATATTTGATAAGCTCAAGGTGACCATGAGCACTTTTCTAGTTTTGGCTCTTCTAGATTTCTCATGGCCCTTTCATATTGGAGTGTGATGCTTCATGATTGGGGATTGGTGCGGTTCTTATGCATGATCACCATCCTATTTCCTACGAGAGTAGAAAGTTGAGAGATTTTGAGAGGTTGTATTCCACCTATCATAAGGAGATGTTTGTCGTTATGCATGCCTTGGAAAAGTTTAGACAATACTTGGTAGGTGGAAAATTTGTGGTGAGGATTGACCGCAACAACCGGAAATATTTTCTCGAACAAAAGGAGCTCAATGAGAGGAAACATAAGTGGTTCAAAATCCAGGCATATGATTTTGATATTGAGTATATCAAAGGGAAGAAGAATATAGTAGTCGATGCACTTTCCAGGAAACCCCATCTCGTTGCCATATGTTCTTTGAGTGAGATTTTAGCATATTGGAAATCTCAACTATTAGTTGAGTATTCCAAAAATACTTTGGCATGTGACATTATGGATGGTAAAGTCAAGATGAAAATACAAGGTGAAAGCTGATTTGATTTTGTATAAGGGAAAATTTACCTAGTTCCTGAATCTGAGCTTAAGGAGAAGATTTTGCATGCCTTCCATGATGCACCACTTGTAGGACATCCAGGGTACTTCAAAACATATAGGAAGGTTAGAGAGAGATTCTCTTGGAAGGGTATCAAGGAGGATGTCTTGTGCCATGTTCGTGAGTGTATGAATTGTCGAGAGAACAAGTCGGAGCATACTTTCCCAACAGTTTTATTACAGCCATTGTTGATTCCCGAATGAAATGGGAGAGTATCTCAATGGATTTCATTACAGATCTTCTCATAGTGTAAGGGAATGATCGCATTTATGCAAGAGTCGGCTGATTGACAAAATATGTGTCATTTTTTTCCATTCCTACCAACTTTAATACATTGCATGTGGCTGATTTGTTCTTCCGTCGTGTATTTAGGTTACATGGACTTCAAGATCATTGTTAGTGACTAGGATAACAAGTTTTGAGCCTATTTTGGTCGGATATTTTCTCGATTGGTTAGCACAGAGTTGACTCCGAGTACTGGCTACCACCCTCGAGACGGATGGACAAACGAAGATTGTGAACAAATGGATAGAGGGTTATCTATGCAACTATGTTATGAGGCGCAGAAGGCATGGGTAAGATGGTTGTATTTATGTGAGTATTGTTATAATAATACTTACCATATTTCTATTAGTATGAATCCATTTCAAGCATTATATAGATATGATGTGACATCTTTTGTTGATATAGATTTTGGGGACAGAGAGCTCCTAAGCCTCATGAGATTTTGTAGGATTGTTAGGACATCCTTAAGGTACTTAAGGATAATATTCAACGTGTGTAGAATCAAAAGAAGATGTATGTAGACCATCATAGGATTGAGAGATATTTTGAGGTGGGAGACATGGTATTCTTGTGCTTATAATCATACTAATAGAGTACTCTCAAGAAGCGTGGTGTCGAAAAATCTCAAGCCTCGATTTTATGGTCCATATAGAGTGTTGAGGAGAGTTTATGAGGTAGCATTTGAGCTAGAGTTACCTTCTGAAATTAAGATACACAATGTTTTTCATGTGTCTTTCTTGAAGAAGGCATTTGGACAAGACATTGTATCTTTTGCAGAGTTGTTGCCCTTGGATGAGGAAGGGAGATTAGATTTGGTTCCAAAGGAGATCTTGGATATGAGAGAGAGGAGATTGAGGAATAGAATTATTCAGGAATTCTTGGTGAGATGGAGAGATTTACCACTGGAGGATGTTACATGGGAAGGTGAGTCTATACTTCAACATCCAGCTTTGCAGTTGCTTGGGGACAAACAATCTCGGGAAGGGAGGACTGTAATGTCCCTCTTTCTCGAATAATTTTATCGAAGACCTTTGGCCCTTTTTGTCTACCCGACGGCCAAAGGGTGAGCTCAAGGGTGACTTAGGTTTATTAATTTTATTGTATTGTGCTTAAAATAAAATAAAATATCACTAAAGCACATATAATGAATTAATAGACTTAATTTTGACTTAGACTTAGGAAAGTACATGAAAATGGAATAGTTAAATCACTTAATGTACTTCTCAAGCCAAAAAGTGCGACTTGCCCATGTAATTAAAAATAAATAATGTATTTCCCACTCACTTTGGGAAAAGTGCGACTTACCTTTTTTAGGGCTTCTTTGCTCTTTAAAGGAAAAATTCGACTTGCATAGGGGCAATCAAATTATTATTATTTTTCTTCCCAACATTTGGAGATTTGAAACTTTGCAGGCTAAAATCCAAGGACACAAACCCTTTGGATTTTCTCTCTCGTGGATGGAAATCCTAAAAGAAGTGAGAGGAGTTTCTATTCAGGAAACTTCATTGGTATTCATAGGATTTAATTATTTTAGCAGTGTTTGTAGAAGAAATAAATTGCAGCAGTGGTTTCCAGACATCTTCTAGAGTGGGGTGACTCATTTTTGTGAAGGTTTATGTTGTTATAGAGGTATTTTAAATCAGTTTTGTATTGTCACTTTTCAGCTGCTAATATAGAACAAATCGACTTGGTTTTACTTAATTTCCATAAGGGTTTTGGCAGTACTACCTTGTCTTTTCATTCATGGACTTCTGGTTATTTTACTGTCAATATTTATTATTAAAAATCAGATTTCTATTCATGGTTGGATGAAGTGAATTTATTTATGAAATATTTGTGAAGGGTTTTCCAATAAAACCCTAGGTGCATTTCCTTTTTGCTATCCAGTGATGCAGGGTTTGTTTTTATTAAATTGTGTGTAGTGTGTGAATGGTGTTCTATTATTACCTACTAATATTGCACAAAGATAGATCCAAGCCGAAAATTATTTTTTTAAAAATACGAGATAAATGTGTTTGGGATCATTCAAAACATCATCTTCGGCCCTAAAAGATCCAGATCTGCAACATCTACTTGGACACCAGCGCCCGGATCTAGAAACTAACGCCTGGGTGCTCCTCACCACTCATGGGTGCTCCTGTCCCGATTGTCCCCGAACTCCAAAATCTGCAATGGACCTTGATGTCACTTTATTCACACTCTATTCCAAAGAGCTTTCTTAGCCCAAATCACTTCCCATTCATTCGTAAATCGGTTAAGTCCCTAAAACCTCCTTCTCACTTAAGGTTTCAAATCATTTCCTTTCTTATTGTTTGTGTCTCATTACATAGTGTCATTTGTATACCAATAGGTACATTAGTTACTTTGAAATTAGATTTAATCATACTTTTATTAAACCACACACTTCTTTTTAGATTTTTAAATTCTTGGGCGCAAAATAACATGTAGCTATGTCAATATTTGTGTCATTTTTCTTGATTATTATCCATATGTATTGATTATTATCATTTTGTTTTTTTATTCCGATACTTTTTCCCAACTTTCTATTATTAACATCATTCATCCCCCATATCCCATGCCATTCTTTGCTACTTTATTCCAAATAGTTTCCTTCTTGTACCCTTCAAAATCTAGTGTCTCACACCTATCATGTTCATGTTTTTCAAACAAAAATATTATATCTTTTTCTTTCACTATGGGCTCTAACCCAAGTCCTCTTCTCCAAGGGAAGCCTTTACAATTCCAACATACCATTATAAGATGCTCCTAGGCAAGGCTTATCTTCCTACATGTATGGAGTGATATTTCCCATTATTTTTTTCCCTACTTGTTATAGGAACAAATAAAAATCCCATTTAAAATAAGAGACTTGAACTATTACCTTGAGGTGGGGTTCAAGTCTCCTCCTACTATTTAGGATATAAGGTTTCTCAAAGCTTGAATTCGCATTTGTGGTTTCTCACCTAAGATTTCTTAGCTATGCTCATTACAAAAACAGGGAATATTATAAACAATGGAATTATCAAGTTTATTCCTAGCATAAGAGATCCAAAGTTGTTTATCGATTAGAGTCCAAATACTCTTTTGAACATCTCTTATTAAATTATTACTAAAGATTTAGCCATGTCTTCGACACATTCTACATACCATCATTAGAACGAAATAAACATGTTTCGTCTAGATTCAATACATTCTAGACAATATCATTGATGTTTGGGAGGGTATAGAGAGGGCATGTGTATCTCAACATAAAACTATCTTCCTCAAGCTTGAATTTGAAAATTCATATGATCATATACAACGACCTTTTGTACTTGCCATGTTTAGAGTGTTATTATTTAAGGATTTCTTTCTCTCCACGTTTCATTTTTTTTTATGATGCCTCTACCTATTTAACTATCAATGGAAGCCAATATACAACTTTTGGATTATTTCATTCAATTTAGCAAGAGTGCCCCTAGCTCCTTCTGTTTTATACGTTATTGCGTAACATAAGTGTTTGGGTACCTTCTTGCCAACTATGCATGGAAGGGTATAGTGTGTGGAATTTACCTTCTAAATTGACAAACAGAGTTGATCAATGGCCACTTTATTGGTGATTATCTTCTTACCCTTTATAAAGATGAGGCCTCTTTTAAGGAAAATATTAACTAATTGGATATTTTTTCCAAAGGCTCTAGTTCTAATCTATAATGGGCCAAAACTTAATGCTTCGCCAATGTTTGTTACCATTACCCAATTGACTCATAATATTTTTATGGAAATGGATAAAATATGGAGAGATTCAAATTCATGGGAATTTCCTTTACTTTTGACTACTCCCCTTAAAGTTTGAGGCAATATGTGGTTGATTACATGGAAATAAAAACTTATTGGATTTTGAAGCCTCTATCTCTTGTTAGATGGGAATTTCCTCCCCTTTTGATAACTCCCTTAAAATTTGAGGTAATATGTAGTTGATTTTTAGAGAAAAAACTTATTGGAATTTGAAGCCTCTATCTCTTGTTGGTAAGTTTCAAACTTACACTAAGATTCTCGTCAAGACACATGTTTATTATTTTTCTTATTAGACTCCTTGAAAAGCATGTTATGATAAACTCTCTAAATTCTAAATAAAAAATTATGGGCTAATGTCAATAAAGCTTTTGGATTCTCGCATAGTTACTTAGGACATATATTATATATTACAAGATAAAGGAAACATGGTCATCATTGACATTCATCGCCAAAAATTGACCTTTATGCTAAGTGTATTGTCTAAATTGTGGAAGGTCGAGGAGCTTATAAAATCATCTTAAGACATTATATCTCAACAAGATCCCGACATGGAAAAACCTATTAGAAGAATAACATCTTTGATAAAATTCTAATCACCATTGTGCTAGTCAAAATTAAGGTGTCCTTCATTGATAAAATCATTTGGAAATCCTTCAAATCACCAAGATGCACCTTAAGTGGGTTGGAGGTCATTTAGAAAATAAGTTTTCTTTCAAAGATCACAATCTTCGATGGTCCCTATCATGAATTCTAATAACATCCCTTTAGCTTAATTACATAGTATTAAAGCACTCATATTTTACAAAAAGGGCATTTGTTCTGCTCAAAACTTGTCACTTACAAAGATTGGATTTTATGTCCGTGTCTACTAAGGAAAAACCATATTCTAACCTTTGACCTACCTTCATTCTCTCACATCACGAAGGTGCATCTTATGCTTGATAACTTTGGGCTTTATCTACCTATGGCCTAGTGGAAAGATTATAATGGAATTACGATACTTCCTTTAAACACTACTCTCTCATACTACTTTACCAGATTACAAGTCATTTATCTTACACACACTTTCCAAATTGAATAGGAATTCGAATATACATTCCTTTTCTACACCTAACTTTCTCAAATTGGCAGGATCTAGTTGTAGAAACCAAAATTTACTTACTTTCCCTTGTGCAATGTCAAGTTTGATCATGCTCCTTTGCCAAGACCAATGCTCACATTCAAAATCTAATCATTTCAACTCTTTATCTCTCTCATGACTTGACTATCATTACACTTTGCTCTATCATCAATTCTAGGAATATTTTTTGATAAAAGCAAAAAAAACACCTATGATTTATGTCCAAACCTTTTATTTTGGCATTCTCTCTCTATCCAAACCCATATAACTTGTATGGTCCTAGCTCCTTAAGCTCGTTAACTTTATTTTCAAGTTAAATATCTTCGTTGTATTATTTTATCTTCGTAGGGTTAGCCTTAAGTATTAAAATATTTCACCTACAAGGCTATATAAGCAAGTCAATGTCACCTTATAACTCACTTGACACATTTACAATGTAGACACTAAATCACTCACTTTGGGTATTTATCTAGTCCTAATCATGTACTACTATTCATATGACTCCTAAGTAAGAAGAGTACTAATTAAACCATGTCTTTGGCCATCTTTTCTTGCTTTATGTTACCTATGTTTATCATGCACTCCTAACCCAGTCTGTCTTTTCATACTTCGTCATTTCTCACTCTGGACACTAGCGCCCGGAGGAAGCCAACGTTAGGCACCCTCGTCCCCTCCGGGTGCCCCGAGCTCTTTGGACTTTGATCATGTATTTTATGTCCTTTCTAGTCATTTCAACATCTTGTATTTTTTTGTAGTTGGTATTTTCAGGTTAATTGCGAAATTCAAGCAAGGGAATCATATAAATATAAAGTTTTGTAACCATAATAAGGTACCAATCACTAAGAATTAGCTATCACCACCTAGGTTTCATCCAAGATCATTATAAGAGCATTCAAGCATCCGTCTAGCTCCATACAAGGGACAAGGGATTGTTACTTTTGCATACACACATACGAGGGGAAGTTTTTTTTTCATGCACACGTCTATTTACATATTTTACATCTAGTTACTCACTTCCTATCAAGTGCGACACACACAAGAACTACCTAGGGCACGATTTCAAGCCACACACACATAGAACTACATTAGGAATGAGATGTAGTGCAATGCTCGATCACAAGTTCACTTGTTTGACAACCGAGGATAGTCTAAACCCTTATTTTCATTTTTTTGGGATTTGATGCGCTTTTAGTGTTTTGCAGGTCATTTCTTCATTACAGTTACGGAAACATTTACAAACTTAATGTGACATACTAGTGATAGGAAACAAAAGACAACAAAAACCTCACAACCCTCCAAAGTGGGTTTCATAAAGTTTTGAGCAATCATAGGCATCCTGCAGAGCAGTCAATAGTGCCCGTAGACGCCATGTGACCCATTCCAGCACCCACCCAAGAAGATCTTGTGGTTGCACTGTTTTCGAGCTTTTATTCAAAACTTTCTCCTTTATGTTAATCAATTCATCACTTCGCACAATCTAGGATTATTTTTGAATTAGCTAAGTCCTTCTATCTCTTCTTTGCAACTATAGTTTCATAAGTTCTAGCTTATCTTGCTTGGGTCAAATTTGTATTTCATTGTATATTTAATTTACAACGTTGTTACATGTAGTATTAGGCATCTATTTATTTCAATATTTACTTAATCATACAAGTTCTTGTTGTAAATGCCGTTCAAAACAATCAAAGTGTTCCTAAATCTACCTAAATCAGTTACACATAATTTAGATCATCCCCTATTACAGGTTTGAAGCACTCAACTAGTTCAAAGAGTTTATCTTCCTCCATTTCCAAGCATGCAAAGGTCATCTAGCCATGTCTTAGCAAGAGCAATATCACTCCAATAATTTCTCAATGGTTTTAAGAAAAAAGGTTAGGTCACATAACTAAAGCACGCCACATCATACTACTACCGCACTTAGTACATTCTATACTATACAATTAGTTCACTATCTTGGTGTCAAGAGACATGAGGCCACCCTACGAAGTTGATTGGTTATTTACACTTACACAAACACCTAGTAGAACTACTCAATGTTTGATCGTGTAACGAGGACATGTAGTACAACACTTGATTGTTTTAGTAGTTAGGAGTTTGACCACTAAGGGTAATCCAGTCTTAACCACACACACATGTTTTCTCCTTTTGGTTTGCTAATGCTTTGTGAAGGGTTCTAAAGGTTTACAGGGGTTTATAGGGTTTCTAGTATGTCGTAGGAGATTACAAGTCAACCTAAAGTTGTGTGAGCATGATTGAAATATAACAAAGGACATTTATAGACAAGCAAATACACAAGAAGTTTCTGATCTAAACTATCAAAGTTTCCAAGACCGTATAATACAAATCCATGACTGTACAAATTATGTTTTGAGCATTTAGTACTTATATGGTCTTACGCTTGTTCAATTTTCAACTCCATAACTTAGATCAAAGCATTTCCAATTTTTTATTTGCCCATTCCATCACCCCGAACATTTATATTATCCATGTTCTATCTTATACAACTAATTTTCTCTCCTCTTATGTATTTGAGAAATTACTTATTGTTTATCAGTTTTTACATCTATGAATGCATTATTTGATTATGAATGATTAATGTTGGAAGTGAATTAATTCATAGAAGACCACCTATGGAAAACTCTTACATCCTTCTTATTGTTGTGTATCCATTAACACCTAGATTTTAATTAGGGTATAAAAATTTAGTGAACTCGACCCTTGAATCGAATATATTACTCAAACCCTAGTGTCCCTATGGTTTATTCTTTTGATCTATAATTTTTTTACTTCATTGTGCCTCTTCCTTCAATCTTATATGATCATCATTTCAAACCTAAGGGGTCATTCCCTTATTTTGATATGAATTACTATCCTTATCACTATGTCCATACCCATATCCCCTGGTGAGGGGCCCTCTATGATGGTTCCACTTGTTTTGTGGACCGATGAGGCTATTACATACATTGATTTACAAGCTAGATGTATTCCTCGTAAATGACAATATCTACCTTTCTTTGATTCTTCCTCTATGGATACTAATGTTAACAATGTCACAACTCACCAAACTATGAAACATGTTGGGGAAACCTACTTTAGCTCTTATTGCTAAACTTAGTGTGCATTTCAAATGATTTGTTCTATTAGAACAATTATATAGTACACCTACTATTATCTCTCTTCTAGAATGATTGCAAAACACACCTATCTATAAGGACATATGATACCAAACTATACAATTTGTTACCTAATCTTCTACTACTCAATCAAGTCACTTTTGTGTCTATATGGATACAACAAAATGGAAATTTTTCTACACACAATTGATAAGACAATAAATATCGTGAGAGGTTTTGATAACATCACCCACCCTACGCGATAAAATTTACTCTGGATCTTTTTTTAGTCCTAAATTTTTTCCCGCGACATTTCATATCATGAACATAGATCTACATTATAATCTCATTTTAGGTCATCCTTTGATTCATGTTATACAAATTATCCCATACACAACACATCAATGTCCCAATTTCATACATGATGAATGTGAGTATACCATGTTTTTTGATCTTGAGCCCTTGAAATATTGCAAAGTTAACACCTATTCTTCTCAAATACCAATTAGCACCCCCACAACAATCCATACCTATGGATACATGACCCACCCATGTTATCGGTGAACCTAATCACAACCATGATCCTACCATTTCTAAACCACCATTATTGGAATAACATGTGACTTTAGATACTACTACTTTCTTATATAATAATGCTCCATCTCATACTCCTAATTTGTTAGCTCATTTTGTGTGACATGACAATGTTAAAGATTACTCCCAAGATAATGATGTCGATACTATTTTAGTTACTGACAAAAACTTGTGTAAGTTGAACTTCAACCCCATTGATAAAGAAGAATCTATGTTACTTTCTCTCTTTTCTTCTACTGATCTTATACATTATTAGTTTAAATCTGACACATTTGACACTCTTGCCCTTGCTACATTGGTTTATCTTGACACATCTAATCAAGTTAGCTTTGATACGTTATGACATGCTATTAATACACTAGATCCTCTACCTGTTGTGTGATATCTTACTATTCCATCACATCTTGATACCCCATAAGAATTACTATTTATCTTGTTCGCTACAGAGTTACTTACTTTACCATCTATGTGACATCGTTTATTAAGAAACTATCTTGGCAATCAAACCTCCCCGTTTATGACTATCATTACATATTTGGACATGAAACTGATCGTTATGAGGCCCTAATGACTATCATTACTATGTTAAAAATTGATGGAGTTTTCACCATACTTTTAGAAGAGCCTTCGTGGTTGAAATGTTCATCTTCACTTGACAAAGTTGCTTCGAGGTAAAGGACAAGTCTTCACCTTTCCACATACTTACTTATTTCTCATGAACAATACCCAACACTTAATCCACCTATCAGTGGATATTGACACAAACATCGCTCCTCTTGGTGACCTTACTCTAGCTATCATTGACTTTGACCTTGATGGAGATGATCTTCTCGATGATCAATAGACTTTTGTATTATCCCCTTCTTGTACATAACTATGTTCAAAACAATTCAAGCATAAATCATCTTTTTTATGACCACTAGAATCTTGTGTTATCCCCCTTCTTGTACACAACTATGTTCAAAATAATTCAAGCACATTCAAATAATCACGTAATACAAAAATATGCAAATATGTGAAAAAATAAAATTGAGACCTACTTATGGGTTGCTTGTTAGCTTATTACTTCAAATGTGGTTTTGTCATGTTGGTTTGATAGATATCATATTTAATTTTTACATACATACGCTCAGGAGGTATATTGAGCTTGATGTTAGACACACATAAGTTAAAACACGATGTTAGGAGTTAGTTTGGTTCCTTACACTAGTCTTATAGGGGCATCACCTCGCACTATCCAGTGATTTTGATCATTATATTTTACTTTAAACCTTCCTCATCATGTTTGGTTATATATACATGGTTTTTATTACTATATTTGAAGCTAACACGACTAAGACATGTATCTTGTGTAATGCTTACTTATATTACATTATTTATGTCTTTGTCATCTATACTTGTTTAATATACTATTGTCACTACTTATTTATGTCAATTCTTTCATTGATTGCTTACTACATGGATTCAATCGATTGTATTATTTCATTACAATGTTATGAAAATTTACTTTATATGACCTAAGGGCCTTGATTGATTGTGGCAACATGGGTGTCCCATGTTTCTAGCTTTATGCCTAACTTTCTTGTATGCAATTGCTTTTTTGAATGTGGCACATTGTGTCTTCTATTGTGAATTTCTTGTGCCACCGTGGGTGTTATATACTATTGTGTACTTGGTTATACATTGTTGTTTCAACTAAGCTACTATTCTAGCTTATAAAACACTTGGTTTACACCCATATGATTACATTATTGTCTTTATTATGGCTTTTAACATGTTAGTTGTTGAAAATGTTATTTTTATTGCTATATTATTTCTATTCTTGCTTATGACACACTTGTTTTATACTTTGATGGTTACACTACCATGGATTTTGACATGTTTGCTATTTATATGTCTGTATTACTCCACATTATGGCATAATTGATACTCTTTTTTTTTTTACTACTATGCATATGTATTCTTTCTTGTTGTGTGTTACATATTACATGTAAATTTGTCTTTGCACCATGGCATCTACCATGCAAAACCCCTTTTATAGGTATAGGTTATTCATGGTGGTCACCATTCTAGCCTTCTATATGATCCTACACAAATTATCAGACTTTTTACATGGTTACACATCTTTTCTTTCAAGGAACATGCTAAAATTATTTATTACACATACCTCAAAAGTGAGGGCATTCATCAGATAATTCTACATCTACAAACAAATTACAAAAATAGGTTTTTATAAGGTTCAACTCCTCAAAAAAGGTCACAAATATCAAAATGTGGTAGAAATAAACAAAGGTCAAAACCATAAAATATAGTCGAATGTGGTATGATATTGATCAAGATGAAAATTTCCAAAGAAGTGGGAAATTCTATAGATTTTTCATTTTCTTAATATTCTATCAACTAGTTATATGATTTTTATACAAATTATAATATAGATGTCACACTACATAGCACAATACAAGTGACATGAGTACTTCATTCCTTCTTAACTACACTATTTATATTTAGTTACGGGAAACAAGTTTTGTGGGCACGTGCTCCTTATCCCATATGATTTTTTACAATTTACATTATCAATTTCAATGGAATAACACCTCATAGGGGCATAATAATGTACATTCATTTGAGAGTTATAGCTTATTCAAGTTGGATCAAAATTGGGCTTAGATCTATTTCCAATGGTATGGTCCGTGGGTTTAGTGGAAAGTGTTGAAGCAACTAAGTTCTTCGTAGACTTATCTTTCCTCTTCTTTCACTAGATTCCCAAATGAGGAAGGCATTAAAGTTATTGATTTCTTCATATTATATACCTTCCTCTCTACAAAGTTATAAAAGGGTGATAACTTGGCTCCTCTCCTCACTTTCTATGGTGTTGGGGTGTACTCAATACTTTAGTCCATTCTATGGCACAAAATTTGGGACTGATCACCCCTAATCCTGTGATATCTCCACAACCACTTCTAAGTATCCAAGGCATTACAAAAATGGAAGCTCATCCCCTCTAAAAAATGAACAGATGTATTCCATCCATGTTTTACTTCTCTTCACTTACTTTTTGTAAAGTTCAAAGTTAGATGCATTATATATATTTTGAGTTAAAACTTAGTTTATTTCATAGATACTGACTACATTATGTTTTATAAGTTTCATCATGGAGCATGCCAACATCGATACATCAAAGAAACATTATCAAGTGAAGACATATTATGTGTGCACACTCAAGTAATTTTTTCTTTTAAGCATACAATTTTTCAATTACACACTTAAAGGATGGAAAATGTATACACTAAGATTTGACAACTTACCCTTGTCTTCACCAAGAGAAATTCTCACATCCAGAATCTAATCAATTCATCTCTTTATCTCTCTCGTGATTTTATTATCATTGCACTTTACTTTGTCATCAATTATGGGAATATTCTTTGATAAAAGCAAAAAACAATGCATGTTCTTCATGTTCAAACTTTTTGTTTTGGTTTTCTCCCTTTATACAAAACTATATAACTAGGTTGGGATGTCGGGTCGAATATTAATCGACTTGTAAGGTCCTAGATCCTCGAGTTCACCAACTCAATATTTAATTTGTATATATTCTTTGGGTTATTTCAATTTCCTAGGGTTAGCCTTATTAGAATATACCACCTACTAAGGCTATATAAGCAATTAAATGTCACTTTATAACCCACTTAACACTCTTACAAACTCTTATTGTAAATATCATTCCAAAAGCATTCAAAGGTTTCCTAAATCTACCCAAATCAACTACACATCATTTATATAAGTCCCTAATATGATTCTTAAGCACTTGACTAGATCAAAGGTTCTAAATTCCTCCATTTCTAAGCATGCAAAGGTCATAAAGTCACGTATTGACAAGAGCAATATCTTTCCAAGCATTGTTTAAGGTTTTAAGCAATAAAGGGTCAATTCGTGTAGCTAAAACACACCACATCACATTACTACCACATTACGTACATTCTACACTATGCAATTATCCCACTATCTTAGGTGCCCCTAAGGGGTTGGTTAGCTATTCACACATATACATGAAACTAAGAGAATAATTTGAGGCTTGATCATGCAACAAGGGCATATAGTGCAACACTTGGATTGGTTTTGCAATGGGATTTTGATAGCCGAGGGTAGTATAACTCAACCACATGTAGATGTTTTATTCGCTTGGTTTGCTTTACTCTAATGAATGGTTTTGTGGGTTTCTAGGATTTCATGTTTGTTATAGGTGATTATAGGTCATCCCAAAGTTGTGTGAGTAATAGAAACATACAACCAAGGCCATTTCCATACAAGAGAAGCATGTATGAAGTTTCATATCTAGATTGTCAAAGGGTCCAAGACCATATAGTTATAGGTCGGGACCATACAAATTAGATCTAGACCTACAATAGTTATATGGTCTTGCCCATGTTTAGTTTACAACTCTAGAACTTGCACCAAAGTATTTGTAGTCTCCGATATGCCTATTCCATCATCATACACATCCAAATTCTTCTTGTTCTTCCATGTATTGCTAAGTTTCTCTCTTTCTTGTGTATTTGAGTAATTACTAATTGTTTATCACCGTTACATTTATGAATGCATTTTTTTATTGTAAAGATGAATGATAGGTTTTAATTAGATCAAAATAGTATACATGTTAAAAAACATTACATCCTTCTTATTGTTATGTATCGTATAACACCTAAATTTGAATTAGTGTGTAGACACTAGTCTACCAAGTTGGGACCAAAGGTTGTCCATTTTCTTTATGTCTTATCTATCGTGGCTTGCCTTATGAGAAAGGCTTAATCACATCAACCTACCCAATGTGCATTTTTCAACTTATATCAACTCTAATTCTTTCAAACAACTTTATAGGTTTTATCCTTTGAGTGTACTTAGTTCGGTCTTAGATTCACATCATTTTTGCCACTTCCACCCAAACTATTTTAACTAGAATAGTATTTTTTAATTATTTTAAAGGGTCTACTTATATTGATTTTATTTAAAATTTATATTGTGTTATTACTTTGTTTCAATTATGGAAGTCTAGAAATTCATATTTTTTAAGTGTAATGACTATTCATATTGATTTTATGAGTAACGAAAGAATTATTGTCATATCATCGATTTATGTAGATTCAAGCCTAAATGGAGAAAGTCACATGTGAGTTCCAACATCTCTAGGGAATTCTCTATTATTGGAGGAGCGCTCCCTACACAACAATTCGTGTTCCTATAAACCATCCTCAAAAGGATTCCCCACCACATTTTCCCGATATTACCTAAGTTGTTGCACAATTGATTCTTTACTCCTCAATAAGGTGAGGATTTTTCCTTCATCTCCACATGTAAAATATCTTGTTGGCTCATCTTGGTGTTTTTCCTTGATACAAGACAATGTACAAATGTCATCTCTTCCAACCCGAGTAGGGGATTATTTTTTCCTTCACTGCTATTGGTTAGACTCAAGCTTTAGATAGGGACAAGTGGGTGGTTTATGATCTTCTTTCAAAGGAGCCTCCTTTTTGGGGGGATACTAAACATGATCCACCTCTACCTCCTAGTTTTATAAAAAAGTGTAATTTATTTTATCTTATATCATGTTTTTTAACGTATATAGCCATGTTCTATAAGTGATGTGTTTTTTCGTGTTTGTTTTTTGACATTCTCTTACTTTAAGGATTGTGCATGCCTACTAGATGTTTTTTGTAACTTATTGTAAACGTTTTGAAATAAAATGATATATTGACGAGTTTCAATATTTTAAAAAATTATACAACCTATGGGGCCAATTGTTTGGAAAAGGCACTTAAATTTTCTCAGCATCACATACTAATAAAAATTAGCTAGCCCCTCCACAAGATTGTAAAATTAACAACAAAACTAAGATGGTATTATTTAAATTTCTTTTTTTAGAGGTGTCTTTATATGGAGACTTATGGAGGAAGAGCTCATAAGTGAAATAATACTTGGATGAAAAAAACAAGTGAATGAGTAAATGGGGCATATCACAATTGAACGAGTAAATGAGGCATAACAAAGTGAACGAGTGAATGAGTGAGTATCCAAATACCAATGAGAAAATTAAAAAGTATGTGAGAGAAAAATTCTAGGTAACCATGTGGGAAAAACATCTTAGGCTAGAAGAAATAGTACTATATCAAAGAATTTAATCCTGCGTATGGTCATGACAAAAATCCTATAGAAGAGTATAAATCAAATAGAAGGAAAATATGTTGATGGCTCGGTGACAAGCTAGCTTGAATCATTTTAGATGTGAAAATAAGTGGAAAGTAACTTAAAAAGAGTGGGAAAAGAAATTATACTTATTTTATACTTTGCATTGGGGAGACAAAATGGCATTACATCACATAATGTATGTCATATAGTGACATCTTAATCGTATACGACTATAAATTAGAAAGCGGATAATCTAACCGCCTTATTTGAGGATTCCATGCTAGTAAAAAGCAAAAAAGTTTGATTAAGATTTATAGAACTTACATAAAAAGAAGGGATGTTTCATAAAATCAACGTGGAAACCCTAGTTTCAAGAGGTTAATCTCACATGAAGGACCCTTGCCATTTCCTTTGGTCCTTTAAGTTGTTTCAACTCATGGATGTTATTAAAAAATTTCATTTGTTCTCTTGGTACAACAACATATCAAAGATAAAAATACTTAATTATTTAATCACTCGACACATTACAATTACAATTATATAGGAGTAACATCTCCTAGATTACAGGAAGTCAGAATAACTCCTATAATAACTCTTCCCTATTAGAAGTTTGTTGTTACTTACGTAACACCTCAAGCTCTAATTAAATTTATTCCAAATGGAGCACTAATACATGAATATTCCTAACATTCCCCCCCTTAGTGCAAACATGGGGAAAACCTATCATTGTACTTGCACATGCTTTCATGATTAGGTGATTTTCACAGGACAATCTTAAACCCAATGAATAGTTTTACAATGGTTGACCACAAACTGATATTGGTGGTTTTCAAGTGGTTTACCACAAACCACATCATGATGTGTCAAGTACTATTTTTAGCCCTCATCAATATCACACTGCAGGAAATAACATAGGAAACACAATTCACCAAATACAATAATAGAACCCATACTGGAAAGATTTCACATTTCCACCTCTAAGAATCACAATGTTATTAGTTGCATCCATTGTTGTCAATTGTTGCTCAATTGTTGCCACTCGATCTCGAACAACATAAACAACTATCATTCTTCTTTGAAGTTGCCCTTGACTTTAGCCATTTTGGTGCAGAATGGGAATGGAACATTGATTATTATTCCCCCCCACAATGTGAAATTCTAAATAGGAAGACAAAAGGAAAATTATATCGTGTTGCATCCTACTGTCTGGATCCTACTGCACATGATCACCATTTCCAATGAACGTATTCACTAACCGACCATCTTCCAACGAAGTACAACAACCAGAGGATCATTGCAAGTCAGGATCACCACAATCGAGGATCACTACGCTTATCTGCCATCCTATAAAACTATTTTCTAGTATACACAATACACATAATGAAACAAGAGCACTATAAAGAAACACATTGCAAAACTGATAAGCACATACACTACACAGATGTCACCACAACTGAAGCGACCCCATCGTTAATGATTGACAAGAGGTCGTTGATTGACCTCCAACCACCTGTGTCTCCATCCTCCATTGTGACGCTGCTAGCTCAACAAACTATGAACATGAATATCAAGTTTACATATTAGATGTCGTGTTGTAGAGAAAATGTGTTCGTGAGGCAAAAAAAATTATTTATTTTATTTTGACAATATTTTGACTTTGACTCATGATGACAATTTACAAAATAACTATTAAAAATAAAACCTAAAATCACCTATATGACTCAAAACTTAGACTCGATACACACTAACACAAATTGACTACTTCAATTTTGGACTCTAAGACATGATGATAATAACTCAAATTTGACAAAACGAAACTTAGCTTTGACTTTAACTTTTGATTTTTAAAAATGAAAAATAGATCTAAATAGCAAAATAGGTCTAAATAACAAAACATATATAAATGACTATAATCCTTAATTCTTTCTTTCACGTTCTGCTCACTCGTAACATGGTTAAGAAAACCCTAAATTGTAACCCTGGCCGCGTGTTTGATGAAAACCCTAACATGGTAGCATTGGGGAAAAAATACGCTCTGCAGACAGTCGTGACCTCTCATGGATCAACCTAGCGTTTGGTAAAGACACTCCCGTTCCTGGAAGAGTCAATGAAATATCATTGGAAGGCGGTGGCACAGTCTCCACTGATAGATCTGTGGCTACTGGTAAAAATCTGAATGGAAACAAGGAATTCAGGGGTCCTTCTTCCATGAAGTCACAGGCCCGAGGGTTTGGCAAAACCGGCTTTGGATCAAGCTCGCGGCATGGGGTCCCTACTTGCTCCCCTCAATGGAGAAAATGTGGTTTGGTAGAGTGGTGGATCTAATTCGATACCTACACTCTTTCCTGAAGTGCTGAACCAGGGAGGTGGAAGGGATATAGATAACGGAAGATCCAGTGGTCCCTCCTTCACCGATATACTATCTAAATAGTCAAAGACTACTGTAAAGACTACTATGAAGCCTGCTGAGAAAATCCATGCATAACCTTTGGAGAAGAAGTCCTCGAAACAGAGTCTTTCTATCAAGAACATGCCTTAATTTGCATAGATTCACGAACTTTGGCCTAGTTTACCAGTCCTTCATGAATGGATCTCCATGTACTGGATCCCGCTTATAGGAGGAAGGATAGATCTCTACCCATGTGCTAAAGGTATCTTCATTATTGCTTTTGAATCCATAGATGATAAGGTTATCATTTATAATCAGCTTTGGACTCGCTAAAAAATACCTTATTTTAAAACCCTGGTTCCCATCATTCAACCCTCTCACTGAATCTTTCTCCCGCAAACCAATTTGGATCATATTACCCCACCTACCTCTATAATTTTGGGATCAAAATGTCTGATAGCCATAGGCAATACATTGGGCAACATCATTAACATTGAATCCCAAACCTCTGAATTCACACATACAACCTATGCAAGAATTCTTGTTGAGGTTGATACCTCTAAGGATCTTCTAGCTCATATTGAGCTAAAGGTGCAAAATCGAACTTGGACTCAACCTTTGGACTTCGAGGGCCTACCTTTTAGATGTAGGAATTGTTTCTCTCTGGGACATTCTGTTGTTAATTGTGAAATGATAAAACACAAAAAGGAGAACGCTAACTAGTGGAAAAATGCCCTCTTGGAACATTTGAGATTTGATCCTCTGAATATCCCTATTCTGATGCTGAGAAGGAAGACATGTTGGAGTCGGTCCCTGAAACTCCTTTGAACGAGCTTAAAAACCATGCAAATAAAGAGTCATCTGGGGAGGAGACACAGAGTATCGAATCACTGAAACAAGAAAGTTCACAACGGATAAGGAGAATTTTTTTCAGCCAATTAAGGATTCTGAAGTTCTCATTCCTTTACACAAATCTGTGGATGAATGGATTACGGTTCGTAACAAGAAGAAAACTGTTCAAATTGAAAATAGTAGTAATTAAGATGCTACTTTGTAGCTGAACGAAGATTTTGCTAGCTCTTATCGTTTTATCCAGGCTATTGGTCTATTATGTAGCTGTTGGGCAGCTGTTTTGTGGTTTAGGTGTTGTTTAGTTGTTGTTTTTAGTTGTTTTTTAGCCGGATTCTTTGGTTGCAGAGCTTCTCTTGCAGTCGTTTTTACGCCGTTGGGCTTATTGTTCATATCTGGATTCTGATCCTCTTTGGTTATGTTACTTTGGCTATATCTGGCTTTTGAGTCATGTTGTACAAGGGTATAGTCCCTTTCAAAAAACTATTTACCAATAATAAAAAAACTATAATGCTTAATTTATAAAAATTAAAACTTAATAACTTATTTATTGACTTCACATAAAACAATCCTAATAGACATGCACAAAGAAAACAAACCAATCATATTAACAAATTTCTACTCTTAATAGGTTATAATGACTATACACAATAATAGCCAAAAGGGACGGCAATGAAGAATTGACTTAATCTTTTAAAAACTAGCAAAAGCATCATAGGTGCTTGTGAGAGGCCGATAGGCATATAGAAGGATTTATTAAAAGTATTACATTGCTAATAATATGTATTTTATTGAATCAAAATTTGAATTCAATTTTATTGTAAATAAATAATAATAGATATCAGTAGATTGATTTGACAATAGATTTACATGTAGAAAAAGAATTATTTATTCATTACATGTAGAAAAATAATTATTTATTCATAATAACATCATCCATCAATACAAAATTGTTTCATTCATTTGTGACAATATATTTATATGTAGAAACATAATTACTTATTCGTAGGAACATTATCCATTAATGCTTGTGGTAAAGTAATACAAAAATACTTATTAGTGTACATAAACATCAAATATTATTTGATTCAACATTATGTGAAAGACACAACACCAAATTACTACATTTTTTAACTAAATAACAAACAACAAATCTTAGCAAAACAAATTAGAAGAATAAAATTTAAAAATTCATAACCTTGTATGGTCTCACTTTAACCTCTAGCGATTTTGGAGATGAACTGAACCATCATTTTACATTTTAATAAATATGTAATACCATCTCCATTTTGTAATTGCCCAAAGTGACCAAATTCTATAAATGAAAAAATTATTAAAATATAATCTAATTTTAATATAGACCAAACAGATTAAAATAGAATTTTAGATAGGGGCAGTGGTTGTGTTGCCTGGCATTGCTTAATTAGCAAATTGTAACAAAAATTATGATAGAAAGGAAATCTCTTCAATTTAACACTTGTTTACTAAACATCAATTGGAAATATATTATACTGAATAACTAGACTTCAATCCTTCCAAGAGGAGCAAACACAATATTTAATAAAATGAATATGGTTATATTATAGGCCCTAAGAAAAGGCTAAAGTATTACAAATACAGTGAATGAGTTTCAAACCACACAATGATACATCCTCAAATTCAATTACATCATCTGAGTACATCCGTAAGCCTTGCAAATAGGTCTCCCAGGTTCAAAAGCACACATCGAACACGCAATAACAAAGACAGGAAGCACAACCGCACAAAAATAACAAAAAAAATAAATACCTAGACCTGCAATAGGAATGATTTAAAAAGATATGACTGCACAAAAGTAGAGTATTTTGCACTCGAGTCATTCCTTCACTATCGTGTTTCTTAGGGAAGCAACTAAATGTCTTGGAAAAAAAGGCACTAAAATAATTTTTTTTAATTTTGAAAGTGAATTTGAATTCTATCCAAATTATTTCATAGACCACTTGGATTGTAAGGAATAATTTGATTAGAGCTTGAATGGACTATCACAAATCTAAAAATTTGAGGTAACACACCCCAACATGAAAAGAATAGTCAAAAGAAGAAGCACTATAGTCCTACCTTTGAATTGAATTAATAATATATATTATATATGTTGAAAACTCATCAGCCCTTCCAAAAACGATCATCCCCTCTAGATTATGTTTCAGCGTGGTCCTCCTTGAGGAGGGTATCCTGAAAAAATATTTATGATTGTTGGGGCAAGAATGAAGTCAACATAAAAAAACAAACTATGGGATTTATCACTCCATCCACAACATGTTTTAAAGGAAGATGCATCCAATTAGGAAGATAACACATTTCTAACATATTTATGTCACAATCATTATATTAATGATGGGAAAGTAGTAACATAATTCACAGATGAAAGGCACTTTCTTTGTAACATTGGTCCAAAATCACATAGTTCGAAAGAAGAAAAGTGAAAATTCAAGATTGATAAATACCTATGCACAGAGGAACTCCAACAATTACAGTTCGATTGTAATAACTCATTTTCCACGATTTGAAAAAATGGATTCTCAGTACATTTTTACACAATAGAGATAAATAAAAACAAAAAACTACGTAATTACTGTGAATTTTGTAAGATGTGTAATTGAATCATAGTAGAGGATGTTGCACATTTTCTTCGTTGATGTCCGCCATTTTTCCTCGAGCGCTGCCTAAACAAATGGATAGAAGCACTGGGCCTATCGACCACACCTTCTTCCTTGTCATATTTTTCAAGTGTTGGACATGCTCTGTCTCCAGCTGTTCAAATGTATTGATAAGAAATCCCCATCAATTAATCGAATGGAACCACCCCAAATACTACATCACGACGGGCTCGAATAAGATGGAGATAGCTCTATATAAATGTCTTCAGCGCTAAGATTTCTAGGTCATTATTTACATCGCTTACATCTTTGCGTTGAAGCATAGATTGCGCACAATCATATTCGCATGCGCAATTACTTCCGATGAATGATTTCATTCTCTCGGTCGCTTTCTCATCGAATCGATACGCATCCCCAGGAAAAAGAACATTACTTGAAAATGGATTCAAATTGATACGGATCCCGAGGAAAAAATAGTCCATAATGGAATATAATGCTAATAATAAATGTGGAACTTTCAAACCAAGTATATTACAACTAGCTCGATAATATAAATATATAGAACTTCGAAAAAACTTAATTTACTTACGGACTCAAAACATAAGACTCTACCACAAATAGTTCCCAAATCTCCGATGTAGTGAATGAGTCTCAACATGCCTTTATATAGGAATGCGAGAGGCTTTTCACCGGATCAAAGGGCAACCTAGAGACCGGAAACCGGTAACCTAGGTGAACAAGAAGATTCCCACTAAGGAAAAGTAGGAAAAGACAATTGAGTACATGCCACTCAACATAACGCCTTTAGATAGTGGGGAGGTCCACCATGCTTTCGACATGACTAAAGCAAAGTCATATCTAACTTTATTAAAGATGACAACAAGCCTGTCATCATAGCTTTTACGGACTATATAGGACACTGGGACCATCATCATCGTCAGATGAGCTGGAAGATTCTTCCCAATCTTGTCTTTCTGCAAAGTAGATATCTCGAGTATTTCTTTCATACCATAATCTAGATATGGATGCAGTTCCATCATTATCTCTATTGAGGTGTCTTCTTGTCGGAAAAAGATAGTGGTCAGGAATCCTTAGGAATTGACCAGGTGCAGGAGGTTGCACATTCATTGTGTGATGGAGGAAGATCTTTCTCCAAAGTTGTCCATTAGGATGAGCATGATGTCCCTGTTCAGGATTAGTCCTAACATAATAACAAACCTTTACATACCATGGTATTTTACAATTTATCAAAATATTTCTAACAGTGTCAGGATCTATATTCAACAATGGACTGTTAGAAAGCTTTGTAGGCAGAAATTTAGAGAGAAAATACTTAAAGTGATTTGCGATGTACTGCCTATCTCCAGGAATACTAGGTCGGTTCCATGCATCATTCTCCAGAGGATGTCCTTCAGGCCAAAGTCTGGAAAATTCAAATCTCCAAAGAGTATTTGGTCTTGGGACCAATTGCCTTAACCGACGCCCTTCAACAGGAATATCATTAGCAGTGGCTCTACATATCTTGAGTGTCTCCACTGCCATTGTAAAGTGCAAAATACCATAGGATCTTTCTGGAGTGGAATTCTGTAGTAGGAATTTCTGGATCAACAAATCTACATGCTACCTCTGTAGTCTGATAAGGAGAAACTGAAATAATTCCTCGAGAGAGCAACAAGTGTTGTGCTTCATAAGACATTTCATTATCATTCCTTTTAAGTGATCCAAGATAATTCTGGCAAGTAGAAGTATTCCAGATGCATTCAACAAACTCATGAGACACCTGAGTAATATTCACCTTCTTTGATTGATTTAGTTCTCTGCTGGCAAAATCAGCAAGAGAATTTTCTTTTCCTTTTATATGTTCGACTTCAAAGCTGAAGTTGTCGAACCACATACCCCAACGCTGCAATCTATTAAATGCAGTTTTATTTGCAGGGTCACCATTACTCAATCTAGCTTTAAAATCTTTCAAGTCGGAGCGAAGAATGAAATGTTCATTCTGAATGAAAAACAAGAAAGCTTTGATGGCTTTCTTAGCAGCTAAAATCTCCTTATGAGTAGAATGATATTTTAATTCAGAACCTTGGAAAGAACCAGATGCATACCTGCAAATTTTCTCTTTACCATTGTCTGTCTTTTCTTTTAAGACAGCTCCCCAGTAATGCTCACTGGCATCTGTTTCAATTATCTTTAATCCTTGACCAGGCAAGGACATAGCAGGAAGATTCAAAACTTGTTTCTTTATTCTTTTTACGGCCTGAGTCATTTCTTCAGACCAAGCAGGTGCATTCTTCTTCAATCTCTTATTGAGAAGAATTCTATCAGCAGCTATATCTTTGTAAAAACCAGCAACATAATTGACACATCCCAAAAATCTCTGTAATTGTTCTTTCTCTGAAATTTGGTCTGGGAATTCTTGAATTTTGGACACAATATGACCTTGCATTTCTATAGATCCATCTTTGATCTTAATCCCTAAGAAATTCATTTCATCCTTGAAAATTTCCATTTTAGTAGGAGACAAGCACAAACCATTATGATAGACTGTCTCATAAAATTTTTCAAGGTGATCTATATGATCTTTTGGTGACTTAGAGAAGATTAGTATATCATCAATATATACTATCAAAAATTCAGATAACTCACCAAAGATTGAATCCATTTTCTTCTGGAAGATGGAAGGTGCAGTTTTCAACCCAAAAGGAAGGACTTGCCATTCATATTGTCCTCCTGGTACAACAAATGTTGTCTTGAATGTGTCTTCAGGCTTTAGAAATATCTGCCAAAAACCACTTTTCAAATCAAATTTACTATATACCTTAGAACCT
This sequence comes from Taxus wallichiana var. yunnanensis, assembly GCA_018340775.1. Classification (NCBI taxonomy): domain Eukaryota; kingdom Viridiplantae; phylum Streptophyta; class Pinopsida; order Cupressales; family Taxaceae; genus Taxus; species Taxus wallichiana. The sequence continues at coordinate 180,176,514 of CM031238.1, read as the reverse complement.
TTGATTCTGGCTAACAGATCATCTTTGGCAGGGATTGGATGTTGGACTGCTGTAACAAATTTGTTCAAAGGCTTATAATCCACAACAAGCCTTTTCTTTTGTCTAATCTGCTCACTTCTTTTATTTACATAAAATGCAGCACAAGCCCAAGGAGAGTTAGATTCTTTTATAAATCCTCCTTGAAGTAACTTCTTTATCTCTTCTTGGCACTCTTTCCTTTCTGAAGGAATCATTCCCTGTGATGAGCTTTGAACTTAGGAATGATCTCATTCCCTTTGTCATCTTTTACAAGCTGCAAGTCAAGTGAACAAACATGCTTTCTTCTAGTTATGAAAGCATGAGGATTATCAGAACAAAGATCCTTTTTAATCTTTGTTATAATATCATCTATATTACTCTTACATAGAGCAATTGACTTATGAATCCATTCATGGTTGGATTCTTTCTTAGGCTCTGGTAGAGGGATGATTGTTTGAATGAGTACTTTCTTGGGATTTGAACATCTGGATTGAATAAAGATATGAAATCTTTATTAAGACTAAAAGTACCACATTCTGTAAGTGCATCAACTCCTATTAGACAGTCATATGAGAGCATATCATGTTGGTAGAACTGTAAGGTTCTCTCATATCCTTCTATTCTAATAGGGACATAGGTGTGAACCTAGAAATCACTTCTTTTTTATCAAAATTTATTTTGAGATATGTCTCAATCCAACAGTCAGGAGGTATAGCTCTAGATCTTAGCAAACTTATATCAGCTCCAGTATCAATCATAGCATCAATAGAATATGGCTTGATATTGGGAATGCAAATGTGATTGAAATAAAAGGATTTTGAGCTCCTTTTATGGTACATACCTCAGTGTTGGGTTCTTCAACTGAGACTGATGCTTCTGCATCTTGGTGCAGAATCTGCTGGTAGGCTTCTTCAAAATCTTCTTCACCTTCAGCTTCTTTCTTGTCTCTGTTCTCTTCTTCAATGAGACGCTTGTATTCATTGGTGGCTTTTGCAATAACTTTCTTTATGAAGAAACTCTATCCTGTTTCTTCTCCATATTTTCATAGTTTCAGGATTAGGAATCATAACATCAGTGTTAGGAGTAGTAGGTACCTGAAACTCTTCTTCTGGATTTTCTTCAGGAAATAAAAATGGGAAACTTCTCCTTGGAGGAGAATATCTTCCACCTCTTCCACGACCTCTTCCTCTGTAAGGAGTTCTGTCTCTGCCGGACACGTCCTTGAAATGGAGGCCTTGAAGGGACTGATGTTCTTTCCTGAGAATACCATTTTTGTTTCTCTTCTTCTTCTTCTTCTTTTTCTCTGATTCATTCTTAGATCTTACTTGCTGAGAATATTTTCTTTCCAATTCTCTGACCTTTTGTGACAGAAATATTTTCTTTGCAGTGTCCCAGGGGGACAATCTTCAAACTCACTCTGTCTTAGTTCCAATTGCTTGAAGAATTTCTGAAGATACTTGCATCATTGGATGAGGAAAACTTGCAATCATATTTACAAATGATGGCAAAGTATCATACTACTGAATCGATCTTTATCGAACCAAGATACCTAAATGCTTGAATAACATTTACTTGGAATTCTTCACTGGAAGAATTATATGAAATATCTGATGAATAATTATCAGAATCACTAATTAAACAATACTCTTTATCATTATGCCCTTAGCAACAAGAGTATTTATTTTGGCCTTTCCTTTATCTGTTTCTTTTTGTGGGCACTCATTTGCATAGTGCTTCCCTTTGCAGATAAAGCATGTAGGAATAAAATTTTTCTTTTTACCCATATACTTCTTTTTTCTGAAGTATGATTTTCTATATGGGACTTTACTCTCATAAGAATCTTTATTTCTTTTCTTGAACTTGTTGTATTTTCTATATTTACCCTGACCCTTCCCTTTTGAAAAAGATGAGCAATCATGACATACCTTTTTTTGTGAGAAGAATGTGGGGATTGGCAACCAAAAGGGTCAACATCGATCATCTGGCAAAATTTTGTACCTAAGGCTTTTTGGGCCTTAGCGTGTCTTCTTTACGATCCTGTTTTTCTTGACAAAGCCGAGCATTTGTTTCATCAATTATTTGATTGATAGCTCCAAGGCTTAATTCTTCAGAGTCTTTCCATGCATAGCTTTTTGTATTCTGTAGCAAAATAAGCAGGAAAAGATTCTATGTATCGAATCTCATTGTAGGATCATTGATATTGCCAGAATTATAATACAACTTTTGCATATAGCATTGATACTCTTTAATTCTACTCATATCACATAATCTTGCTCTTAAGAATAAGAAGTATTCTTAAGTTTATCACTATCTACAGTACCAATAAATTCTTTGATTAGAGCAGTTGTCAGAGCAGAGTATCCTCCACTTAAAATATCTTCTTTATGTGGGTTAGCATCCCACCATTCTCTAACTATTCCAACAAATCCATTAGCTATTATTTCAGACAATCGATGTGGATCTTTTCTATACAAAAGTAACTGAGAATTTGACCAGCCAAGCATTCCATGAATCATTTCTTTTATCTGAGCAAAAGAATGACAATCTATTTTATACCGGTTAAATTTGCAAGTCCGAGTTCTTGCAGTGTTATGTAATGGCTCAAATGCGGGATGCTCCTGATGATTCTCCTAAAAACATGCTCTCAGCTTCTTCAGGAAGGATTTTCACCATGCTAATTGATCCTTTATTAGCATCTTTTTTATCTGAGAGGAATAATGGACTATGTTTGTGAGAACAACTTTATGCTGAGAAGAAGTTCCTGAAAGTTTTGCAACTTCATTCCAGATACTTTTTGTGACCAATCTAGTTCTATTTCTTCGGGCTTCTTGGTATTTTCTAAAATTTTCTCTATTTGAGGAACCATGACAGGTATAGGACTAACAACTTCATGGACAAGATCTACCTTATGACCTATTTCAATAGTAGACTCATTTAATTGATGCAGACTACTTTGGACAAGTTTATGGGTTGTTCCTAACTTAGAGGAAATATCTTTTTGATTTCATCATTTTGAATGACCAAAGGTTGAACAATATCTACAACATTTCTGGTTACAACCTTGGGTATATCAGGACATGTAGACACATATGCAGAAGTATTTTCAACATTCCTATCTACTTTTCTTACATATGTACTTGACATCATCTATCTTAGTATTTAACAACTTAATAGCAGAAGTAACATCTCCTTTTTGATGTAATTCAATAGCCTTTAGTGTTTTCTCCATTTCGGCAAGGATAGACTCTTGAGATTGAAGTCTATCATGGACATTTTGATGACCTTGTTAGTCCAGTTTAACATTTTAGAGGACTCGGATGGATCTATATGCTGTCAACAGACCTTTGATACCAAAAAACAATTTTTGGGACTCATCTGGGGACAAGACTTATGTACTGTCAAGGGACGGAAAAGAGGAGGAAACATGAGATGCTCTTGAGGCCATACTAATGGTTGGACCATTAGAGGGAACATATTTTTGCTTAATAAGTTGTTCACAATCTTTACACCATAAATAATCAGTATTTGGGTCATGGACTAGACTATTATGACTACAAATATATGTCTGTTCTTTTACAGATTTTCTCGAGGGCTCTCCCAACGAGAAGACAGAAGTATCAGATCTGAATGAACTAGATCTAGGCAAATCAGATAAAGAACTTTTAGATCTAAAAGATAAAGTAACATTAGATTTTGATTCATTAACTGCAGTGGCATTTTCCAACTTGGGCTGACTTTTATCAAGAAATTTCTTTGACAAAGTCCATTCCTTGGGGACTTTGATTTGTGACCAAGAGATCAGCTCAGGTTCTATCTTTTGACTTTCCAAACTGGCATGACTCACCACGCTACTGCCTTTGGAAATACCATGTTTAACAACTGGATACATGGTATTGACAAGCCTATAAATGATTTTATAGTGGATAGCAAGAGGACAAGCACCAGGCTTCATGTGCAGACCAGTAGTGGCAAGATGTAAGCGTAAGACTTGTTTAAGCAAGTCTTCTTTTTGCAAACTGACAGGATAGTTTGGATATACTTCAAAAGAAATAGGGCCATTATGTAGACCGGTTTGAATAGCAGCTAATAATGAATCTTTAAAGCTTTCAAATCTTAAATCCATAAGACAACACAAAACAGAGGCATTAAGACCTCGATGAAACAAAGGAGTAATACCTATTTGCACACATCCTATATGGGAAAACTTAAATTTTTTTTGCTTTTTAAGGATTGAATATCAGTAGGATCTATTAATGGAATATCATACTCATGAGAAGAAGTCTGAGAAACTTGAATAATAGACTCTCTAGTTTTTAACGTAGTAGTAGCAATAATAAGATGAAAAGTAGTTAACTTATCATATACTTGATTGTAAGGGATCTTAGGCAATTTCCATGCCGGTAAAGGATCTGATTCTTGTTGATAGACATCAATAGCAGAATTAACAGGGAATACGTCAGATAAACTTACAAGATCTTGATCTAAATCTCCACCAGAAAGACTAGCACGATCTTCAAACTCCATAGCTGGTACTATCAAGCAACTCTTCAGCAGGGCTTATGGTATCAACCTTCAACCTAAAACTATGCACATCCATGACGACTTACAAGATGGGAGGCTCGCCTCTTTTCCTGACTTACGAGGTATGAACTTGATTCACAGATGAAAATAAGAAGAACACGCAATAGATCTTCAAGATAGAAACTCAAATAGAAACTTGCAAATTTTATTGATCTCAAATTCTCATTACATCAAAATCCTTTTACTCTGTAAAACAGAGAACCAACTCTGATACCACTTTCAAACCAAGTATACTTTCAAACTAAGTATATTACAACTAGCTCGACAATATATACAATAGTCACTAAAAAGAATGATAATAGTTAAATAGTAAAGATTGAGGCGGACATGTCGTAGAGTGGGACCATAGTTTTAATTCAATTAGTTTGGATGATTAATTCATGGAGCATGGAGGAGGTACCACTTACTTTTCTCTTAAAATATTATGGCAAAAAAATGTTTAATTTATTTTTTAAAAAGAGGATGACTATGACAAAAAAAAAGGTAGTTCTGAAGAATTTTTCTCTAGTAAAGCTTATCATCCAAAAATCACCAATAATCATTGCGTTCTCATAAATTTGAACTCTTCCCTCTCGGTCAAATCAACCGTGTAGATTAGTGGAGTGGTATGTCGAGTTTGAAGCCATCAAATGCTTGGTGATGCCAATACAATCACGCCCAATATTTATCTTTGAAGAACAAATTGAACCAACTCCTCATTACCGCACATACACCAATCTTGATAAGTAAACAAAACCCATGATTTTGATAAAGAGTCAGTACAAATAATTCAATATGTGAGTGGATTTTGATAGAGTTAAGAACGAATTTGACCACACGATTGCGAGGAATATTCAACCCAAAGTAATTCAAACCGATTTAAATGGATATTTAGCAAATAATAATGGTTGATCTACACCAAAGTAGAACAAAATAGATCTAGATGAAACGTTGGGACCGCAAGCAAGGATCAAATTATAGAGATGCTTTCGATAGAAATAAATGTCATATAAACTGCCTAGATCAAATATGTATCCCTTCGATCTTTCAGCAACACGATGCAAAGTACTAATCTTAACTAATGCAAAACTATATACATAACTCATTTCTTAAATGAGAATAGTCATCACTCGGAGCAGTTCAATGCTACCCCTTCACAAATTAACAAGACATGGAAGATTAAGTCTTTTTGATACCAAATCTTGGTACAACAGTAGATCAAACACATAAAAATACTTAATTATTCAATCACTCTACATATTACAATTATATAGGAGTAACATCTCCTAGATTATAGGAAGCATGTATAAATAGTACTTTATAATAACTCTTCCCTATTAGAAGTTTGTTGTTACTTACGTAACAACTTAAATTGTAATTAACTTTATTTCAAATGGAGCACTAATAAATGAATATTCCTAACACGTTCATTGTACAAGGAGGATGCCCCAATTACATTATCCATATGGAAGATGATTCGTTGACACAATGAAAAATATTTATTATTTAAAGAAAATTATGTCACTTTTGACATACTTTGTACATCTACATGTCATTGCCAAGAAACATATCTATGTTGAGATGTATGAATGTTTAGGTGGTTATTTTATATTTTTCACTAAGTTTTAACTAATGAAGGATTTTACATTGATTAAAGACTTGTCACTTTATCTAAAAAATTCCATCAAATGGTAACAAATGGTTGTAAACTTGTTATATTGCTACGTTAATCTCAAAAAAAACTTTTTTAGAGAAAGAAAATGATCTCCAAACTCAACCATGTGCCCAATATCACGACTTTTCAACCACCTTCTGCTACTAAGAAGATAAAGTACTTTATGATGGTCAAACAAATGTCAAATTTAAGATCAACCATTTTTTGACATACTTTATGACAATATTACACTCCCTCTTCCCATTCCCATTGTATATTGTCGGTTATTATTTATTTTGATCATCCTTATTAAACTAACCAAATATTTTAATGAATAATTTATAATTGTGACACAATATCATCTCACTAAACTAAAAAATATTCCATTTTATAATTCACTAAGATTAAATAGCTTATCTTATTTACCATTACATTATTTATAAAATGCAATCATCGTTGTTGTTACAATTGCTCAAAATTAGAATAATCTTCTATTTATAAATATCTTTAGACAACGTGAATAAGGACTACTCCAATTTTGTAAGTTAATCTATGGACGACCAATGTTGAGCTTAAACTTGTAAACTCAAAACAAACCCATTGCCTCATATTTGTACACACCATTTAAGCTAATGTGAGGTTTCATATTTTGCACCATTCTTGTGTTTGTAAGTTAATTTCATATTGCATTAATTGTTCGATCATTCTTAAAATTCATACAATTACATGTGTGTGAGCATTCTTCATCGCTGATTTTGATAAAAACTTCGATACTTTCAATTATATCCTATTTTTATAATCCTATTGAAAAGACCCCAACTCATTTTAATTATATCCGGGAGTAAAGGTAAGGTCAAAGGTTTAGAGGTTCAAATTTCTCAAAAATAAGATAGAATCTATGTTCGCACTTTCGTAGGAAAATTACATTATTTTAAAAAGAAGCAAATTGAAAAAAATATCAAACTTAAAACTTATGTTATTTGAGGTCAACAAGCTAAGAAAAATATAAGGGAAAGGAGCCAATCGTGGAGCATGGACTAATAATGGTGAGGGTGGATGTAAAATCAGGGACTAGTACATGTCAAATTTTCACTTAAAATTTGGAAAAAAGTAGCCAATAAAACAAGCCACATTAAACAATCATCCAATCAAATAATGCCACATAAGTGGGAAAAAATGCATGACATAATGTCCAACAAATGGTCCACCCTAAATTTCTTTGTATGGAAAACTACTTGATTTAAATACCTTAAAAATCACTTTCCATACAATATAAATACTCAAAAGAAAATATTTAGATTAAAAATAACAAAATCTATTAAGTTTTTTTTTTTCAAATCTTATGGTATTTATATGGCTGTTGTACACCCCTCAACTTAGGTTGCACACCACTAGCTCTTCTTCCTTATGCTTGAGATCGGAGAAAATAATTGACTAGTGAGATGAATAAAATGGCAAATGCATGGATTAGGTAGTACTTATTATAATTACATTTGTCGGAAATGAAAATACAAATCATATACGCTTAAATCGATAAACAATTGGACTCGAATCATAACAAACATTTCACATCATTGTTATCTCTCACAACACCTTACAAAAACAACTTATCAAACAAAATCTTGGGCAATGTATAACAATATCCATAATTGGATTTTACATATGGTTTTTAATAACGTTTTGAGTAAATAAAAATGAAAGTGGATTTTGAAATATAATGTTTTGAATAAACGAGAAAAGTAATTAGATTTTACATATGCGCTTTTAATGTTTTCATTAAAAGGGAAATAATTTTGAATGTTTTATTAAAAGATGAGTAATTATCTATGCTTAAGGTCTAGTTACAAAATTACACTTTTAATGTTGGTGGGGGAGATAATGGGGATAGTTGGGATCTATGCTTTTAGTTCTCTTACCAAACTTTATGTGTTGCATTCTACGTTTGAACAATTATAGCCAATGAAGTAACTTATAAAAGAAATATACATTCTCACAAAGCATTGTCGTTTTTTCTTCAAATGTAATGAACAATTGTCTAACCCAACCAATTCACCTTTATGACAATACTCCCAACTCGCATCAAAATAAGATATTTAGAATATGGTATGTACATCCATGAAAACATAATTGAAAGTAGGTTTTGGTCAGTTGTTATAATTCACGTGATCTGTTTGAAAAAATATCTCAAAAAATATGGTATCCTAAATTTCGATGATTACATAATAGACACAAAATGATGTTCTTGATGAGGCTTTAAGGATCTAAAAAATGCCTGGATTGAATGTCATATGGAGAAATGCATTGGTTGTAGGTTATACATTACAAAATGGGTTTGTTGAAAAGGCATTGAAAACATTTATAGAAATTATTTAATTTATAGGTTTAAAATCAAACCCATCAACATTTTATATCATCCTCCCAACTTGTGCCAAAATGGGAGTTTTAGAACATGATATGGACATCCATCAAAACATAATTGAAATTAGATGTTTGTCAAATTTCGTAGTTGTGAACATCCTAATAGACATGTATGCAAATGTGGAAGCATACACAAGGCACACAAACTTTTTTGTAAAATGCATCAATAGTCTTATGTAATGCGATGATGACATGCATGTGAAATGTGGAAGTATCATAGACACCTAAATAATTTTAAAAATATGGTAACACATAAAAAATAGCATATGGAAACAAAGTTAGTGAATTTAAAATTGATATCCCTTCCGGTGTACTTTGCAACTCATTTGTAATTACTAGTTTCAAAAAGTACAACCTATAGTATTCCCACTTATGCTAGTGCACAAAAAGTCGATGAGCATATTTTTTTAAAAAATTGTGTTGTAAGCATGATTTTAAATGGTTAGACCTTACATTTCTAAAAATAAATGTGATTTCGCACATCTTGGAAATTCTATTTAATACAAACTTAAAAAAACATTAATGAAAAATAAATTACAAAAACTTGGAAAGACAAAAATGCAACGTTATAGAAATTGCACTCATCTATCATGTAACTACTCTTGTTGACATAAATTAAAGGTTATCCTTCACCAAATTCTTTTAAAAACTAAAATACAATATTCCTTATAGGAAATGGTCCAAGTCCACTTAATTCCATCTCATATGCCTATGTCTCACTACTTGACCACATAAAAACTAAATTTTAAATACCAAAACTATTTCAATTTTTAAATTTCAAATATACCCCTTTTTATAAGATCTCCCTCTATAGAACTATGAACTAACCATGTGTGACCGATTTGGTCAAAATTGAAGCTTCTCTTTGGCGACAATGTGAATGGGGTGAAAGGCATTTTGTGTTCTAATCAACAATGTTAGAAAATAATAATATAATGTTGTTGTAGGTGGTCACATGAGAAGCAAAGGTATTCAATCATATGGGTGTTATAAAATCCTACACCCATGCCATAAAATTATTTATGAACTCTCTTACTTACTTGCGCTCTTATATTTAAAGATTAACTTTCATGCCCATAGAAAAGGACGAAATCGCACTACCTAAGTATCTCTCATACACAATCCAAGTGTAACAAGAAAAATTAATAGAAAATTTTTAAACTAAAAACTGCATTTGAGTTGAAAAGTCCGTTGGAAGGGATGTAAATATTTAATTATTTCCTAATGGAAACATGTCAATGTTTAAATTTATTTCTACTTTTGATGATAAAGTTCGAAGGGCCTAAATTTTGTTGTGAAAAGAGTTTTGTTAATTATAAACCCTACATGTGGTGAACCACCAATTCATAATTTAAAGTGTGACTTCCCTGTTTCAATGCCCTTTATTTTTTAGGTGTTTCCATAGAAATCAAGAATGAATCATCGAAAATATAGCTTGTGGTGAACCACCAATTATGAATTTCACTCTCACTCCAAATTTGTACTCATATTTCATGTTAACTAAACAAATCTAGTAGAGGATGCCACGTTCCTATACGTCTTAAAACTTATTAAGGATGCCCTATAATCATAACAAACAAACTATTTGGCATATATTGCACATGATTGAACATTTATTTTTAACCCTCTACCAAAATGGATTGAGAATTGTTGTGATGAACTTTTATTTATTCATTACAAACACCATCTTACATATATCACTTGAATCATTGAGAGGTTTCAAAATATTTTTTATCAATGTTCCAAAGAGGATAAGATAATATTCATCTTTAACTTTTTTCATTGCACAATTTTAAGGTCAAGGACTTTATTTCATTTTAATGTGAAACAAACTTACGGATGTATGAAAGTATTAAAGAAATAATTTTGGTTTCTAATTTACATATTACATTGTTTTATAGGTTTTTAATGTTTGTTAGTTATTGGTTTAGATTAGTTATTTTTATTTTTATTTATTTATAAATAAATTAATAAATTTGTTTTGTGTTATGTTTTTATTATTTTTTATTCCAACTTTTCCTAGTTTATTATTATTTTTAGTTTTATTTGAAATTGTACAATTATAGTTTTCGTTCCCCAAAATTATATTTGTATATTCTTGGTTCTCCAAAACCATAACTATATAGATTTGAAGCCTTTTCTTATGTAATATATTTTGACTTGTCTTTGGATCCCCAGGGTTTTGGCCTTCATCATAATTGTTTTTTCTACTCATTTTTTGTCAAGCCCATCATGTAATCATACATGTATATGTATGTATTGTAAATACACTTTCACAACATAACCTATTCAAATTTAATTCAAGTATCCTTAAAGTGGAGTGAATACACACACAAACATGATATGATAATACTTATTGTGCCCTGAGAATCTAACTTTAAACACATATATAGTTCTAGATTATTTCATTAGTCTATGATCACCGTCAAGGAAGAATTCTACTTTCTGATTACAATAGCTTTCACTCTTAGCCTTAATATTGGTTCATACACCTTATACTTTATATTGAATAAAAATTTGATTTATGCATATCAAATAACAACATTTGAATGTGTTTGGTAAAATAATATGTTTAGTCTTCCTTGTGCATGTTTTACAATCCACTACTTATCTCCAAGTTTAACAATGTTTCTTTGCACAAGTTATTGGGCCCCCGATAAAATCTTTGCATATAATAGATGAATAATCTATAGAAGATAACACAACACAAGAGATGTTGGTGGGTCAATATGCTCAAATAATCAATATATGCGGAATAATACCCTTAAGGTAGGGCAACACCATACAATGCTCTTTAAGGAAGGAATAACACCACAATTTCCCAAGACAGAATCCACTTCGAGGGGGACACCTCTTAAAGTAGAAGACTCAACTCATACATCCATGACCCACTCATAATGATACTTGTATCCTTTATATAGACATACATTACTTTTAAATGGATGGGTAATACCTAATCCCAATCTAGGTGACTCATTACCCAATATAACTAATTCCTTTGTGACCCCATTTATTATAAACATATAACTAACTAAGGGGGTGTTTGTGCCACATGTTGGCATCCCCACCAACCCATATACATGATAATATCATATCCCAACACAACACAACACAAGAGATGTTGGTGGGCCAATATGCCCAAATAATCAATATATGCAATAATACCGTTAAGGTAGGGCAACACCATATAATGCTCCTTAAGAAAGGAGTAACTCCACAATCTCCCAAGATGGCAATCCACTTCGAGGGGGACACCTCCAATACACCTTTAGCAAATAAAAGACTCAACTCATACATCCATGACCCACTCATAATGATACTCACGTCCTTTGTATAGACATAAATTATTCTTAACGTATGGGTAATACCTAATGCCAATGTAGGCCGACTCATTACCCAATATAGCTAATTCCTATATGACCTCGTATATTATAAACATATAACTAACTAAGGGGGTGTGTGCCACATGTCACCATTTCAATCAATCCATATACATTATAATATCATATCCCAAGGTACATAAAATTCCCTCCCTCTTTGACATGTTTCATCCCCAAAACATAAGAAGAATCCATATAGTGAGTGTGCTTTAAATCATTGCACACTTGTTGCCATGCTTGATCATCCAACCCCCATATGAAATCTTAGTGGGTGATGCTACTCCAAACTTGATTCCATATTCCATTGCAATCATCCGATTGCATCCTTGTTCATATGTGTTCCTCCTCCTCAAATCCATAATATTATTCCATAATAATTATTCTCGTGATTCCATGTGTAGCCATAATTATTACTCCAATTCCCTGCATATCCATATAAATTACTTCCCTCATGTTTCTTAGCATGTCTCCATTATTTTTCCCTCGCATGATGATGTGGGTGTTTATATGGTGCAACCTTAATATCCTCGACCTTATTTTCCTCTTCCACCTTATTTGTTATTTCTTTTTCTATTAAATAGATGAATTATTTTGTCTTCTTCATTATGTTCTTTAAAGCATCTCCTTTTGAATCATCCTTATTCCCTTCTTCAACATCTTTAAATTCATATTCATGTTCCATATTTACATTACTTTTTCCTTGCTAAGTATGTTATCATGTAATGTAATTTTCTTTCTCATGCACCATAATTTCATGAATTTCTTTTACACATTAATATTGATTATTCCCAAGGTCTCTAACCAAGGATATCCAAGAAAATATCCATACCATCCATATCTAAAGCATAAAAATAATGAATGTAAAACATATTTATCCACAGAGAGCTTTAAATCTTCAAAAACTTAAATATGTGTACCATCTACTTGAGCTTCCTTGATATGTTTTGCTTGAACACGTAGATGTTGAGATACATCCATATTGACAAAGTTATATTCGTTCTTAGGGTTTATGGAAATAATTACATTTTTGCTTTGAATGCACCCTTCAAACTAAAATATTGAAGTTTCCTTCTTTGGAGATGCATTATTTGAGCTCATATCTTTATCTCTGTTGTCTCTCCTTCTGAATCATGTGTAGCCTCTTCATCATCAACATTGTCTTCTTCATCATCAACTTCTTTTTTATTCTTCTTCTTCTTCTTTCTCATCCTTATTTGAAACACCCTCATTAGTAATATCCTCTTCTTCTTCATCTTCTTTGGCCCATCAATCTAAGAAAACTCGTTTAATTGCCTCCCAAGACCAATCGAGACACTTTTGTACACTTGATACCACCAAGTTAGAGCTAGACCACCTAGCTGATTTTTTAAGAAAATAAGTGGTATTACAAATGATAAATAATCTTCCTTAAACTGAATCCACCATTCTCTAGCATTAATATTTTCATCTCCATAAAAAATTCTCATCTCCATGATCCACAAAACTAGGGTTTTAGTAAAAACCCTTTTGATCAAAACTTATTCGAACCCTTTGGGCTATAGGTCGGCCAAAAATTAAAAAAAAACATAACTCAACCCCCAATTATATTTTTGAGATATTTTCGAAAATTTAAAAAAAAATTAAAAAATCTTCATATTTCTACTGTGGAGAATTTTTTTAAAAACCCATAAAACTTAAATAACTCTCTCAAAACAGATCCAATTTTTTTGAAATTTTAGGGGTACCACCTTGAAATGTATTCACACTAACCCAAAAACTTTTAAGAACTAATTTTTCATAATACAGAAGATATAAATGAAACCTTAAAATTAGGGTTTTAACCCTAAAATAAACATATCTTTCACAAAATAACTCCAAAACTCTAAAATTTGGAGGGAATATCCCTTGAATAATTTCTTCACTTCACACAAATTTTTTTAAAAAAATTCAAGTTCATCTCTATATATGGGTGAATCACCAACATTAGGGTTTCGTCCCACAATTTCCTAGATCGATGCTCTGATACAACTTGATAAGATCTTTACATATAATAAATGAATAATTTGTAGAAGATAACACAACACAAGAGATATTGGTGGGAAAATATGCCCAAATAATCAATATATGCATAATAATAACCTTAAGTTAGGGCAACACCATACAATGCTCCTTAAGGAAGGAGTAACTCCATAATCTCCCAAGATGAGAATTCACTTTGAGGACACCTCCAATACACCTCTAGCAAGTAGAAGACTTAAATCATACATCCATCACCTAATCATAATGATACTCACATCCTTTATATAGACATATATTACTCTTAATGGATGGGTGATACCTAATCCCAATGTAGGTGACTCATTACCCAATATAACTAATTCCTACGTGACCCCATATATTAGAAACATGTAACTAATTGGGGGGGATGTGTGCCACATGTTAGAATCTCCATCAACCCATATACATTATAATATCATATCTCAAGTTACATAGCAACCCCATGATACAAATCATATGTATCAAAACACAACTCTTTCTAATGCATGTAAACACGTGAGCAACATGAGAGAAAGAAATACAAAATTGGTTATGTTTCAATTTACCATAAATAATGTCGAAACATTAACATTATAGATGATGCCAAAATTAACATGATGCATCCCTAGACATCCAAAATATCAATAAGGATTCCTCGAAGCATAACACAAACTACTTGGCCAATTGTGCAAGTTGATGTATCATCTCATCCCAAAGAGCACAACATCTTCTTTCTTGCAGCCTAATCATGAGTAGTTTCAAAATCATACCTCTTTTAAGGTACAAGTGGATCTCAAAATTCAAGTGTTAAAAGGAAATATTGATGTTCACTGCAACATAGGAAAATATACAATACACAATGTAAGAAGGAATAATATCTAATTTAGACATAAGATGAATTTGGTAGCACTTTATAGAAGGAATTATACCCCCAAACATAATCGGGACGAGTACATAATTTTTAGTAGTTTCACCGATGTAAAGAGAAGTAGGTGAAAGACTACATTAATGAGCTCCTTAACTATGTTGCACACTTATGTGAGGACCTTATGGAGTAATATAAACTTTTGAAGTACATTAACAAGATCTCACCTTATATTTATGCAAAGATTTATTTTTTACTTCTAAATCTATGCACAAGGCATAGTAAAACAATGAAAAGATTGAGTACCAAGTAAATATGAAGCATTATTTCCCATTTTCATCCAATTTCATGCATGAGTTTCATCCACATATATGACACTATCTCAACCCCCTTGGCATAAGTATAATGCGTGTTTAAAGGGATAAAGTCTTAAAATGTTTCCCAACACCATAAGGATTATGCACATTCTACCTCAAAAAAAGGTAAGAGGAAATTTTCTAACAATTCATTTCATCAACAAAAATGACGTATCCATGTCAATTCTATATTTTTTACCCAACAATCATTTTTACAAATCTATAGTAGGTTGTGCACAATCTAATGACACTAGGATATATATTTTTGTCTAAGTACTAGAGTTTTGTCACTAACACTTTAGAGGAACATGTTTGTATCTTCTATAATTAAGTTTGGCTCCAAATTACAAAAATCATGTCATCATCTAAAATGGGTGTCCGAAGAACATCATCCCACAAGACATCTAAATGTCTTGTACTTCCTAGATCAACACATCCTCGACCATCCTCACTTAGGATGTACGTGATACAATAGATTTGCATAATCCATAAACACCACAATGCATAGTTTAATATTTTTTCCATTTTGTTTATAATACTTTCAAGTGTAAATTTATTATGTAAATTATCATTTCTTTTTGGGTTATTTTTATTCAATGATGATTTTATATGTTGGGATGCATGGTAAAGTGTGTGGGATAACTCTTGTACACAATGTGGATAAAGAGAGACAATGTTGTTGTTAGTGCAAAATCACAACACCCCCAAATGAGCTCTAAAAGATCTAATTTTTTAAAAGTAGACTCATTTGGTGTGATTGCATAACATTGAACTTTCCCATAGGTGTGGGACCTTGCAAAATGGGAAAGCTCTCCAAATTGAAGGTTGGTTCCTTAATCCTCTGTTTACGTGCATACGTAGAAACTTGCAGAGGGTCTGTTCTTAATCCTAATCTAAAATTTACCAAGGAGACAGGATAGAAGGAATACAAAAATTAAAACAAAGCTAAACTACGAGGTGATGCACCAAAGGAATGATGAACACTTATTTTGCTAATAGACACAAACCAACAAAATGCATATAATAAACAAGTACAAATAGCCAGATATATAATGGGAGACCAGATGAAAGCAAAAGAGACAAGAAATGATCTAAAATCAATCACAAATGTGTTTTATTGCTCCGTAGATTGATACAGTCCATTACAAAGTAGCCAAGAGGCAGAAACATATTGCAATTTTTGATGGAAGGCCTGAACCCCACAAATCCTTTTGCTAAGAGGAGAAGGGAGCCTGCAAAATAAAGAATGTCCAACCCTTTACAATGAATCCTACCCCTATATTTATAGATTCAACCTAAAAGAAGAAAAGAGAGAGAAGTGAGAAAATTAGGTTGAAGCTCAACCACCGCTGTTAATGCCTCTGATGAAATCTCTCCCCAAATCTATCTTTACTACATCAATCCTTGGTTCGATGCCTTGAAGGAAGAGGAAATGACGAAACAGATCAAATCTGATCTAGTTGTTGAGGCAAGAAGATCTTACATTGAAATCCTAAAGATGTTTCCTCTATTTTTCTTCACCTAACCTCCTCAAAATTAAAGTTTTAGACCTCCATGGCATGGGTGTGTTAGGTTGCGGAGCCTATTTTTTCATGTGTGAAAGTGTTGAAGACCGTACACTAAGAGTACTTGTACACTTTTCATGTATCCTCACCGGGTTCGGGGCTGGGCAAGGCGTGAGTCCCCAAGTAGTAGGTTCGGGCGCAGCCCCCCAATTTTTTTTTTTTAGGCGTAAATTTTTTGGCCTCGAAAAATTACACCAAATATCGGAAACGTGCTTTTCTCATATGGGCAAGTTTTTGACCCATAGGTTTATGGGATGGGTTTTTCCCATGGTTTTGATACCCACGGTTTTGTAAAATCGCTTGCTTAGCGATTGTCTATTTATATGGTCTTATGCATATGATAGATGTACAAGCAAATGTATTGCAGATGTGTTTTGAATTCGTGTGAATTCTGTAGAGTTTGTTGAGCATAGCTCCAAACGGATCCGGGTATTGTATTGAGAGAGCGGTGGCTTGTAATAAAATCTGAGCAAGTGATTCTTGGTGGACATAGCCCAAATTGGGTGAACCACGTTAAATATTGTCACTTTGTGTTGTGTTATTTTATTCTCGCATTTTTATTTGAGATCTCGTAATAATTTCTGCATATTAGTTTCTACTGTTGTGATTTTGTGAGGGATTATTCCTCATATTTTATCCCTTATTTTCTAACAATTGGTATCGAGCTCGTTTGGTTTCTTTGAAGTGTTGAATCGCAGGGAAAGTTTTTAGCTTGAGTGGGAGCTATGGCGGATGAAGGAAGATCTAGGGTTGATAAATTCAACAAGCAAAATTTCAAAGTGTTTGGAAGATGCAGATGGAAGATTACCTTTATCGGAAGGATCTTTATACTCTGTATGCGAGAAGGTGAACATTTCCTCGAGTATGACAGATGCGGAATGGGATTTGTTGGATCGGAAGGCACTTGAACGATCCGGCTTTGAGTCTTGCATCTTTAGTATTATTTAATGTTTCAAAGGAAAAGACTACAAAAGATCTAATGGATGCATTAGGAAGTTGTATGAAAAACCCTCTGCCTCTAATAAGATATTTTAATGAAAAAGTTGTTTAATATGAAGATGTCCGAGAATAGTTCAAGTAGATCATTTAAATGATTTCAATACTGTAGTGAATATGCTAGCTTCTGTTCAATAGAATTTGATGAAGAAGTTAGGGCTTTATTAATTCTGCGATCTTTACCTAGAGTTAGAATAGCCTCAGTAATGGCGGTAAGTAACTCGGTTCCAACTAACTCGAAGTTGAAGTTTGAGGATGTTGTAGGGGTGATTCTAAGCGAGGAAATGCGAAGAAAAGCTCTGGGAATCTTCTACTTCAGGGGAATGCTTTCACAAAGTGGAAACTAGAGGGAGACAAAAGAATAGAGGAAACCGTGGAAAATCAAAAGATCGGGCAAGGTCAAAATCCAAGAACAAGATTGTATCTTTGGAATTGTGGAAAGCCCGGGCATGCAAAGAAGAACTGTTGGGAGCTTCGGGATAAGAAGAAACAACAAAAAAGAAAACAAGGAGGAAAATGTGGCAATGAGTAATGTATGTCGATGCTTTGATTCTTTCTTTTGCACAATATTACTTGAATCTTGGGTTTTAGATTCGGGGCTTCTTTCCATGCTTCTCCACATAGGCATTATTTTGTTGATTATGTTCAAGGAGATTTTGGGCATGTTTTTCTTAGTGATGATGAGCCTTACAACATAGTTGGAAAAGGTTTTGTTTAGGTTAAGATGCAGAATGGGAATACTTGGCTATTGAAGGATGTTAGACATGTGCCTACATTAAGACGAAATTTGATATCGGCAGGGTAGTTGGGAAGTGATGGTTGTACTGTGATATTTACAGCAGACTCTTGGAAGGTTACCAAGGGTGCTCTTGTGGTGGCAAGAGGTAAGAAGGTTGGAACCTTGTATTTAACCACTGATAGTACTAATGATTGTAATCTTGTGGCTTCAGATGCAGATACAACATTATGGCACTATAGGCTTGGTCATATGAGCCATAAGGGCATGAACATCATAAAGAAGAATTTTCCTGGATATACATAAAACAAGTTTGGATTTCTGTGAGAACTGCATATATGGGAAACAGAAGCGAGTAAGGTTTCTCAAGGTTGGACCTACAAAGAAAGAGAGTAAGTTAGAGCTGGTGCATTCTGATGTGTGGGGCCAGCTCAAGTATCATCTCTTGGGGTTCAAGTTATTATGTTACTTTTATTGATGATGCAACAAGGAAAGTTTGGGTTTATTGTATTAGAAACAAATCTGATGTATTTGAAACTTTTGTTAAATGGAAAGCCTTGGTAGAGAATGAAACAGGTCTTAAGCTAAAATGTCTCAGGTCAGATAATGGAGGGGAGTATTGCAGCAATGAATTTGATGATTACTGTTCTAAGAATGGAATCCACAGGTAAAAGATGGTTCCAGGAACTCCACAGCAGAATGGGGTATTAGAAAGGATGAACAGAAAAATAATGGAACGTGCTAGGAGCATGAGGTTACATGCAGGACTGCCTCTTTCTTTTTGGGCAGAAGCGGTGAGCACAGCTGTGTACTTGATAAACAAAGGACCCTCAAGTGCCTTGGATGGAGGCATACCTGAGGAGGCTTGGTATGGTAAGAAAGTTGATTATTCATTTCTTAGAGTCTTTGGATGTGAGGTGTTTGTTCATATAGACAAGGATGATAGGACCAAGCTAGAGGCTAAATCAGAAAAATGTACTTTCATTGGTTATGGTGGTGATGACTTTGGATTTAAATGTTGGAGTATTAAGGACAAGAAAATCATTCGGTCTAGGGATGTGGTCTTTAATGAGAAAGTCATGTATAAGCAACGATTGCGGAAAACAGGAAGAATCCAAGAAATAATATGCGGTGGTAGAGAATCTTTCTGATGGGAAAGCGACCCATGAATCGCCTTCAGAACCTACTCAACAGAACCCCAAACTCCTACAAAGGTGAGGAGGTCTTCTAGGGTAAGAAAAGAACCTAAACGTTTTCTCCTTCTCTTTATTATTTATTACTCACCGATAGTGGAGAACCGTGAGAGCTTTGATGAAGCAATGCAGGTAGATGCTAGGAAGAAGTGGGAGCAAGCCATGGATGAGGAGCATCAGGCTCTCATGGAGAACCAGACATGCGATTTGGTAAAGCTACCCAAAGGAAAAAGAGCATTACAGAATAAGTGGGTGTTTAGAGTCAAAGAGGAAGAAGGAGGCAAGAAAAGATACAAGGCCCGGTTGGTGGTCAAGGGGTTTGCACAGAAAAAGGTATAGATTTTGATGAGATTTTTTCTCTTGTAGTAAAAATGACTTCTATCAGAACTGTTCTTGGAATAGTGGCAACAGAAGACTTACACTTAGAACAGTTAGATGTAAAGACTGCATTTCTCCATGGCGATTTGGAGGAGGAGCTATATATGCAAAGAGCTTTAAGGATATGAAGTCAAAGGTAAAGAGGAGATGGTGTGCAAACTGAAGAAGAGCTTGTATGGCCTGAAACAAGCTCCATGTCAATGGTATAAGAAATTTGATAGCTTCATGATGGAGCAAGGTTATATTAGATGTCATTTTGACCATTGTGTGTATACAAAGAAATTTGAGGATGGAAGTTATATTATCCTGTGTTTGTATGTTGATGACATCTTTGGTTGCGCAGTAAAAACATGCCGGAAATAAATGTACTCAAGAAGCAAACTAAGTGAATCATTTCTTTATGAAGGATTTGGGTGCAGCCAAACAAATCCTTGGTATGAGGATATCTCGGGATAGGAAGGAACATACGCTGACTTTATCTCAGGAAGAGTGCATTAAGAAGGTCTTGGAGAGGTTTAATATGCAGGATGCTAAACTGGTTGGGACTTCTTTGGCAGGCCATTTCAAGTTATTAAAGGAGTAGTGTCCTAAGACAGAGCAGGAGAGAAACCAAATGTCCAAGGTACCTTACTCATCAGCAGTTGGCAGTTTGATGTATGCTATGGTATGCACTAGGCCTGATATTGCCCATGCAGTGGGAGCTGTGAGTAGATTTATGAGTGATCCAGGTAAAGAGCATTGGCAAGTAGTAAAGTGGATCCTTCGGTATTTGAGAGGGACCATGGGGACAGTTTTGTGCTACAGTGGATCAAACACCACTTTACGTGGTTATGTAGATTCAGATATGGCTGGAGATGTAGACAGCAGGAGGAGCACGACAGGTTATATTTACACTGTAGGTGGGACAGCAGTGAGTTGGATTTCACGACTATAGAAGCTGGTGGCTTTGTCAACCACAGAGGCTGAGTATGTTGCTGCCATAGAGGCAAGCAAAGAGATGATTTGGTTACAACAATTGCTTGAGGAGTTGGGGCATAAGCAGGAGGAATGTAAGCTGCATAGTGATAGTCAGAGTGCTATACACCTAGCTAAGAACTCTGCTTTCCACTCTAGGACAAAGCATATACAATTAAGGTACCATTTCATCAGGACAACTTTGGAGGAAGAGAAGTTGAAGTTGGAGAAGATTCATACCGCTTAGAATCCTCGGACATGATGACCAAGGTGGTCACAAGGGAAAAATAAAGTTGTGTTCAACTTTGGTTGGTCTTTAGAGAAACTAGTGAAGGGTTGAGAAGCTTGTATCGGGTCCATATAGGAGGGTAGGAAAACAACTTGAAAAATGGGTCCCCTTTTGATATAGGACACGTGGCAACTAGATTGGAACAAAAATTGGGCCTACAGGTCCGCAATTTATCTTTTTCCCTTTCCTCTAATTCCTCGCTTGGCTTTGACTTGGGCCCAAATGCTGACTTTTTCCTTGGGCGGAGTTGCATGGGCCATTTTGCAAATTTTACCCCTTTTGATAACAAAGGCAAAGAACCAACTTTTTCCCTGACAGTTCGACTTTCCCTAGGACACGTGGTAGTCTGGCACTCGTTTAGAAACCTTTTCTCTATTTACCCCTTGAATTAGTGCCATACTGACACTTGGCATTCTCTCGCTTACACCTTTATACTTAGCCAATTTTGAAGCCCTTTTCTGTCCACCTTTTGACTTTGTTTCCTCCTATGTGGGATCGTGGTTGATCCAATATTTTTCCTAGGGGACGAAATATGGATAACAATTTGGTGACTCACAGGGGTATCTGCCTGCTAGATGAAAAGACCAATTGCCTTGTCGTATCCATTGGGCATGGAGTTGAGAAAGACGGTCTGGTATTGATTCTGCCTCTGATTCATGAGCCCGACTGCTTGCACTCTCAATTTTCATAAGAAATCTTGAAATGAAGGTTTCTGAGAGTAGAAAATTTTTTAACCCGAGGTTTCATCTGTCTTTCTAAATGGATTGCATAAGAGCCACAAAACAATACCACACTATATATAAAATTTGAAATCATACATGCTCCAAATGGAACATGCAGAGTGTGCAAAGCACTTAGGAGAAAAGCAATCTACACTACAACAAGACAATGTGCATAAGCACTTAGAGGAAAGAGAAAACTAAACTAATATGTATAGGGTGAGAACTCCCCTTTTAGTAGCAGTGCTTAAGATAGATCCCATTTACTGGAATCTACAACTCTTCACCCTCTAATGTAGACAATTGGAAAGCATTGCTACTTTTACATCTTGTGATCATATAGGGGCCACTCCAAATGGTGTCAAATTTGGAATGCCTTCCTAGTTTTGCTCGATCTGCATCCCATTTCAAAACCAGGTCTCCTTCCTGGAAGGTCCTTGCTTTTGTCTTCTTGTCAAAGCATTTCTTGATTGAAGCCTGATTCTTCTCTATTGCTTGGAGAGCATGCTCTCTAGTTTCTTCTAATTCTATCAGCTCTGCATACTTGGCCTCCATTGGTCCAAATTCAGACATCTCTAGTTGCTTCATGAGCTCTAATGCTGGCAACTCAAGGGATATAAGCAACACTGCCTCTTTCTTATAGGCGAGCTGGAATGGAGAGCTACCTGTAGATCTCTTGGGCATTATTCTATTAGCCCATAAGGCCGTTTTGAGCTTTGTGTGCCAAGTCCTCTGATTCTCATCAATAGTTCTTATGATGATCTTTAGCAGGTTTTTGTTTGTGGACTCAACCTAGCCATTACCTTGAGGGTAATAGTTTGATAAAGTACTCAAATAAGTCCCATTCTTAACACCCATCCTGTGATTTTGGAACCTATGAATGCTAATGCATTGTCTGATATGATGGTGGCTGGCACTCCAAATCTTGTCACTATCCCTTCATAGAAATCCAGGATACTAGACTCATTTTCTTCCTTGAGTGCCACTACCTCGGTCCATTTGGTAAAATAATCTTTGTCAAGATCCATTTGTGACCTTGGCTTGAGTTTGGATTGATGACTCCAATGAAGTCCAATCCCCATTGCATGAAAGGTTGGTCGACTGAGATTGGGTGCAATGGAAGTGTTGTTAGCCTTTCCTTGCCTTTGAAGAATGCACAATTCTTGCACCTTTTGATCCATGTGTAGCAGTCACTAAACACTTTGGGCCAATAATATCTTGCTTTCATGATTTTGAGTGCTATCACTCTTGGAGCAAAATGGCCTCCAACTGCTTCAACATGGAATTATTGTAGCACTCTCTCCACCTGATTTGTCTCAATGCATCTCAACAATGCCATTGATGTCTCTTTTGAACAAGACACCATCGATAAGAACATATGGGATGGCCTGTAGCCTGAAATGCCTTTTTTTTGCTTTACTCATCCCATGAGGACACAAACCTGTTCGAAGGAAGTGCACCATATATTGGGTCCAACAAGGAGTAGGTACATCATCTCTCCCTTCTTCTTGATCTTCTTGTAGAACAAGAACAACCTCCTTTTCACTGTTTGTTTCATCTTGTTGACCCGAGGCTAGTTGTTCACACAACCCCTTCCCATGGACTAGCTAGGTGACCTTGATCTCAATGTCATATTCCATGACACGGGTGATCCATCTTGTGCACTTTTCATTCAAGTCCTTGCTGAGAAGGAATTCTTTAACTCCCACATGGGAGACCAATAGTTAGATTTTGTTGTTTGAAACCAAATGCTTAAACTTCTTCAATCCTCTGATTACCAGCAGGACCTGTTTCTCAATAAAGGAGTACCTCACCTCGTAATCTTCCAGACTGGATGGAGAAAGTAATTTGTTATTTTGTACTTTCTTTGTTCTACTGCACTAAGATTGTAGAAATTGTGTCACTGCCACCAAAGGCATACAGTATGAAGTCTTTGGAAAATGGGTTCAAAAGAGTTGGGGCTCGTGATATGGCTTCTTTGATAGCCTCAAAACTTGCTTTTCCTTTAGTTGTCCACTCAATGTTAAGCCCTTCTTCAAAGATCAATGTTATTGGCTTTTAAGGGCAAAGAAAGTTTTGAACAAACGTGCGAGACAAAATTGATTTTTCCCAAGAAGATTTAAAGTGCCTTCTTGTGACTTGGTAATGGCAGTGCTTTTATTATTTCAACTCTCTCTGGGTCAATTGCCAGACCCTCCTTAGACACAATATAGCCTAAAATCCTTCCCTCATGGGCCAAGAATATGCATTTTTAGGGTTCAAAGATACCCCAAATCTCCTGCATCTTTGAAACACTTGCCTTAGGTGAAAAAGGTGGTCTACTACGTTTTTGGAGAACATAGTGATGTCATCCAGATAGATCAACACTATTTTGTTGATTAGCCCTTTGAATGTCATATCCATGGCTCTTTGGAAAGTAGCCCCAACATTAGACAATCCAAATGGCATTTTTTTGTATGCATAGGTGCCCCATTTGGTGGTGAAAGCTGTTTTGAATTGATCATCTTCTTTCACCATGATCTGGTTATACCCTGAGTAGCCATCTAGGAGGGAGAACCTTTCGACCTGCACACTACTTGCAAGATTTACTACATCAAGGGAGTGGGTAGTGGTCTTTGAGGGAGGCTCTGTTCAAATCCCTAAAGTCAACACATAGCCTGATTTCTCCATTTTTCTTCCTGACTGGGACCAGATTTGCAACCCAACTTGAGTGTTTGATTGGAAATATGATGCTTGCCTCTATCAACTTGTTCAACTCCTTCTTCATTAGAGGCTCAATATGTGGGTTGACTAGTCTCTACTTCTGCCTGATGGGTTGAGCAGCTGGATCCAGTTTGATTGTGTGTTGTGCTAGTTTTGGATTGAACCCTCTTAGGTCTTCATAACACCAAGCAAACACATCAGGAAATTCTTGGCAAAGTTGTATGAATTCATACCTTTCTTGCTCAAAGGCCTCCTTGCCAATATGAAGTGTTTTGTCTTCTCCAACCGGGATCGACTCAATCTTCTCCTTTGATCTACATGTTAGCCTTCTCTTTTCGAACTAATCATTAGGATTGAAAACAAATTCCAGTGTCACTAAGCCTTTGGGAAGCTTGTTTGTATGCAGTTGTACTATGTGATTCTCGTACTGCTGCTCTAGTCTGTTTTGGTTTATAGCTGAGAATTCAACTTCTTCTTGTAGAAAGTTAATGATATGTTGATCATTCTCAATCACCTACCAACATGTATTATTAACTGGCATTGCTGGCCTCATAACCACATGGATATGTGGTTGTTCTCTATCTCTTTTGATGTTGTCAACCACATCAAACGTTGCCTTGACTGCTGTAAGTCTTTCAGCAGCTTCATTCTCCTTCCTAGGTATGGACATAAGACTAAAGGCCTCGAAATCCTCCATGAGATCCCATACCCTACTCTTTTAGTTCTTGATCGGTCATTTTTGATAAAGCATTTAGTCCTCTCGGCTTGATTGCAACCAGTTCACTCACCGAATACTTACAAGTTCTCTATTCCCGACTTCCTCGCCCAATGAAGACTTCGCTTTTAGCAGTGTTATTTGAGCAAGCAAACTAGAATCAAGGCCGAATAATATCTCATACCTCCGGGGACACAATCATGGCTCCTCCTCCAACTCCTTGTCTACTCCTTGAGCCATCAAAGAAAAATTTCCATACCTCATTTTCATCCTTGTATTTTGGCTTGATTAGGTTAGGAAGAGGATGATTCTCTTCATGTAGATAGTAGACACCTAGTTCATTCCTCCATCTCCTTAGAGGGTTCAAAAGCATGTTTTTGTTGGCCTACTCATTTAGGGTCAAGTCTAGGATACGTCCCACCTTAGTATCTGGTTCATTAGTTTTAGGAGGTCTTCTTGATGAAACGCTGAGCGATTGGCATTGATTGGGCTAGGCACATAGGATTCAATATGATAATCAACAATAGGTTCATATCTGATTGTGGCCTTTGCCCCATACCTTTTCCTAAAGGGAATATATGACCAATCAATGCATGTAGTAGCCTCCAATTTTGGCAGTGAAGTCTCTGGACAGACACAAAGTAAAATGTGGTGGCAAGTCTATGATTGACACATTTTGCAAAATAGTCACATTAGGGCAAGCGTGTAGAGTGAGACTTAGATCCTTGATGATTCCCACGGTAATCACTGTTGTCCCATCTAATTGACTACTCCTCTAGAGATGAACTCATATTAGAGACCCAACCGATCAGCCTATTTGTTTGGGCATCATGAACTATCGCCCAAGAATCAATCATACAATTATGCATGATTTGTCTCCAATAATCAATGAGACATAGAAGGGAGGAGGTCTCAAGTTCTTACCTTGTTGTTCTCCATGGTTTCTCCCTAGTTGAACCGCATTAGCAAGTACTCTCTCTTGTTGGTCATGGGGGTAATTTGAACTTGACCAATTACGTATGGCAGATCAGTATAAATCTCTTTGCCTGGAATGGCCAAAGACTCCCATAGTGAAATTTTCACACTTTTCCTTTTCATCTACTCAATAATATTGAATGGGCTATATTTTTGTTGCCCCTTCCCAGACACATTTCTTTCTTACACATGGGTTGTTACAACCAGTGCTTGA
Organism: Taxus wallichiana var. yunnanensis; assembly: GCA_018340775.1. NCBI lineage: Eukaryota > Viridiplantae > Streptophyta > Pinopsida > Cupressales > Taxaceae > Taxus > Taxus wallichiana. Next base: position 180,149,810 of record CM031238.1, on the reverse strand, counting down.
CTAGGTTTGGAAGGTGGTCTGGATTGGTTCATCATGTCGGGAGTTGCACTTGGAGCACCAGACCTTGTGGAGTGATGGAAGGTTCAGAGTCACCCGAGTTTAGTGGTTGGCCTTCTCCAATATTTCTCCTTTTAGACCATGTTTTGGCAGCCACACCTTGAGGAGGGGACTCGATTCAACCCACGAAGTCTTCACTGCTAATTGACTAGCATAGTTTCTCCTTAAGGTCCACCTTATTCAGCTCTTTGTTGTTGATCTCCCTCTTGGATAGGTTCTTGTGGCACCATACTTTGGTTTGCACCATCAAGGCCTTGATTTAGAGCACCATTAAAGCACGTTGATTGGTTATGTGGCTGATTGCATGGAAAACACCAATCATATTCATGTGCCATATTATTCTATGTTGGGACCAATGCTCTTGATGTTGAAGCTGTGTTAGGATCATACGGCTTGAAAGGTCTAGCAGCTTGGGGTTGTCCTTGGTTCTGCTCGATTCACAGTCTAAGTGGTGGCCTATTGTGTTGATACTTGGGGTCTAGCTTGATATTGAGCCTGGGCCGGTATGGCCTAAAACTCTAAGCTTGTTGTCTTTTGATGGTCACTAGCTCATTCCCAAAGTTCTGAAGTTTCTTCATCACTTCCTGAAGCTCTTTAGAGGTATTAGATGATGAAGTGGAAGCTTCAATTGAGCTTTGACTCCTGGGGGTGGGTATAGGAGCTAATGTAGGTGCTTGGCTAGTATCTGGGCTTCCTAACTCAGGGTACAGAGCCATGGATGGCCTAGAGCTATTTTTCCACTTAAATCAAATGGTTCTCAACCCTTATGGAGAGGCTATGGGTGCAGGTAATGTAGTGCCCCCATTGATCAATCATCGAGAGAAATATCGATTTTAAAGCCCTAAGAAAGTATAAGAACACACCTTCATTAGTGGGATTTACTGCTGTTGGAATCATATCCCAGGTCCACTGGAATATGAGGTTGAAGTCTTCTAGCTACTTGTTCGAGGATCTCTTGATTGTTGTTAGTTACTCCAACAAAGACAAGTTATCACCTTTTTCCCCAAACTGATCGTGAAGAGCCGTGCATAGTTGGTTCCACTCGATAGAGCCTGCTTGAAGACTTCGAACCATTATGAAGCTTTCCCTTTGAATGAAGAGGTGAGTAACTTGACTGCAATGTCCATCACATGGATCTCGTGGATTGTACAGATGACATTTACAATATCTTGGACATGGTCATCGGGGAAGTTTGATTTTCCCAGTGAAATATGGGATGATCTTTAATGCTGCAATCGAAATTGGGTTTCATGCATTCTAGGCGAGTTGACTATCGCCGATGAAGTTGACATATGGATTTGGTTGTGCCATTCTAATTGGCCTAAGAATCCTCGCAGACTAAAAGAAAGGCCTTCTAGGTGGAGGTGTTGACAAGGTTCTGCTTGGTGGAGATGGAGACCTCTGAACTCTTCTTCCTCTCCTTTCTCTGCCTGGGGATAGATGTAAGTATTCAAATATACCTTCTTTCCTTGCTCTAGATTGGGTTTTTCTCATGAATCTCCCAAGATTGGGCTCAATGAAACCAAGAGATTTGTTTCTTTTGGAGTTGCCAAATGTACAATTTTAAGGCTTCTTAAAAGTCAGAATCACAACAAAGTGTACATCAATCCTTACTATAATAAGATGGAGACTTCTTAGTCCCACCGGGCATGCCAAAATTGTTAGTGTGAAATCATAGCACCCCAAATGAGCTCTAAAAGATCTACTTTTCTAAGGCAGACTCATTTGGTGTGATTGCATAACATTGAACTTTCCCCAAGGTGTGGGACCTTACAAAATGGGAAAGCTCTCCAGATTAAAGGTTGGTTCCTTATTCCTCTATTTAGGTGCATACGTAGAAACTTACAGAGGGTCTATTCTTAATCCTAATCTAAACTTTACCAAGGAGACATGGATAGAAGGAATACAAAAATTAAAACAAAGCTAAACTACGAGGTGATGCACCAAAGGAATGATGAACACTTATTTTGCTAATAGACACAAACCAACAAAATGCATACAATAAACAAGCACAGATAGCCAGATATATAATGGGAGACCAGATGAAAGCAAAAGAGATAAGAAAGGATCTAAAATCGATCATAGACGTGTTTTATTGCTCTGTAGATTGATACAGTCCATTACAAAATAGCCAAGAGGTAGAAACATATTGCAATTTTTGATGGAAGGCCTGAACCCCACAAATCCTTTTGCTAAGAGGAGAAGGGAGCCTGTAAAACAAAGAATGTCCAACCCTTTACAATGAATCCGCCCGTATTTATAGATTCAACCTGAAAGAAGAAAAGAGAGAGAAGCGGGAAAAGTAGGTTGAAGCTCAACCACCGCTATTAATGCATCTAATGAATCTCTCCCCAAATCCGTCTTTACTACATCAATCCTTGGTTTGGTGCTCAAGAAGGAAGAAAAACAAAATGGATCAAATCTGATCTGGTTGTTGAGGCAAGAATATCCCGCATTGAAATCCTGAAGATGTTTCCTCTATTTTTCTTCACCTAACCTCCTCAAAATTAAAGTTTCAGACCTCCATGGCATGGATGAGGCCGAGATCTTTCCAATGGCATCAAATTTGCAATATTTTGAGCCCTGAGTTGAAATATATGCCCCTTTGAAGTTTGTATCAGTCCGTACAGAGGGCGGGAAAATAACTTGAAAAATGGGTCCCCTTTTGATATGGGACACGTGGCAGCCAGATTGGAACAAAAATCGGCCTACAGGTCCGCAATTTATCTTTTTCCCTTTCCTTTGATTCCCTGTTTGGCTTTGACTCGGGCCCAATGTTGACTTTTTCCTTGGGCGGAGTTGCGGGCCATTTTACAACTTTTACCCCTTTTGATAACAAGGGGCAAAGAACCAACTTTTCCCCCGACAGTCCGCTTTTCCCATGGGACACGCGGTAGTCTAGCGCTTGTTTAGAAACCTTTTCTCTATTTACCCTTGAATCAACGCCATACTGACACTTGGCATTCTCTGCTTACACCTTTATACTTAGCCAATTTTGAAGCCCTTTTCTGTCCACCTTTTGACTCTATTTCCTCCTATGTGGGATCGTGGTTGATCCAATATTTTGCCTAGGGGGCGAAATATGGATAACAATTGCTTCATATTTGATTTGGATTCTATCTTAGCAATAAATTGGTATGCTTTCTTTAAAGAGTTGAAGTAAATAACTCCATCTTCACACTAATGTAAGGTAAAAGTACACTAATTACTTTAGCACCTTATGTTTCTCCATGAAGTGCTCATATAGGCACATGTAGTCATGAAACTGTTATCCATTTTTATCCCTTGGCAAAAATGGACAACTTGAGAAATTGGACTTGGACAAGTTGATGGAGCTTCAATGGAGAATCTAGAAAAAGAGGTAAATTTCATGATTTTGGGCACTTGGAATTATTTCAAGCACTTCACATCTTCTCCCTAGGCTTCAAAGTTCAACACTTCCAAAAAAATTCAAAAATGGTTAAAATTGGGAAGTAGCGGGTTTACATAGCTACTTTAATTCTTAAAAGCAACTAAGCTAGGTTGCCCGAAAAACTCGATTCTTGTTGCCTTCTTTATGGGTTTGTGATGCCTCTCTATTGCCGAAATTCTGCAACAAAAGGAAGAAAACAAGGAGTGATGTTGAGATTTGACGTCATTTTACTTATAAAAGTAAAAAGCAAAACTCAACTAAATGCACTAGCAAAGCGGTTCCCAAAGCCCACAAAGTTGGAGAGTATCCAGAGATTCGTAGTGCCACAACCGTGAAGTAGAGCTCATCCACAAATCTAAGTAAATCATTTGCAAAATCCCATAGGGAGGAAGGCAAGGGGTTATGTGGAAATGCGATGCATGCCAAATTTGAATTAATGTTGGCTAAAAATCATAGTCAAGTAGTTTTGCGAACCCGCAAAGATGCAAGGTGGTGAGTGAAGTAATGGAGGACCAAAATCACGTAGAGAAAGAAAGCACAAAGTAATGTGGAAATTTGATTCGTGACTACTACAAAACAAAGCGTAAGCAAAATCTCGAGCAGAGAAATTAAAATACCCCGCAAAGCAAGGCAATGAGGGAAGTAGTGCGGGGTCACAAACCCACAAAGAAGGTGATGGAGTGCAATACGGAGAAGCGGTGGGCCATAACTCAAGTAGAGCAAGGTCAAAAATTTGAAGTAGAGTAAGCCCCAAAACCCACAATGTAAAGAAGGAAAAAGGAGTAATGTGGGGATACGAATCGTGCTAACTTCTAAGTAGTGGTCGGATCAAAGCCCGAGTTGAGGAATCTCGAACTCCTACAAGACAAAGGAAATGCAAAGGAGAGTGTTGCAGGTTTTGAGCTCAATAGAGATTAAGTAATGTGGTCTCGGTTCCACAAAGTAAAGAAGCCTTGGGAATCCGTGAAGAAAATAAAAGAAAGCAAAGCAATCTCGTAAACCCAAACCACCATATATTTTGACTCGAGAGATCTGCTTTTTACAAAATTGGACTTTCTAGAAATCTCTCGACCTCCTATTCACCACGAAATCAAGAAAATCAAATTTAGATGGGGTTTAGTTGGTTAAAAATGGCAAAAAACACTTCTATCACTAAATGAACAGCTCCATGTAGCACAACCACTGCAATTAATGAAGTATGGTCCTCCTTACTTCTCCAACAAGAAAAAGGACATGGAGGGACAAGGTTTGGCAAGTCTCTCATCCCCTTTTAGTAAATTAATGACTTTTGTTGGTGGGTGAAGGGGGAAATCTAGGATTCTATCTCTCTCTCTTCTCCATCTTCTTATATATATTGTAAACTTCTCATTTTTGAGAAGGAATGGGATATTTTGGGATATGGGGAAACTATGTCCAATTGTTTTCTCAATGTCTATGAGTTGTAATCCTTGACATGGGCATGTCATGTGATCTTGTGCCTCTATTTTTCAAATGTAATGGATTGTGCAACATTATGAAGCAATAAAATTTGTGTATTGTGGTGTTATCTCAACCCTTGCTCATGTTTTCTTGCATTCCCTTGCCTCTCCATTATTATTATTCTATTATGTGCATGTATTTCTCATTTGTAGGTTATTGTTTTTGTGTTTCATGGAGATTTGGTGGTGAATGAAGACTTGGGACTGTGTCACAACTGTTTTGGACTCTCCCTAATACATTTTCCTTCTCCTTCTCCCTCAGCAAGATATTTCCACCCCCTTTTCTAGTGTTATCACCTCTTTAAGTTCAGGATTTCCTTTTCATGAATCTTTCTAACCCTCTCTCTCTCTCTCTGGTCCCTTGGCATGGTTAGATTAGGATTAGTTAGCTACATTTTCCTTTCTAGGATTAGTTTAGCATTAGATTTATGTAGAGGAAGCCAACCTTCTTTGGAGGTCCATCTCAAGTAGCAAGTCCCACAACTTGAGAGATGGTACCATGTTAGCAAAAAGTAGGGATTTGTAATGTGCAAGTCCTAGGGTGCTACTTTTTTTGTGATAACAGAAAATTTTGGTGGTCTTTAGTTGAATACTCCTTATGCTATCAAAATTGATGGAACTTCATGTAATTTTACTCATAATTTTTCAAGGGTTAGAAATCCTTCTAGAAATAGCTAATGAATTCATCCCATTTTTGAATGGGCTCATATGCTTTCAAAATTATGCATTGAATGTCTCCCACTAGTGGGATATTGAATGGACATCTTAAACAATGTCAAAGTGATCTTCTCTTCGTCTTCAAACTTGTAGAGGATAGAGAGGGTTATGTGCACCAACTAAGATAAATAATATATGTAATTGAGGAGCAATATAGAGAGTGAGAGCATTGGATATTGTAATGTTGAGGATTATATATGGATAAGGATGAGTTAGTTTAGGATATATTCTATATTATTTGTTATATGTGTAAATGCAATAAAGTAGAGTACTCTCTTCAAAAAATCAAATAATATATTATCCCTTGTGTAATATCAACTTTATCCCAAACCTTACAAATTGAATAAGGTGGTGCACAATACTTCATTTATGTCAACACTTATTCTATTTTCGTGTAACCCTTGTCTTGATTTTTCACTTGATTGATATTTGCTTCATTGTTTCTTCTTAGATGAGACATACTAGGTTTTTTATTAGTCCACATTTCTAAGGGAGTGGATTGAACCATGGCTTTAATAGGCACTCTATTTAGAATGTGAACAACAATATTCATTGCTTTAACCCATAGAAATTTAGGAACGTAGCTAAATGCAACATAGTTTTGGACATTTAAAGAATGGTGTGGTTTTCCTTTCTACAATCCCATTCTGCTGGGGAGAATAGGGAGTAGTTAGTTCCCTTTATATACCACATTCGATACAAAATGAATCAAATTCTTTACTGATATACTCTCCTATGTTATCTGTTCTAAGTCTTTTAATTTTACGACTATAATTACTTTCAACTAAAGCTTTGAATTGTTTGAATTTTGATAAGACATCAAATTTACTTTTAATAAAAAAAAAGAACAAATCATAAGAGAGTAATCATAATTAAAAGTGACATCGTATAAGGAACCGTTTGGTGATGGAATTTTTAAAGGTCCTCTCACATCATTGTGGACAAGTTCCAAAGGTTCCAAAATTTAGCATCGTGATGACTATGGAAGGGGTTTGCATATTTCTCACCACGTATGTACCCTTTGCATGTTTCACGTGCATGAGAAATAGGTGGCAGACCATAAACTAGGTTAAGTTGAGACATGTCATACATGCTCCTAAAATTGACATGACCTAGTCTTTCATGCCACAATTGAACATCACTTCTATTTTGGGTAAATAAACAAGAAGTAGAAGCAAAACCTTTAAAAACATATAAGCCATTCTTTTGTATGCCTTCAACTATAGTAATATCTAACTCATTCCTTATAAACCATTTATCATTTAACTATATTACACTATAGTTATTTTGAGTTAGTTGAGAACAAGAAAGCAAATTCATTTTTAATTTAAGATCACATAAAACATGTTTAATAAAACCATTAAATTTTTGCTTTTTTAATCCCTAAACATCGATAATGGAATGATCACCTATATAGATCTAATCATTACATTCTTTGATATTAGTTAGAATATCACACCTATATTTCATGTACCTAGAAGCACCACTTTCTAAAATCCATTCATTTTCTTTTGCAGTGACAAGAGCAACATACAAAGTAATAACATTAGGTTTTTGATTGTTTTTCTGGTTTTGATTCTGATTTGGTTTATTCCCTTTTTGATTTTTGAAATTTGGTTTGTTTTTGTTTACTCTACAATCTTCCTTCTTGTGACCAAATTTCCCATAATTATGACATTTTCCATCAAAACTGACTCTTAAATTCCCAGGTTTCTTTTCTTTACTAGGTGGTTTAAAGTTTGATTTTTGATTCTTGTTAAATCTAGAATGATTGTTCTTATATTTATGCGTGAGAAGTGTCTCTGTGGCATTCTCTTTTGACTGAAAATTTGATATGTCGTATTATTCCTAGATCAAAAGAGCACTCAAAGTAGAAAGGTCAAGGATGTCTTGTTCAATTTGATATTTAGAATTTAGAATTGAAATGAAATTCCTAAATCTCTCATGGATGTTCATTTGAATAATGAAATACAATAGTTTATCATGAATCAAATTGCAATTACACCCATATAATTGAGATTTGATGTTTTTAATTTTTGCTAAAAAATTAATTACCTTTTCATCTCCCTTCACGAGAGTCGTCATTAACTCAAGAATCAGTTTTATAATTTTCGAGAAACATGTACCTTCATGCATTGATTCTAGTTATGTCTAGGCTTTTATTGGACTTTCCTAATTCCCAATATGAAGTAGGAAGTCATCCTACACGCTCCACAATATGATGGACATTACTTTTTGTACCTTTTGTTGATATACGGATACATTATGCGTTATTACATGTTTTCCAATAAGTAGCCTTCTTCATACCAGTTTACGATAGTCAAGAACTTGTGTGTCATGAATTCCACCTTTAATCTAATCTTCCAGATGTTGTAATTTGATCCATTCAATATCTATAATTTGTCAATAGTAAAATGATTAGACTCATTTTTGTATGTTTTCAAACAATTCAAAATGAGGAGAAAAAATAGGTTCTCATAAAAGTTTTTAGGAAGTCCCCCGCCATTTTTCAAGTTTTAGGACGCCCAACTATATAACCCGGACCCGATGTAATGGAATTACTTGTATAAATCTGATTATTCGTAGCAATATGACACCAATTAATATAATATTGTAGATAAATGATCTCAATATGCAAGTAGAATAGTTTAGCCACTTCGAGGGGGCAACCTCCAAACCATACAAAAAGACTTAAATGCTCAATATGATGATAAACTACTACCTACTAACCCCTATATATATTATTCCTATGTTATGGCCAACACCAAGGCCGACCCACTAATGATAATATAACATATATGAAAGAGATACATCATGATAAGAAGTTACGATAACCACGAGTCAGCTACATCTAATGTAAGATATATGATTAAGGGCGTAACATGCCCCTCCCCTTTGAAGCAACATTGTCCTCAATGTTGAGAATCTCTGGATGCTGCTACAGGAATTTTGCATCCTCCCAAGTTGTATCTTCATTGTCTAGATTTTTCCACTTGATCAAATACTCAGTGATGACCCTTGTCCTCAATTGCTTAGTGTGTGTCTGAAGGATGCATTCTAGTTCTAAGATGATTCTTCCATCTTCTTCAAGCTTGAGTAACACTGTTTGGGCTGATATTGTTTGTCCAATTACCTTCTTCGGTAAGATACATGGAAGACTAGATGAATTCAAGTAGTTGGAGGAAGTTCCACTTTGTATGCTACACTACCAATCTTCTGTAACACTTGATAAGGGCCATAGTACTTAGGTGAAATCTTGTTATCCTTTTTATGTTGTTTCAAGGACAATTACTTATATGCTTGTAAACGCACAAAAACCCAATCACCAACTTCAAAAGGTATTTCACTGCGATGTTGGTCTACCTACTACTTCATGCGGTTTTGTGACATGGACAAATCCTCCCTAAGACTAAAAATCACCTCTTTTTGGTGTTGAATATGTTCTTCAACTGCTCGAACCCTTGGTTAGACTCTCAAAGATGAGGTGATAGATGGTGGATGGTACCGATATAATGCCAAGAAGGGAGACATTTCGATGAAGTATGAAAGGAGGTGTAATACCACCATTCGCTAGTGGTAACCATTGGACCCATATCGCTTGCTTATCTGAGGTAAAAAAACGAAGATATCCCTCCAAGCACTTGCTTACCACCTCCGTTTTCCCATCATACTAGGGATGATAAGAGGAACTACGAGCTAGTTGCGTGCCCAAGCATGAGAACAAGTTAGTCCAAAAATTACTAGTAAAGATAGGGTCTCGGTCACTTACTATAATCTTTGGTGTCCCATGTAGCTTCTGAATTGTATCCCTAAAGGTTGTTGCTATTGTACTCGCAACAAAAATGGATGTGATAAGGCACAAAAATGGGCATATTTGGTGAGTCTTTCCACCACCACCATGATTACATTTTTACCTTCTGATTTAGGAAATCCTGTGATGAAGTCCATGGACACCTCTTCCCACCTTTGGCTAGGAATAGATAGAGGTTGTAAAAGACATGGGGACTTAATTGTTTCTCCCTTATTTTGTTGACAAACCATGTATTATGCCACAAATTTTAGACATCCCCTTTTATCCCTTCCTAGAAAAAATCATGTTTGATTCGATGATAAGTCTTCAAGAATCTAGATTGCCCCCTACTGGAGAAGCATGGAGCTCAGATAGAACCCTATTTTTAAGGATTGAATTCTTACATAGATATAATCTATCTTTATACCACAAAGCATCCCCTTTCCATACAATTTTTCTGACATGCTTCTATCTTTTTGAGATTCTAAATAAGATATTGTGTACCTAGGTCATTTTTTCATTCATACCTTGCATCCTCTATCCAATCCTCCTGTAATATAGATATGGCACACAACAATTCCTTGGTTGATTCATCCTTCGAGATAAAGCATCAACAACTACATTCTCTTTCCCTTTCTTGTATATTATCTCAAAATCATACCCCAACATTTTTGAGACCCATTTTTATTGTTCTTCAGATGATAAACGTTTCTCTAAGAAGTATTTCAAACTATCATGATCTATCTTTACTTTGAAATGTCTACCCATTAGATATGGTCTCCATTGCTTCACTGCATGAAGTATGGCTAGCATTTCTTTCTCATAAAATGGTTTAGATATATTCTTACCTTTGAACTGGTGGCTCTCAAAGGCAATGGGTCGACCTTCTTGCATGAGTACTGCTCCCATACCATACTCTGAAGCATTACATTCAACAATGAATGTTTTGGAAAAATTTGGGGTGGCTATAACTTGAGTGATGCACTTGGCCTCCTTCAACTTCTCAAATGTCATAGTAGCTTGCTCATTCCAATGGACATATTCCTTCTTCAATAAAGTTGTGAGTGGTGTTGTGATGCTACCATAATTCTTTACAAATCTACGATAATAACTGTAAGTGCCAAAAGCCTCGAGATATTTTTAGGATTTCAGAACCTTCTATTCAAGCATGGCTTTTATCTTGTTAGGATCCACTTTAACACCTTCATAAGAGACAATATGACCCAAATATTCAATCTCCTTGACACCTAAAGAACACTTAGAATGCTTTGCATAAATTTGATGTTGTTCAAGAGTTCCCAACACCTTATTTACATGTTTTACTATGGATTAATATATCATCAAAGAACACTAAAAAAACTTCCACATAAATGACTTAAATATGGAATTCATCAAGCTTTGAAATGTAGAGGTGCATTTTTAGTCTAAAAGGCATTACCAAGAACTCATAATGTCCTTCATGTGTCCTCAAGGTTGTTTTATGAATATCTTCATCCTTGATTCTAATTTGATGATATCCATAACAAAGATCAGGTTTTGTAAAGTAAACAACACTATGTAACTCATCTAGCAAATCATCAATGGCCAACACCAAGGCCGACCCACTAATGATAATGTAACATATGTGAAAGAGATACATCATGATAAGAAGTTATGATAGCCACAAGTCGCTATATACATCTAATGTAAGATATATGATTAAGGGCGTAACACCCAACAAAAATGCCCATACACCTAACTATAAATTCTAGACACCTGACCACAAAACCCAGACACCCGACCATAAAGCCTAGATGCCTTATAGCAAAATGTAGATGTCTAACTGCAAAACATCAGACGCTTGACTATAAAAAAACCGACGCCTTGAGGCCATCCTCCCGTTGAATGTAAATGTTTGACTAGAAAATGCAGTATCTCGATACCTGATGCCAACCTATAAAATGTAGATGCCTTCCCTTTAAGTGACATGAGCCCAAAGGGAAAGTATTTCAATATTTAAAGGTGACTTGTTCCTTATTTTTCATGTTGTGAAGCTTTCAATAGAAAATTTCAGATAGAGATTTTGAGTGGTCCTCATATGGAGGGAAGGTGGTATTGATTTCCAACTTCCCAACCAACCAAACAGCTCCATTGTTTGATTAAATTAATTAAAATAATTAAAATTTCTCTGATACCATGTGATATTTGAGGGGTTAATCACATTAACCATTAAATAAGATTTAATATTAATAAAATTAATATTACAAACATTACCGATCCGTAAAATTCTACTTTGGAACTCTACGAATCACACAACTATGTTGTTCTACTTTCAACTTTGGAAAATGATAGAATTGCTTAAAGATTAGAGCTTTGTGACTGATTATCTAGTGCTATAGAAAGGAAATTGCAGAGAAGGAAATAATTCAAACTTCAACACCAACAATTTTATCCTAGAAACCTCCAAGGAGGAAAACTAGTCGGAAGGGCAACTGCTCTTTCTTCCCACTTTTATTGGTCTAATATAGACAATTACAGATTACAATAAGTATGAAAAGAAGCAAAAGTTTAAACTTTCTCTCCAATTACTTGCTTGCTCTGTTTCTACACCTTGCTCCTACAATTCCATTCCAACACTGAAGATCTTGCTCACTGCTCTCATTAAACTCTGCTTCTCGATCTCTCTGGATCTTTGAATGCTTATTCTCTCGATTCCTTTCACACATTTATAGGCCTTCCCATGTCCTCTTGTGCACTTTGGAGGATATGTAAGGGCATGGAAGGGAAGAGACATGGTTAGGTGCTTCAAGAACACGTTCGCTAACATTCCATTCTTCTTTTTCTGCTCGAAAGTGTCGGGATCGCCACCTGCGCGGCATCGGCGATCTTAGGGCCACCACCCTAGCTGAGTGGCAATTTCAGGCCCGCCACCCTGCAGGGCGGCGGTTCTGAAACCGCCACTCTACACATAGCGACAGTTCTATCCAGAACCTCCGTTTACCTCATTTTTTTCTCACTTTTCTTGTTTCTCCTTCTTGCTGATGATGAAACTAATGAAGTGGTGTGTTTTTCTGATCCCTATGGATCAATTACAAAAACATTATAACAAATGCAAATAAATAAAATAACACAAACACACGGTTTTAACATGGAAAACCCTTAGGGGTAAAAAACCACGAATTAGATTTTCCATTAAATGAGAAACTTATTCCAAGATAACATGTCCATTCCTCACTTCTCTCCTCACATGAATTCACAAAGTAAAATGAATAAAAATGTGATCTCCATATAATCAATTGACATCGTGAGTCAATATAAACATAATAAATGGGTGTGACTTCTTGCGAAGCACACCGATAATGTGTTTAGTAAAACCAATTAACCTATAAACATGTAGTTTATATTAAATAGTTTAAAATATATAATGTTCTAAACTATTTAATTATAAACTTTACTTTATTTACAAGAACACTTAGTATTAAATGCTCTAACACGTACTTGCCCCTCTCGGTGTCCACAATTAATTCAATTAGAACTAGACACAATAAACACCTAATTTAGGGTAACCCACCTTTTCATCCACCACCTATGACTCCTTTAGCTAAAACTAGTGTTCCCTATAAAGGTTGTGATATATTGGAAAACTCAGTAATACTCTCGCTCTTAGAGCTACTTCAAAAACATTTGTTTACAAAAATATTTTACAATATGCTTTGTATTCTTTCACCTTAGCTCTTGCTACTAAACCAACTTCATTTTATTCTCTCATGGATACATTTAATGTCATTAATAAGGCCATCACTTTTCATGCAACTAAAAATCCTCCTAAGGAAGTATTCTCACCTCTTTTTATTACTACACACATTTATGGGTTTGTCATCAAATGAAGTTTGATCAATAATGGTTTTGGATTAAATATATTATCTTGTTTACTTCTTACACATGCGGTTATTTCTCCTATTGTAATCAACACGACTACTACCATTGTCCATGGATTTAATAATGTTACACGATCTACTTTAGGCACCATTAGTTTTGATCTTCTTGGTTGTCCTAAAATTTACCCTCTACATTTCACATCATGGACAATTCTATTCATTACAATCTACTCTTAGGACGTCCTTCGATCCACGTTATGTATGCCATCCTATCTACTTTTCATCAACATGTTTAAACTCCTCCACAATTGTTATGAACATAGGGGAGAGGGGCTAGTAGTGGTGCACCCTAAGCTAAGGGGTCTACAAAATCAATTGTATTCCATGTGGGATCACAATTTTTTCTCCAACATGTAGCTCAAGTTTTTCTTAGCTTATATTTTTATTTGGAATGTTTAATTGAGGGAAAGCCATATTTTGAATTTATTTAAAATAATAAATTTGAGTTACACTACAACCATGGTGGAAACCAATACTTGTACATGTGTGATAATGATTGAACATTGAATATTTAATAGTTGCACATGGGTGATAAGTCTTACATGCCATGATGTGATTGGATACTCTACGTAACTATTATGTCAAAAATAAATAAACACTAGATAGTACTATGACAACTATCGTGGTGGTATTATGAAAACTATTGTGTATTGTGTGATCAAGACTCATTTAACTATTGGACCATGTTCATGTATTGACCCCTCTCCTCTATTGTATATGTTGACCTGAACCCTTTTAAATATTTCCAAGTTGATATGTTTAATCTGTAAATTCCCACTATAAATCCTCCTCCACAACCAATTCCTATGGAAAAATCGCCTTCATATGTTTTTAGAAAAACTAGCAACAACTTCGCTCCCATGATCCCCATGCCCCCATTAGTTGAACAAGAAATAGATATAAATATTCGTGTACCTCCTCCATCCTTTGTTTCTCCTTTACCCAAAATTTTGGATGAATCTATTAAACAACGTAATGTTAATGATTATTCCTTTGATAGCAATGACGATCATATCATATAACATTGATGATAACTTACGCAAGATTGATTTTAATCCCATTGATGCATATGAGTTTATGTTTCATTCTCTTTTTGTTTCCACTAGCCTTGGCATTATCCAATTAAATCTACTATACTTGATACAATTTCTATAACTACTACCGATTATGCTACCCTCATCACCGCTATCCCCGATCCACCGTAACATGTCAATCAACACATCGGATGTTATATCAAATGATAGTTCAATAACCTTCCTTACTCATGTCGACACATGATAAGAAATGTTCTATATCTTACTTGATCATAGTCTCTTTACATTTCCTTTTAAGCACCATCACTCTACTAAAAATATTTCTTGGCATCCTAAGTAGCCCCTTTTATGACTATCATCATGTTTCGGGCATGGTGTAGATCACTATCATGATTTACTCATCGCAATCAACCAATTAAATGCAAATGGCTATATCACCTTCCTTCCCGATGAATAATTACATCTCATATAATCCCATTTGTTGTGTATGACAACATTAGCAACATTATCCACACATTAATAATTTCACTAACATTATCTACATTCACGACCAATATTGGAAACATGTTCCACTCAATACAACTACAAATATGACCATATGTAATTGTGATGTGTTGGATAGCTTGGGCCTTACCTATATGATATTATTCCTCTCTTTACCCCATCCAATGATTTCCAAGGTTGTATTATGCTCCTTATTACTTTTGCTTAGGGATTGTCACGATTAAGGTTTGGGTTACTCTTGATCATCATCCTACACCTCTATCTTTAGTGTGGTCTTGGTTATAATGTTTACATGGTGCTATCATTGAACATAACTATATTATCGCCTTCCCCCTCCTCAATAATATAAATATTATTCAAAATGATGGTTTCCTAATTATCAACCTAATACGACACATCGGGCACATGTTCTAGTTGAACATTATCCTTTTTATACGATGAAGAGTATATCATGGCATTACACCATTTTTTGCAATGACAACTACATGGCCATTGCTTTAAAAATATATACATTAAGGCTGACCACGAGCACATTGGGTTTGATCCATATATTGATTGTCTTCTTGATGACATTTAATATCTTGTGTTACCTTCTCCTTATACATATCCATTTTAGAAACACTATAAAAAAATTAAATATTCACGTAATACAAGAACATTCAAATATTTACAACAATAAAAAAATAGGACCCATACTCATAACTTTAGTTGTTAGCTCTTCACATTACAAATTTTGTTTGTTAATATAGTGTTATAATATCATACCTTTATTATATACTCTTTACACACATGCATTCGTGAGGTATGTTTAACTTTATGTTAGACATGCGAGATCGTTACACACTAATTGGAACTACCTTGGTTCCTTACATTCCTCTTTTGGGGGCATCCCTCCACATTAAACATGTGTTATTATTTCATTATATTTCATTTATAATTCCTCGTTATGCTTAATTACAAATATGTTGTACATCTTATATTTTGAGCTAATATAACTAACATGTGTATTGTGCGGTCTTTGACACACCTTGTTTTATGTGTTTCTTTACTACTTGTTATGTTTCTTTTATCACTATTTACATCATTGTTTGCTATACATGTTTACTACTTATTGTTTTTGCTTTGTTATATGCACTGATTGTCTTGTTTGTCTTGTGACACCAAAGGTGTCCTATGTTTGAGGCTATATACCTTTGTTGTGTGACATTTTTTTGCTTTTACATGGCCTAAGTGCCTTGATTTTCTTATGACACCGTGGGTGTCCCATGTTTGTGTCTCTATACCTATATGTGACTCTTCTCTTCACATTATTACTTTTATTTGCTCGATTGACTATTAATTTCTCTCTTTGATTATTTTATTAAACATGTGTTATTTCTATTATTCTTTGTGTTTTTATGTCCTTTATTCTCCACCATGTGCAACCCCCTTTTGAAGATGAAGGTTCTCAAAGTTGACCACCACTTCAACATGCCACATTATCCTACAGATTATCAAACATACATCGCATGGGTACACATTATTTCTTATGCTCCACACACTCAAATGTTTTATCTCATGGGCCTCAAAGAGAGGCCATTCATCAAAATATATTCTACACCTACATGCAAATTTTTAGGTTCAAACACAAGTTTCTATAGAAACAAGTCCTTGGAAACATTTCCAAATAGAAAAATTGTGAAAAAAATTACACAAGTTCAAATTGCACAAAACAAATTGGGATTGTATGT
Source organism: Taxus wallichiana var. yunnanensis (assembly GCA_018340775.1). Lineage (NCBI taxonomy): Eukaryota > Viridiplantae > Streptophyta > Pinopsida > Cupressales > Taxaceae > Taxus > Taxus wallichiana. Next base: position 180,133,171 of record CM031238.1, on the reverse strand, counting down.
ATGTTATTGAACATGCCATATGTTTCTACCATGGGGGAATTTATTGTGTATTTTTATACGCTTTCATATTTCTCCTTATGGATACATGTTTTTAGCATAATCACGAGACTTAATTGAAACAATTTAGAAAAATTTATTTGAGGCATGAATATTTCACTCCTTCTTCACTTCAATACTTAGTTCTAGTTACAAAATACAAGGTTTGGGGGCATGATTCTCCTTATCCAACATCATCTTGACACTTTACACACTCCTATTTAGTTGTAAGGCACACATGAAGAAGAGCATGGGAGCACCCATTATCTTTTATACTTTCTTTCTATATATATAAATTTGGGACTAGATTTGTATATAGCGTGTGTCCATGTGGTTATGGAATGTATTGAAGTAACTAAGTTCTTTGAAGGGATATTTTCCTGATCGCTTTTAAAGGAGAAAATATCGGGGTTATTTAAAACTTTGATACACTGTATTCCTCCTTCATTGGGTTGTAGATAAAAATCACACTTTGTAGATACCAGTTTCAGTAGCTCATCTCCTTAACCCACATTCGTTCTCCTTCATTAAGCTTACCCTCTCACTTCCCTTTTCCCCTAAATTTGAGTAAATTCCATTCCCACCAACAATACACATTTCTTTAATCACTCTTAATCACCTCACCATTAATTAGTTGATTAATGGTCTCCATTGATTGATAATTAATATTTTACATCACCTCACCTAATCATAGACACTCCAATCACCTCACCTAATAATCAATATTCCAAAATTATTCAATTCATGAACCCCACCCATGAATTGAATAATTATAAACCCCAAAACATTCAAAATCTGACATCCCATTCAAATATTCAATAGTGCAAAAGTAATCCACATGGGATTCACTATTACACCTAACCTTTTCAATCATGCTCCCCACTCAATATCACATCCTTTTTATTTTACCTAATAATGTAAATCATGAGCCCCGCTCCATCAAATCAAATCCGTATCAAATTTATTCTCACTCAAATCATGTCTTTTAATCAAGGTTACTTTTGTAAACCAGGGTTACCTAACACCCCTCGCTTAACCCGCTCTCCGGACTATTTATATACATGCCTTCTCCCTCATTCAAACAAGTTTTTAGAGGTTTTAGAAGCAAGCTAAAGAAGTTGAGGATTTTCAATTTGAAGTTTTACGAATAAACAAGTTGAAATCTAGGCAAACCTTTGCCATTGTTAGAAGTTAGAGGTGAGGAGTGTTGGAGAAAGCTTTGACATTGTTCATCATCTTGCCATCTTGATGCCCATTTCATCTCCATATCAGTAGCACCAGCTAAGTGCCCTCGTCATTCCAGTTACTTGGCATATTGCATTTCTCTACTTATGCATGCTACCTATTGTTCATATTTTCTTTCCATCTTTCTAGACATGGGGTTGACACCCTCAAAGGGAGTCCATAACCTCTTAGAATCGGCATTATCCTGGGAAACCCCGCATATATCGATCTAATCATAGCTATTTGAGTTTTCACAAACAATATCGCAACACATATCCATCTATTTTATGCCCATAGATCTACATCCACATCCAATGTACCTTAAACCCTCCATACTTTGAGGTAGCTAGTGGATTTTAGTATCGACGCATTCACCTACACGAGAATGAGGTATCTTGTTTAACATTTCTCGCATGCTTAGTGAGATAGATCCAAGATCTAGTCATTTCGTTTATTTTTTTCCTTTTCTCATATGTTACAGTGTCGTAAGTATAACGATTAATGTCGTGTTTCATAGTTCTTGCCAATTTAGATATTTCTTGCGAATATTTCATTTTTCAACTAACTTATTTACAAGGTTTTAGTATTGTCTTCGCCAATTTGGTACGGTCAATCACTTAGGTCACCTTGAGGTAAATGTTATTCTTGTATTTAGTTGTTCATAGTTAGTATCAAGTTTATTTTTATTATTACATACATAATAATAATCAAATAAAAACAACAAATCATACTTTGGATTCTACTCGCATGGGAAACAAATCCAAAAATAATCTTATTGTTTGGCTTTTATTCTCAATCTTAGCTTTACAATCAATATATATATTTTTCTTGTCAATAAACCACACTTTTCGACCTTTGTTTAAATTAAACAATATATATATATATATATATATATATATATCTTTATTTAGATCTTAATTTCTAACTATATATCAATCTTACTTTTCAAAATATACAAATCTATATTTATTTATTTAAATAAAAAAGTTCACTCCCATCCTCATCTCCCCTCAACGTCGAGTTATTCCCACAACCCCACTCCCAACCGACTAACATGGCCACTCGACCACTCCTTTTTCATTCCCATCTACCGTTCCTACTTCCCTCACCACCAAGTTAACTACCCATTCTCAACTCCTCCCTATCCATGAGATATCACCCACACACCTCGACATGGTCCCTCTTCCACCTCACTTCCCAACAACCCAACCCTCCAACTCTCCACCCGAGGTTCCACCTCACTACTCACCCAATCTCATCCTTATTCCCTACCTCGCACCTTCCCACACAACACAACGATGTCCATGCATCTCTCGACACCGACCCAACACACCTCATCATTCTACTCACATCCTATACCCTACTTGCATCCATCCCCACTTCTTTAGCAATACACCACCATGTTTCTGAACTTTTTCAATGAATTCTTCTTCCAAACACTTGGCATTGGTGATAATTTTTGTGACAGGTATTCCATGGATTTTTGCATTAACAAAATCTGGAACTTGAGTTGTCGAATGATTTCCCCAGATTGTCATGTTTGAAATATTATCATAGAAAACTCCAGCTTTGAGTGTAAGCTGACATTTAGCTCTATTTTCGTCCAGCCTTGTCGATGCATGAAATTTCTTAGGGGAATATTTGGTGCATTCTTAAGACAAGTTAAGGCATTTGTGTTGCATGGATTACTGACTACAACAACCTTTACATTAGGGCTTGCAAAAACATTAAGATCCTTTCCCTTATCTACAAAAATCTTTCAATTTATGTCAAGTAAGTCGACACGTCCCATTCCAAGACTTGACATTTTTTCCACCATAGAGGCTTGCAACTGTAACACCAATTTGAGTTATTCCCCCTTTCAAGAGAACAAAATTCGATGGAATCCTTGAACTAACAAGCCCGAGTCAAATGCTCAATGTGCCCATAGGATATATTGCAAATGTTATTTACATCCTTGCCAAATCAACTCAGTATCCTTAATGATAATAATAAATAAAAGGAAAACAAAAGCAATTACTAAAGTATGATATTAAAGGCCAATATTTCATATTCCACAAACTTGAATACAACTAACTAGAGACCTCTCCACGATCCCCTTTCCAATCTCGACTCCCATGAGCTCCAATCCTTCTACCCACTCTTAAAACTTTAGCTCGAGCCACTCACCAAACCTATCTCGCCAACCTCGAGCATCCACCTCTCTTAACTCCACACAACTTCCTACCCGAGCTACTACCCACATGGCTCGGCTCCATCCAATATCACCCGACTCTCTCTCCATGCCACTCCCTATCACCCACACAATTTTCCACGGTTCACACACCCTGTCGACTCCTATTCCTAAAAACACATATCTACACACCAAGCTCTCTCTACCCATGTCCCCACAACTCCTTTGAGGTCCTTTAAGCTGGCTTAGACCGCTCAAATTTTCTATGGGGGGAAGGTGAATATACATGCGAAGATTCCGAAGCTTCCAATGTTTCCAACTCAGTTTTAAATTCATGCAAGATTTATGGGAGGTGATTGTACGGTGTCTTTCCAACTCGCCAAATTCACGCAAGCTTTGTGGGTAGTGACTATAAAGTCTCTTCTTAGCAATTGCTTTACAATTCTTTACAACACAATTATAAATAGTGCTTGTAGAACCATAAAAAAAAAATTTCTCGTTTATATTTCTTGTGATTCTCATTATGTCATTGTACATGTGAAAATCCAAAGCCATGTGTAGTATGACCAATCGACGCCTTTTCCCTCCTCACATTACCAATTTTAATCCATTCATCCTCTGGTAGGTTTTTCAATCTAACATTTCATTAGTTTGGCTTTTATAGTCATATCATTCCAGTAGTTTAGGTTTTATAGTCATATCACTTCATTGGTTTAGCTTTTATATAAGATATCATTTCATTAGTTTAGTCTATCATTTGTATAGTTTATTAGTCTAACATTTATATAGTCGATTAGTTAAATAGTCGATCATTTCCTATCATTGGTATTCATTTTATTAACTTTGGTGTTTACTTTAGTAGCCTTCATCTTACGATCGATAGTCTATCATTTTGACTGAATTCACTCATTTGCTTCCCTTATGTTATTTTATAGTCTATTGTTTAATTTTCGTCACTTATTTACTCGAATGAAATAAGAACGTTGAACTACAATTTTGTTAATTAATTAGATTAATTAATTTCATTTTTTTTTTTATGATGACATTTTTGTATACAACATATTTATGACATTTATATCATTTTTCTTAACCACCTTAACTAATAGCATTTATTTTCTTTTTGTAGGGTAACATCTATGATACTATGACCACAACATTACGTTATCAAAGACAACCATTGAAACATAAACCAAGATCTTTCGTCGCTTTGCTCATCGTGCATGGTGCTATTTTAGGGTACCCAAACGCGTTCTTGGCCACTGACCATCACTTCCAAATATGCCATTATCATGTGCAATCAAATAATGGGGGAAGACGATATCCATGTATTCTTCATTTCTCCCTATTTTCTCCTTTCTGTATCGTAATTTCCCTTTTTAAGGTAATTTTCTGCATCAAACTTCACATTTTAAAATTTTCTAAAATGAACCCCGTGCATCCTACCTAATCAGATAGTTTAATTAGGGGTTTAACCTTCTACATTTCGCTTACCACACACTGCCTGAAACTTAACAAACAAAATCAACACATCGAAACATTCCTTTCACTGGTTCACTGATTGGGATTTGAACACCCAACAGAAACCGTTCAGACATTTCCCTAGCCAAAACTACCTAAAACCAGCCCTAGACTTCCGTTCTCTAGGCACCTTCATTATCCACTTTTCTTTTCACATCTCATAATTAATCATGATGATAAAAAACTTATTGCTTGATTTGTTTGTTAACAAATTTCATAAACAAATGTTTATCTATTTCATGCCTGTGGTCACTCTTTCTCAAGACAAAACTGAACAACAATGTCCTCCATCCAATGAAATTAATTCTCCTAATGATCTCTCCCAACAAGATTCTAAACTTGAAACCACACCTTCAGTTACCCAACCCCCTATCTCCATGGCCTCGCTTCATGAGGACCGTGTCATCCACAATCATCCCTATCTTAAAACTGCTCCTCATATCTCTCACCAATCCAATCTTCCTAAACCAACCACACCAACTACATCTTCCGCCCCTTTAGAAACTCTTGGACCTCCTCCTAACCCCATATATGATTTCTTACTTTGAAAATCTCCCACAATTTCTCAATCCAAGTAGTCTACTCATTTGGTGAATCATATTCCACCCACGTCCGTTTTTATCAACTCTATTTCATCTGCTACTTACTAGTATGGCTATCCAATCATATCAACCTCTTAATACATATGTTCTTACCCATCATATGCTCCAACCATCTCAATCTCATAACATTTGTATCCCTACTCATCATTTAGCATAACAATCAGTAACTTTAACAATCACATCACGTCCCTATTTCTCAACATCATCCTATGCAACAACATATCCCATCTCAACCAATGACATATGTTAATCCTTATCAAACACTTCCACACACACCCACACGTCCACAACTTAATCAACTGTCTTATCAAATGATTCCCCAAATATCCTAGCCATAAGTTTATAAACCACCTTATCAAACAATTCCCCAAACACCCACAACTCCACAAATGTATCATACGCCTTATCAAGCTACATTCCATGCCACATGACCTATCCAATCCCAACCTTACTTCACTTCAAATGATCCTATTCACACTTTGATGTATAGGCTGACAAGTCTAGAATCCTCTACATTGGCACCCAAGGATACCTTATCCTATGAATGAATCTATAATGAACCGATTCATCTCATCGGTTCTTATAAAACCTTATGCTCCTCATTGGAAACTTCTTGAGTTTATTAAGTTCAATAGTAAGGAAGATCCCCAGTAGCATCTTTACGTATTTAAACACGCATGTTGTCTTATTGTGCATGATCAAGACCTACTACTTTGTACTTTCCCCATGTCCTTGTCTAGTCCCATGTTAGATTGGTACAATAGTATCCCATAATACTTGATATTTTCCTTCACCCAACTCACACAATTTTTCTTATAATACTTTTCAATCAACATTGCACATAAAATCACTATCACTGACCTATACACCATCCGAAAGTTTGATGACAAGTCCATCATGGACTTTGTCACATGATGGTGTGGCATTATAAACCAACTATCCTTCTCTCTTCCATAAACCAAACTCATCAAACTCTTCTCGCATTCATGTGTAAAGCATATATCATCTACCTTACAAATCTAATCATTCTGAACCTTTGACAAAGCCTTCACCATGGCTCGCAAACTCAAAACTCGTGTCATTGAGCAAGGTCATCTTAAACTAAGATCAACCAAACCTAAAATTGAATTTACTAAACCATCCACACATAATGACATATTTAAGGGTACAACCAACACCGTGGTTGTTAATCCCTCATCCACATCTACATCTAGCACATGGCCTCAACAACAAGCCCCTCAACCAACAACCAATTACACTCCCTTAGGAGAATCATATAGCTCGGTATTTGACAAGTTGATGGCCATAAACTCCATCCAACTTCCTCCCATATGACCCATGGAAAACTCACAACCCAAGCCTATTTGGTATCACGAAGCCCACTATTGTAAATATCATCAAGTCAAAGGTCACGACATTGAGAAATGTCATTCCTTAAAAGATCACATCTAACAACTTATAAATCAAGGTGATATTCAAATAGATAACTCCACCACTTCATCTAGCTAACCCCTCGACATAATTATGCAACCTTTCCTAATCAACCACCAATGAATCAAATCACCCCCTTTACATCTCAATTATCAAATGCTTACATCATTGACACCATCAATCGATATCTCATCTCATCGCCAACTCCACATGTTCCTTCCTTAAAAATTACTCCCACTCCTTAATCGAATCTATCGTATCCACAACTATCACACCTATATCAATTTTTACTATATGCCTTATACCTATACCTATACCTATACCTATACTTACTCCTACCCTTACCACTTCTACATCAAATTTAAGCTGTACCATCTACTTCATCCACTTCAATCATACCCCAATCTACTTCATCCACTTCAATCATACCCCAATCATACCCTTCAATCTCTATCAAATCATATTCATCCTTAACACATATTTCGACTCCATTGATATACATGCCTATCCCTACATCCCTCGATTTGTTCCTTCACCTACATTTACATCTAACAAACCTATCTATACATCCACACCTCCAACATCAACCCCATTTGTAAACACATCATTATTACCCTTTGAAACAACCATTCCCACCTACTTCTACACATGATATTATGCTTTCATTCCATATCACATCTACTCCATCAATTACCACATCACCATCATTAGTTTTGACTACCTTTCCTATGTCCATTGCACCTTTACCCATTATAACATTCATAGATTCAATCCTAGTTCCTCCTTCCACACTTTTCCTGTACCAACCACACCGACTACCTTTACCACATACGCATCGACTTCAACTATACGTACCAATTCATCGATGACTATCATGTCCCAACCTATCATATTCAACCCCTCATCCACATCTACATCAAACACCATCACCACATCGCTTACATCTCCAAATATTGCAATGATGCCCACCTCCATATCAATCACAAATGCCCCTATATCTGTCAAATCAATGAATCCACTTACGCCTACCTTGACATCTTCATCACCTATACCTATATTTGTGCCCATGACCACATCACCCATTTTATCCCAATATCCTTTACTTAATCCTTCTATCACATCTGAGATCAACACAAGGGGATCCATTCTCCCTCTACAAAATTAACCGTGTCCATGTTGGCTAAACCAAATCCTACACAATCCAAATCTCACATAGACCTTATTTATCACATCATACAAACACCTCTTCCACCATTAATATTTACACCTACACTACCGCCTTCGGATCCGCTTGGTTGAAATTATTACCATCCCTATCAAAGGTAAATATTCTCGATCAAAATCTAAGGCTTGTGGTAAACATCCCTAACAATCTTCTACACATGTTCGTAAGAAGTCACCCTCTTTTCAGTAATCCAATGTTACAACATATATTTTAGGGTTAGTCCCTTCATCTAATACACCTCAAAATGATAAATCCATGTTGTCACCCTCAAAATCTCCCCCTCCCTTTTAAGTCAAGTTCGAAAATTTTGAGGTCACTCCCTCCGAGGTGTTCAAGTAAAGTTGGAATTCGAAAGATAGAGAAATTTATGCTTTGAAGTTGTTTAAACTCTCAAGTCTGTACGTTTTGATAAATTTTCCATTTTTCTGTTTGGATGCGTGAAAATTTTATTGTTGTCCTCATTTGAATGAAATTGTCAATATTTCTATGGCCATGGATCATCGAACCTTGTATTGTTTTCAATCCTTGGTTCACGAAATAAATTTGAAAATCAGGCGCGAAATGGTGGAGTTTTATTCTTCTCTGCATTTTTCCATAGTCATTAATGACGGGCGTTTCTTCCCTGTCAAATTTTGGCCCAATTATCCATGGGTACATGGACATATCTAATTACAGGCGAGGCCGGTGGAGCAATTTGTGTTTTTGAGCCTTTATGTAAAAAGGGCTAAAAGTCATAAAGTGACCCGTAGCCCCGATCATGCTATGAAGGAAAAAGTCAAATCTTGAGCTCGTTGTTGGAAAGTCAAAGCGGGGAGGCGGATCGTCGAGGAGATTTGAGAATTTGAGCCTTTTTAATCAAAGGGGCTTAAAGTTAAAAAGTGACCCGTAGCCCCGCCAAACACAAAGGAAAAATTCAAATCTTGAGCCCGTCGTTGGAAAGTCAAAGCAGGGAAGCGGGTCATCGGAGAACTTTGAGGTTTTGAGCCTTTTTGGTAAAAAAGGCTAAAAGTCATAAAGTGACCTGTAGCCCCGATCATGCTAAAGAAAAATTCAAATATTGTATTGAAGGTCAAAGCGGGGAGGAGGGCAAGCAGAGCAATTTGTGTTTTGGAGCTTGCGTTGAAAAAGGTAAAATTATAAAAGTGGCTCGCGACTCTGATCACTTAAGTGAAGCCATGTGTCGGGCTTATATCAAAAGCGGAAGGGCAAACCAAAAATGTAAAAAATTCCAAATCTCTATAAAGTCACAAAATGCAAAAGGCATCCTCCACACCCGCTCTAGTAAATTTCTCCCACGTGGACGACTCTAGTTTAAAGTTTCAAAGGCACGATGAACGGTTAAAATTCAAAGTTACAAAATGAGTGTAACGGCCGCATTATGAAAAGTCTGGTTTTTCCGCCATTGGCATTTCTTCTCGAATCAAGAATTTGAACGGACATGAAGGATTGAAGAGGTTGTAACCATTTCTTTCTAACAAAGAAGAAGTTGTAACCATTTATTATAAGATATTTAATGGCTTCTTCAAGCATTGTACAGGGGGTTGGTGATTGATCTTGTAGACTCGAGAGTGCATTGTACCTAGAGAAAGTAAAGGAAATAGCCATTTTTCTTCTAATTTCCTCCATTCTCAAATTTCTTCCATTCCCACATTATGTACAACTTTTGTTTAAGCATCAATACAAGAAGAAGGAGTTTGTAGCCTCTTTGATGAGGAGATTTTAGAAACTTTGAGTTTGCAATCTTATCTCATCTTGTTGCCATTTGTAGGGTTGTTTTCTTCTCATAAATGCATGTGTTAAAGTTTCTAACTAATGTGTGTAGGAATTTGATTTCCTACCTACAACATTAGTTTCCCTATCTCATTTCTCACTCCCTTTCCCACTTTTAGACAAAGTCTTCCCTAGCAAGAGATTGCTAGCTTTGCCGCAGGGTCAGTGGAGTGCCCCTGTTGGATCCCGACCAAAAGGCCACCACAAAAATCCACGTTTTCTCACGCATGCATATACGGCAATGCACAGGGTTAAGTAGAGGGACTTAGATTCCCATAATGTTGGCAAGGAATTCACAAATTTGTCCACCTGAAAATTCCTTGCAACAATCCAAATCGAAACAATCTAATTCTCTCAACATTTATTCATCTTCCAAAACATATAACCTACCCATCCAATGTGCATCCTCACTTAAATCTTAATCCAAACAATCTAACCCTTCTCTCAAAATTGATTTATCTTTTAAGACATCTAGTTCACCCATCCGATCTACGACCACTTCTTCCCCTAACTCCAAGCAAAAATATTCTATTAAAATCCATAAGAGTTATCTTCCCCATGACACTTCGATTGGGTCCTACGAAGACCTTTTTTGACATTTAATTTGAATATCTACCATCACACTTCCTCCCATTAAAGCTTTAAATCCCCATAATCCAAGGCCATTTTGGTTCAATCCCAATTGCATTTGCACTTATCATCGTACCCCTGGGCCATGACATTTGACATTGTAAGGCCTTTCAGACAATCATCCATAACCTTATTGAGAAAGATGATTTCCTCATTCAAGGGGAACATCCTTCTCCATCTACATTTAATTCAATTTGTATCCCTTTCATTGGGTTTCCCATAAGTTCGTCATCCACATCATCCCTTAACATATCTCCTGCAAGATGACATTTCTCCTAACCGAGGTCCTTCATTGTTCATCGATACTATTTATCTTTCCGATCACCCTTGTGGTCTCCGATTGAGTTATCTAATCCAACTCAAAGCCATCCTATCTAAACTCCTTCGACATCCACCACCTCATCCATATCTAATATAATCTCCCTTCCTGAGGGCACATCTATCCCCTCGTCCTTGAGAAAATCATCTGCATTGACTATCTAAACAACTTCCTTAATGTTAAGGGACTTCACTCTTGACATCGCTTTATTTAACCTCATCCAATTTTATCCCATCCAATCTTAATCTAACTTTTATCTAGTTCAAATCTCAATTAAAGTACTCCTTTGAGATCATATTTGTCCTTCCATTGAGGGACAATTTATTTTCATCAAAGTCCTCCTTTGAGCCCATATTTGTCCTTCCATTAAGGGACCATGTATTTTAATCAAAGTACTCCTTTGAGGCTATATTTGTCCTTCCATTGAAGGACCATGTATTTTCATCAAATTCCTCCTTTGAGGTCGTATTTGTCGTTCCATTGAGGGACCATTTATTTTCATCAAAGACCATCTTTGTGGCCATATTCTGGGGCACCATCTTTCCTTCATCAAAGCCCACCTTTGTGGCCATGTTTGGCCATGTTTGGCTCTCCCTTGAGGAACCATATTTTCAATTTTAAGTCCACCGTTGTGGCCATACATTTCCCTTTTTATGGGCGCCATATTTTCTTCACTTGCTCGGGGATAACACATAGTTTTTATCTTCGCTCATCTATATCATCATATCCTATTATATCTTTTCTTCCTCCCCTAAATATTTATCCTATCTTTCAATCACACTCTCATATGGGTCTAGGGCCTATCGTTTGGCTTCCCTTGTTGGTAAACTAGAGACAAAACCTCTTAATGCATCATACTTACGACCATTCTATTATAAACATATCTACCAATGAGCACTTAGTTATATCCTTAGATCATTCCTCAATCATAAACCTCTTCCATTTATCACTATAATGATTTGGAATTATGTGGTCTCCGTCACTTTTCAAAACATGACCTTAAATATGGGCACCACAACTTGTGTCCATAGTATTTTCCTTATGGATAGGTTCTCCTTTTTGGTGAGAACTCCACGATCATTATACCCATCACCTTCTTGTTTACCTATTGGAGCCATGCAAAGGGTCCACAAATGTCTCTTCTACATCTTTATCCCCTCCTAAGTGATCTACCTAGCTATACCCAACTCTTCCCCATCAAAAATGAAAAGAAAAGAAAAGTCAAAATATGGATGCTCCTATCTCATGTTATCTTATCTAAAAAAAGAATGATCCCTTGAAGGAAAATTGTTCACAAAAATAATATAACAAAAGTATAAACTTCTCCTTGAAGGAAAACTATCATGCATATCTTATCCTTCCATCTAAAATAAAAATTCAAAAATCCCAAAGAAAAATAAAAAATTAGACCATACCCTCGAAGGATGGTTACTCTCTTATCATGGCAGCGAAGGCTTCCAGGCATTGATCAACCTTCTCTATATCATAACATCCTAAGAAATCTTCCCGCATCAATCAGATTTCTCATATACATTGTAGACTTCCCGCATTGATCAGTTTGCATCTTCCCCCTTCCCAGCGTTGGGGCATAGTCCTAGGGACAATTGCTTATGGAGAATCCTCTTCCCGTACAAGTTACATCTCAAATCCCTTTATCGTGTCAACACGGTTTATGAGCATATTTCATCCATATTTCCCTCACACTCTTTTGATATAACTAACTACCATTAGTTATGTATTAACACCTACTATTGGCTGAAAGTGTAATGCCTTGAGTGGTACCCTTTCTTGTTTACCTCCAATGGTTCGAAGCATGGTTTCCCTATATCCTCCTTACTAGTATTATGTGTTGTTTATCTCATCAAGGTCATATTTTATCAAAATCACATCAAATTTCACACAATGAAAGCTATATCTATCCATGATATCCATGAATGCTCTCGCAAATACACTTTTCAGTTTGGAATTCTACTTGATCTTCGTTGTAGTTTTGAATCCTACTTGAGAATCCTTCTCAAGGTGAGTTTGTTATCCTGTAGCTTTTTATCCCCCACCACGATCAACAATTTCTTTGATCCATTTCTCTTCACTCCTCATTTCCACTCATCACCACTTATCCCCACATCATCCTTCTCACCTTTCTGTCCCTTTCACCACTTTGTGTATCTTCCTTTCCTTTCCTCCCAACTTTCCCTTTTCACTCTTCCACTTTCATCTTGACAATCTTACTTAATTATCTTATTAGCGTATGGATTTTCACGCATGCAAATGACATGCAACAATGTAGGAATGAAGTCCCCCTCAATGAAGGTGAGGTTGCCTTTATTGAAAAAAAAACTATATTTACATTTGTACATTCAAAATTATATGTGGGGGTGTTTTGGAACATCAATGGAAAGAAAAGTGAATGAGAAAGATGGAATGGAAAGGGATGAATGGAAGGAACATGCAAGATTTAGGTAAAATCGAGCCTAATATTGCATGAATAAGAATGACGAATAACTAACACAAATAAAATAGAGTTTAGATCAGCTAAATGAGAATGAATAAAAGGGAACACAAGCGAGCAAGTAAATAATCAGAGCTTGATCACTATGAACTAGAACAACATATTAGTAGCGTTATAATAAGATCCAAGACAATATTTCCATGCAATATTCAAACACTAACATCTAATGAACATAAGAACATCAAATGCTATAAGAGACAATGAATGGGACACAAAGTTCATATTTCATTAACTCTAAAATGTCTTCTCAAAAGAACACGAAGTTTTTTTCTTTGAAATAAATATTGCATACAAAAGTATTTTCTTTTCCTCTCTCAAAGTCACACTTTACAAATGAACTCCTAACATCCTTTATAACCTAAAAGTTTGTTCAAAGTAGTTAGGGTTTACATGATCATTAAATAGGGCACTTAAGTGACTTTGAATTTTTCAACCAACTTTATTAAAAGCAACTAAAAATAGAAACCACTTAAGTTATCCATAGTTTTCCAAAAGTAAGCTCAATAATAACATCCTTTTTAAAATACCACTTTTAAAACATATGACAAAAACCAGTGCCTTATCCATTGAAATGGGGTCCGCATATCTCAATCGTATGAGAAATGGACTCTCCCACTTCATTAGATACCAAGAAAACTATCTCCTTGTCCCATTGGTGAAATTAGGATCCGTCGCCTTCGCCAATTGAAAGGATCTAAACCTTCCCAATGTTTCGAACATATTTTCTTCTTTGAAGGTTCATTTGGTCAAAGAATAGCCTCACAAAATACCTGCAATTCCAAGATCCTACCTGGCATATCATTTAGATTGACCATCTTTGATTGAACATTCTCAAACAAGTTCTTTAATTTGATGCAACGTTCCATTAAAGCTGAAGAGAAATTGATGGCGGGAGTATACATGTTCTTAAATAATTGCTCCTCCACATGCTCTGATGAATACCTTTGATTTTTCTCATTTACGAGATCACAAGGGATCTCAGCTATGAATTCTTAAATCAAGGTGAGTGAAGTGAAGGATTCATTGCATACGCTCTCATAATGGATCATATAATCCTCAAGAAGTGTCTTTCTTGATTTGAGATGCAGACACCAAAGAAAATGTTTCCTCGACATTCAAATTCGAGAATTCCTTCAATGGCTAAAGTTGAGGACTCCATACTTGTCATCTCCTATAGACTAGGCAATATCTCATCCAAATTTGATATGTTAGAAACAAAATTTCCTTGAAAGAAAGAATTGGATCAAGATATGCACTAATATCTTCATGGAGCTTAACGACTGTTTTGATCGTCTCTTGGCCTAAAACGAGAATCTCTAAAAGCCAAGTTTTAGTGACATGGCCCAATGTGTTTATTTCTTTTGATAAATTGAGAGTTTCTTCATCAAGGGCAGCCATTGCATCGGGTATTGGGAAAGTGGATGATATGGGATTTATCAGATGTTGAACATATTCCACCAATTGATTCTTTTTAGCCTTAAGCTGAGAGTTATGAGACTTATATTTCTCAAGTCTCTTTAACACGATATCAATTGAATCTCAAGCCATCACCATGTCACTTTCCAATGTGGAATTCCCAAGTCTAAGTCTAGAAACTTCATAATCAACAAATTTCATGGCATCACACTCCTTGTCAACTTGTGGGATGGCAAGATCTACAAATCTGTTTCTGTCATCATCCATCATTATTCAATAGAGCACTTCAGCTTCTTTGGAATGACATCATTTGAAAGTTTGAAAAGGGCATCGAAGTTAATGCCAATTGCCTTGACAAACCTCTTCCTTTTCTTGATTTCACAATCAACCCAAAAAGGAGTATCATTCACTACTTCCGCATACAGAAGTCTAGAGCCCAAAGCAACATTTTCATTGTTCTCGAAATCATTAGATTCTACAAGAATCTTTTCCATGACATCGATTTCTAGAGAAATAACCTCGATATCTACCTCTTGATCAGTTGAGAGATTTTGAGAAATCTCTTCGTGAACTGTAGGCTCGAAAAGTTCGATATTTGGACTACTTACACCTTAGTAGCATCTTGTGCAAGGCATGGCTGAGGATTATTTGTCATGAGATTCTCGAACTATCAACAATGTGTGTAGAAGAATCTCTACTTTAACTGGAAAATCTCGATACACACTTTATTCCTTCACTTGGGGCTAGGACCCTTATATTTTTCACCTCGTGACACATTCTTCGGTGAAGTGGATTTTGGCAACCACTCCTTTCTTGCTTGTTGCGTATGACTAGATGACATAGAGGTTGATTGAGAAGAAGATTTGGTTGACTGGAGACCTCCTCGAGTTGGAAATTTTTGTAATCTTGAGGTATGATCTTGAATTGATTGTAATTTGGAAAGTTCTCTTTCATACCAGGATATGCTTCTTTCGAGAATCGGTTGATTCTTGTTATCAAGAGAAAATTCATCTCTTTTGGTCCAATCAATTCGTGGTAATGGGGTAAAAGCAACTACATCATATGAGGGATCAATAACATCTTCATCATCATCTACAAATGAATCTGGAGGGTTCCTTATGCGAAAGGCCTTGATTTGAGCAAGGGTTAGGTGGGAAAACTCTTGTCTTCTTACTTCATGTTCGTATGAGAGCAGGCGAAGCATAGAATTGTTCCATGGTGGGCTTATGTTGATACTTTGCTCCCATAATCTTTTGCACATATCCATTCAAACTAGGATCTCTTCACATATGGATGAATAGTGATGAGGGAAAACTCTTTCTCCATGAGTTGTGCACTGAAGAGATTTGGACATTGGTATTCCCCAATTTGGATTGGGAAATGAATTCTTGAACGATGTTTGTCATTGAGAAGACAATGAACTTGGAATAGTTGTCGTGCAAGCTCCATTAATGCCCACTTGTCACTGACATACTTAGGAAGCTTCCATGGAGTACCCGCAAAGCCACTTACATGAATGTAGGAAAAGGATGAAAATTGAATAAACCATGTTCCCCATTGGGAAATGACATCCATGGCTTCTTTAGAAAATATTTCCTTTGTATTCCGATTTAGGTTTCAATCACACGGAAGGTGAATGCATCGTTAACTCTTCTGAAATGATGAGAGCTATTTTTGAAACTTAGCTGTGGATAATAATGGAAGACATTATTTGATGGACCCATGAATCCTCTCATTTCAAGTCCCAAAATAGCTTTCTTCTAGCCATTGCATAAGTTAGGTATGATGTCATGTAGAAACATCCAGTCATCTTTACTTCGATCAATTGTTTGTGAAGGGTATCACTGATGATGGTGGCCCAATCCACAACTCTCTCTTAGCAAGGATGATACAAATAAAATGATATATCCGTGGTTGGAAAATCCGATAGAGGGTAAACCGAAGACTCGACTTAGGAGAGTAATCATGTCCCGATTTCTTCCACAAACTCAACACGTGCAGTTCTTTAGGAAGCCGCAGCCTCTTGGTCACTAACCGGTTGTTATCAACCATCTTTCTCCATCGAGGGTTCTTCATCCCAAAATACTTGTGCTGAATTTAGAGTGATGTCCTCATTCTCGGGTAGTCGGGTATGTTGAGCAATTCCTCAATGTGTTCCGGTGTGATTAAAAGGAAAGGCTCTTGACTATCTTTATAAATTCCTCATCTCTCGGGATCATAATGCTCTGCGTAAGCGATAACCAGACTCCCGGTATTGCACCGAGACCAAAAATGTCACTACTTGTTGTAGACCACTATGGTAACGCCTACCCGAGAATATGGTTTTGCCTTGAACTTTCACTCGATCAAAAATTGTTGCACATTGATGTGACCCATATTTGTATCGATTTGATATTGTCATATCTTTGACTTGATAGAACTAGGAGGGATGATTCCTTGGAATTCATACTTGAGCACATACTTATTCGATTTCTCCACTAGCTTCCTCGATCTTCTTGTAGATTTATTAAATTTTTCGACCATTATGAATTTTACAAAAAATCACTCGGGCATGTAAAATAATGCAAATGGGGTCATGTCTCAGGATTCAAACTTTGTTTATGCCAAAAGGAATATAGCTCATCTTATTATTATTATTATTATTATTATTTTAAAAATAATAATAATAATCATCGATCTCGTGTTACAATTTTTTTATATGTGTCAATACATGACACTGAGACTAGGCTCGAGTTTCAAATCTGGAGACAACAATGATATTTATTTGTATTTTTAATACACCTTGCTCTTCACATTGCCTATTTCTTGAACTTATGAATGCATACTTTGGACTTTCCTCCTTCCTTGCGGACTTTTGATCAATGCACGAGCTTCGTGAGAGCTTATTTCCTGTGGCTTTGTTCTTCTTCCAACACTTTAACAAAGTGAATTAAAAAAATAGGCTTTACCCAGGCATATTTCCTCCTTGGGCGTGTGGATTTTTTTTGCAAATGCGTGGCCTTTCTACTATTTTGGCACGTGAGCAATTTTTTAACCTGCGTGGAAAATGCTATCTTCTTCTCCCTTGTGTGACAAAAATGCTTTTTCCTGAAAAATGTGTTGGAATTTATCTTGGACTATTTGGACTTTGTTATTATTTTTGGGTATGCATGGAAACTATCTCTTTCCCTGCATAGACTACCATCCTTGGATGCATTGAGGATTATTTCCCACTATTTTGGACTATCTTCCTTGCTTCCACCTTGGCGTGCAAACTTATATCTCTAACCAATGCGTTGAAATATTCTCCTTTATAACTTTGTATGGAAACTTGCTTGTTTGCTAATGTGTGGCCTTTACCTGTCCTCTTCTCCAATGCCTAGGTCTTGCTTCTGGGTAATGTGTATTGGCTTCTATAATCTATTAAAACTGTTGTTTTCTCCTTTGCCTGATGCGTATTCCTCCTTCACAATGACGTTCACAATAAACTAGTATTCTTTGTTTCTTCAAAACCTGTGATGAAAATGAATCTTTCGAAAAGAAAATATTTCTTGGAAAATGTTTTCACACAGAGGAAATAATAATAAGTTGGAAATAAAAATCCTCCAAGCTTCTTAATTACTTTCGCATGAATTTTTCCACAGATTTTAACGGAAGAAAATTATGAGGATTTAAGAAGCTTCCTCATAACCGTTTCTTCTTCGTCCCGTTAAAATAAACAACTTCCTCTTTCTTTGGGTAGTGGCATTAATTGTCGGAAAGTGGGAAATAAATAACCATTTGCCAACGGAAATGGCAAGGTGGACTGACAATCCCCATTTTATTTCCCCATGTGGGAAATTGGGAGATTTTTTCCCATTTGCCAATCGGTTGAATTGGAAATCAGTGGAAGAAATCCCACAAACGGGAAATAAAATGAATTTGCCAAGAAAGGGAAATCCGGTATGGGAAGCCAATTTGGCATCCCAATTGGAAGTGGAAGCTTACTTTCCCCTGACAATTAAATAAAAAAATTCGATTGACTTTTAATAAGTATTATATTAATATTTATTTAATTAAAAACCCCAAATTTTAATAAAATTGATTTTATCAAATAAAGGGTAATAAATTAATTAATTAATATTTAACGCAGTTTATGACATAGTGAGAGGAGTTCTTGCCCAAAACAGACGAAATAAAAGTTGGAGCGATCACAAAACGAGACTATCACAACGAGGGAAATAAATCACACAAAGCATGGAAAATTCACTTGAGGGTTCCCCTTCAGTCCATATTTTCATACCCTCTCCCCACCAACTCCATCTATCACTTACTTCTTCCCATCATTCTTCTTCTTCATTTTGGTGATCCTACTTAACCATCCCCATCGCATGGCAATCTTAGTTAAGAGTCCCTCTTAAGGTTGATCTATCATCTGCCCTTCCCCCATCTCATCATATTTCCTCATCTTATTTCTCCTACCTCTCATCGTAATCATCTGCTCCAATTAACCATTTCACCCTTGTACTAATACGATCTTGTCTTTTACCTTCCATATTATCACTATCGGTTTGGGGATCTTACTTAGCCATTCTTGCGGCGTGGTGATCTTACTTAAGAGTCCCTCTTAAGAATGATCTGTATCTTGCCTTTCCTTTTTGCTCAACATTGCCATTGTCTACATTTTCTCCTCATTCCCCATCATCACATCCTCTCACCTCCTCTTCCATTCTTGCAAACACCACCTCCTGCCTGCCCACTTTTCATCTCCATCATCCCTCGCTTGGCATACTTACTTAACCACTTCCTACCATTTTATTTTCATGTCTTTTTCTTCATATTTATCATATTCATCCTCATCCATTGCATCCCATCCTCACCTTCATCCTCGCACAATTCATTATCCCTCTTTTCTTTACTCTTTCGACTCCATCTTCTCGAATTTTCCCACATATCTACATCCATGTTTACTTGTCATTGTTGTTGATCATCCCCTAATATTATTCCATCATCATATTTTATGTACACACTAATGATTATCAATGGACTTCTCCTAAAAATCACTCATCCCCATTCCACGCAACCTTATTCCCTATTTTTGACCTCCTCCATTTTATCTCCATTCCCGCCTTTGTTTGTGCTCTCTAATCATTATCAAGGGACTTCTCATAACATCCCTCCGTTGACATTTCCTCTTCTATTCCTCATTTAATTTTTCCCTCTTCTCACCTTTCCTCCCATCCTTCCCTATTGATCATTATCGGTGGACTTCTCCTAACATCCCTTTTGACATTGCCTCTTCTATTCTTCCCTCTCTTTTTCTTCACCACCTCTCCATCTTCCATTCTTCCTTGCCAATTTATTTATTATCTTCATCATACATCCTTTTTCTATTGTCTCGTAATCCTTGTATCCTCATCTCACACATCTCCACATCTTTTCCAATCTATGTCATTCCTCCCCTCAACTTCTCTTTATGTTCCTAATACTGCTCACTCTTCACTAAATATCTCTGTTCTTGGTTTCCTTCCTTCTGCATCATTTTCTTTGTTGTCCTCTCCTCCTTTATGCTCCTCGTCTTATTTCACTTCCTTTGTATCATCTTCATCCCCTTTTTACTTTGTGTTTCCCTCTTACCTCCCTAGTGATAACCTGGCTCTTCAACGTTGTCCCATCTTTTTATCATCCCACCATCCACATGCATTTCCATGTGGTTTGTTCCATATTCTTTACCTTGGATTTCCTCACCATGATCTAGTTCCTTTAATCTTCTCCTTGTTTTTCCTTATTCCCCTATCATCCCTTCTCCTCTCCTCCATTTTTGTTATCTTCTTCCTCCTCTTTCATTCCTTTTTTCTCCTCCTCCATCTCCATCCACTCTATTCCATGCTCTTGTCTCCTTCACCTTCGACCTTTCTTGCTCTTCTCATAATCAAATACTACTCCTATCCACTCCCTTTTCTCTTTCTCATTACATCTTTCAATACATCCCTCACACCTATCATTCATGGTCAATTCCAATGTTTTTCCATTTATGCACCACCATCGATCCATTTCATTACACCCCATTCTTATCCTCCTCTTTGCAGCATTAACCTCTTGTTTTATCGAGAGCTTGGTTGCCTCTTCTATCCTTGTCATCCCTCTCGCATGGGCATCATCATTTCTAATAATTTATTCCCATAGTATTTTCATCTTCGAGGATACCATGACAACCATCACCTATCACCTTTTCCATCATAAGTGCATGCTCTACTTTTTCTTTAACAAACGTCGATCACAATCTTTCCCCATTTCCATGAATCAAAGTTTATTCTACTAATCTTTTCTTCCTTAGGAGATTTCTCTTCAAAACTATTCACTTCCCCTCTTAAGGCATTTTATCTAATACTTCTATCCAATTTGATCTTCATGTTCACCTTTGTGACCATACTTGTTCCCCCTTTGGGGCATTTTATTTACACATCCATCTTCCACTTTTCCCTGTGTTGGTGCATCATTATTTTCATCCTCGCCCCTTTTGCAAACACATGATTTTTCACTCTATTCCTTGTATATGAAGGATTTCACATACCTTTCGTATTTACTTTCACATACTTTGATGTTTTCCTATGACCCATTGGTCATCCCGGGCTGCATCCATACTACAATGGTCTTCACCCACTCACTGGTTCATAAAATGTTGTCGTCTGCATCTTCGTTGAGACCACAATTGTTCTCTACTGATGTGATATTGGAGTCACCACCATATTTTTCATTGTTATTGTGATCCCTTTTTTCCTGGGGCATCTTGCATTTTTTCCATCTTTTCATCAACCACATGAACTTTACAATCTATCTCTTTCAAACTCGTGATCGACATCCCTTAGATCGTCTAATCCACAATCTTTTCATCGTTTTTCTCCGCTCATCAAAAAGGGCAAATGTAGACACCTTTTTTTTGGTGTAACTCCTCTCCTTCACCCCGCATTCATTCTCCTTCATTAAGCTTACCCTCTTGCTTCCCTTTTCCCCTAAATTTGAGTAACTTCCATTCCCACCAACAATACACATTTCTTTAATCACTCTTAATCACCTCACCATTAATTAGTTGATTAATGGGCTCCATTGATTAATAATTAATATTTTACATCACCTCACCTAATTATCAACACTCCAATCACCTCACCTAATAATCAACACTCCAATCACCTCACTTAATAATCAATATTTCAAAATTATTCAATTCATGAAGCACACCCATGAATTGAATAATTATAAACCCCAAAAACATTCAAAATCCGACATCCCATTCATATATTCAATAGTGCAAAAGTAATCCACTTGGGATTCACTATTACACCTAACCTTTTCAATCATGCTCCCCACTCAATATCACATCCTTTTTATTTTACCTAATAATTCAAATCATGAGCCCCGATCCATCAAATAAAATCCATATCAAATCTATTCTCATTCAAATCATATCTCTTAATCAAGGTTACTTTTGTAAACCAGGGTTACCTAACATCCCTCAGTTAACCCCCTCTCTAGACTATATATATATATACATACATGCCTTCCCCCACTTTCAACTAGTCTTAGAGGTTTTAGAAGCAAGCTAAAGAAGTTGAAGATTTTTAGTTTGAAGTTTTAGGAATAAGCAAGTTGAAGTCAAGGCAAACCTTGCCATTGTTAGAAGTTAGAGGTGA
The DNA here is from genome assembly GCA_018340775.1 of Taxus wallichiana var. yunnanensis. Classification (NCBI taxonomy): domain Eukaryota; kingdom Viridiplantae; phylum Streptophyta; class Pinopsida; order Cupressales; family Taxaceae; genus Taxus; species Taxus wallichiana. Next base: position 180,110,669 of record CM031238.1, on the reverse strand, counting down.
GGAGTGTTGGAGAAATATTTGACATTGTTGGGGAAGCTTTGACATTGTTCATCATCTTGCCATCTTGATGCCCATTTCATCTCCATATCAGAGCACCAGCTAAGTGCCCTCATCATTCCATTTACTTGGCATATTACATTTCTCTACTTCTACATGTTATGTATTATTCATATTTTCTTTCCATCTTTCTAGACATGGTGGTTGACACCCTCCAAGGGATTTCATTGCCTCTTTGAACCAGGTGTTATATGGGAAACCCTCACATATATTGATATAATCATAGCTATTTGATTTTTTTGCTAATAGGGAAAGTGCCAAATGTTGATCTAGAAAACACGTTCTCGTGCGGTGAACACCAAGACTGCAAATCAGCAAAGAACTCCGAATGATAGAGGGCTTAGGACCTCAGATGCAGATATGGATTCTGGATACGAGCATAGAGAAAATAGATTTGTGAGAAAGAAAATAGATCTGCAAGATGGAAATAGATAAGATTAGATAAAGATATGTGGGGTTGCCCGGATAGCGTCGGATCAAAAGGATTTCAACTCCCTTGGAGGATGTCAACCCCTATGTCAGATAAGATAATAATAGATCGTGAAAAGAAGAAAAAATGATAAGCAACTGAAATAACAAGAGGACTTAGCTTATGCTCTATTATAGAGATGAACAGGGCATCAAGATGGTAAGATGAAAACTAAGAAAAAAATTCTCCTTCAAACAAAAGTAGAACTTAGTTAAGCTCTTTCTTCTATTCTCTTGTCCTAGGTGTCTCCAGGTCTTCTTCGTCTTTTGTCTCTCTCCCTTTTGAAATATGGGAGAGAACCCCATATTTATAGCTTAGATGTGAGACTAAACTACAGGTTAAATGATACCCAGGGGTGAAGTAAAGTAACCTGAGTTAGGGATATGATGTGATCATGTGGGGACCATGGCTTGAATTATTAGGTGTAGTGGGGGGCATGGTGGGTGAGAAGATTCCATTTAAAAAAGAGTGTTGGAGATATGCATTATGAATTAAATAATTTGTGAGAGATGGGGAATGATGCCAAAAATTGAATTATCAAATGGGTCTATATGGAACCCATTGATAATCGCTCATATAATGATAGAGATAATCTTGTGACAAAACAAAAAGTAGAGCAAATATTCATGAAAGAGAACAAGATTAGATAGGTGATGGCCGTTATGGGATCTTCCAAGTCAAAAATCTCAAAAGAAGATGAGAAAAGATTCTTAGAAATGGATATGATGATGTCCTTGCGAGAGGATCAAGAAGATAAATGATGTGATAGGGTCCTTAAAAGAGAAGAGGTTAATGTGGAAAAGAGAAGAACAAGAACGGTAATGAAAGGGATTGATGGTGATACATAAATGAAGAAACATTGGCATTGACTATGAATGCTAGATGTAAGGGATGTTGAGAAAGAGAAAAGGGAATAGACAAGAGGATTGGTTGATTATGAGAAGAGCAAGAAAGATTGAATATGAAGGTAATAGGGATATGGAATAGAGGGATGGAGATGGAGGAGGATAAAATAAGGAATGAAAGGGGAGGAAGAAGATAACAAAGAAGGATTATAGAGAAAGGGGGAAAGGAAGAAGGACAAACAAAGAGAAGACAAGAAAAGAACAGAGAAGAGGATGAAATTATGGAAAAGGGAGAGAGTTATTCAAGATGAAAGGTGTGATGAAGATTGGAGTAGAGGAAAATAGAGAGGTAATGGAAAACAAAAGAGATGATAGAGCAAAGAAGATTGAAGGAAACAGATCATAGTGAGGAAATCCAAGGCAAAGAATATGGAACTGACCGCATGGAAATGCATGTGGATGATGAGATGATAAAGGAAATGGGATAACGCTGAAGAGTCAGGTTTTCGACGGGAAGTAAGGAAGAAGGGTGAGGTAAAATGGGAAGAAGGACGATGTAGAGGAAGTGAAATAAGACAAAGATCAGAAAGGAGGAGAAGACAACGAAGAAAATTATGTTGAAGGAAGTGAACCAAGAATGAATATATTTGGTAAAGAGTGAGAAGCATACAAAACGTAAAGAGAAACTTGAGGGAAGGAATGACATCGATTGGAAAAGAAACGGAGATGCATGAGATGAGGATATGTTGATGACGAGAAAATAGAGAGAAGGTGTATGATGAAGACAATGAAGAACTTGGTAAGGAAGAATGGAAGATGGAGAGGTGGCGATGAAAAATAAATTTTGGGATAGGATAGGCAATGCTAGAGAATGGATGTTAGGAGAAATCCATCGATAATGATCGAAAGAAAAGATGGGACAAAAGATGAGACAAGGCAGAAATTAAACGAAGAATGGGAGCAGAAATGCCAATGAAGGGATGTTAGGAGAAGTCCTCCGATAATGATCAGAGGACACGGAGGAAGGAAGGAATGAAGATAGCATGAAGGAGGTCAAAGAAAAGGATTCAAGTTGTGCGGAATGGGGATGAGTGATTTTTAGGAGAAGTCCACCGATAATTACTAGCATGGAAACAAAGATGATGATGAAAGAATGTTAGAGAGATACCAATGACTATGATGGGTAAATATGGGGGTATATATGTGGGATAACTCTAGAAGATAGAGTGGAAAGAGTAAAGAAAGGAGGGATAACGATGTGTAGGAAGATGAAGGCGAGGAGAGGATGCAGTGGATGAGAATGAATGAGAGAAAAATGAAGAAACAAGACACGAAATGAACAAAGAAGCAACGGTTAAGTAAGATTACCCAACAACGGATGATGGAGATGAAAAAGAGACCAGTAGGAAGTGGTGTTTGTGAGAATGAAAGAGGAGGTGAGAGGATGTGATGATGGGGAATGCCAAGAAAATGTAGATGGAGAGAATGTGGGGTAGTGGGGGAGTGCAGGATGAAAAATCATGCTTAAGAGGGAATCTTAAGTAAGATCACCATGTTGTAGGAGGATTTAAGTAAGATCACCAAACCGGCAGTGACGATATGGAAAGAGAAAGACAACATTGTATTGGATGCAGGTGTGGAATGATTGGTTGGAGTGAATGGATATGATGAGAGGTGGGAGACAGAAGATGAGGAAGAGATGATGGGAGATGGAAGGATCAAATGGCCAACCATTCTTAAGAGAAACTCTTAAGTAAGATTGCCTGCGATGGAGATGATTAAGTAGGATCACCAAACCGAAGAAGAAGAAGAATGATGAAAATACTGAGCAGTGTATACCAAAATGGAACAAGAGATGAAAGGAGGTGATATCAAAGTGATAATAAGGAAACAGAGGAGTGTGACATGAATGGATGGAGGAACATATACAATGTAGATGGAGAGTGTAAGGGCAATCCTTAATTGGGATGCCCACGTGGTGGTAGTGATGATGCAAGAGTGTTAAGTGGAAAAGGAGGAGTGGAAAGACATTTGTGGTGATTGTTGTTTGTTGAAAGAGGAAATGGTGGAGAAGCTTCTACAGCGGGAGGATCCAAGGAAGAAGATATACCTTAACTAAGGTTCTCTGGCTATATGGATGGTTAAGTAAGATTGTCAAACTGAAAGCAGAAGAGTAAAAGAGAAACTCAAGAGGAAAGACGAGTAAGATATTTGGCGTTGTGCAAGGGGACAGAAAGGTGAGAAGGATGATGTGGAGACAAATGGTGATGAGTGGACATGGAGAGCGAGGAGCAATGGATCAAATACGATGTTGAACATGTTGAGAGATAAGGAGCTACAAGATAACGAACTTACCTTGAGAAGGATCCTCAAGTAGGATTCGCAAACTACAATGGCGATCAAGTAGAATTCACAAACCAAAGAGTTTATTTGCAAACGCATTCATGGAGATGACAGATAGATATAGAATTCATAGTGTGCAATTTGATATGATTTTTATAAAAGATGATCTAGATGAGATGAATGGAACATATATGTAGCAAGGGCATACGGAAACTATGTTTCAAACTGGATTGGAGATAAATAAGAAAGGGTTACCACTCAAGGCATTGCACTTGTAGCCAATAGCATGTGTTAACACATAGCCAATGACAGTTGGTTATACCAAAAGTTCATGAGGGAGATATGGATGAAAGATGCTTATAATTCTAATATTGACATGACAAAGGGATTGAAGATGTGACTTGTACATGGGAAGAGGGATCTCCAAAGGTGGTGTTCCTTAAGTCTATGCCCCAGCTCTGGGAAAGGGAAAGAACAATAGCAGAAAGCTGATCAATGCGGGAAGCTTTGGAAAATGTTGATAAAAGAAGGTTGATCAATGTGGAAAACCTTCCAGATGCCATAATAACAGAGTAGCCATCCTTCGAGGGTATGGTCTACTTTATACATAATATGGATGGCAAGAATAATATGATAGTCGTCCTTGAGGATCGGTCTAATTCTTTTGATTTTCTTGGATTTTGATTTGTATACTTTTCTTTGTATATTTTTGCATGAACAATTGTCCTTTGAGGATCGGTCTATTTTTTTTATAACTTTTAGTTTTCCTTTTGCATACTTGAGTTTGAGCTTCACATGGGGGAGAGCTGGGAATAACTAAGTAAACCACTTAAGAGGGGATAAGGAATGTACAAGAGACATCCTGGACCCTTTGCATGGTGGCAATAGGAGAATGAGAAGGTGATGGATGTAATGGTAATGGGGTCACATCAAAGTAGTGAAGGCGGACCGCATAATTCATATTATGACAATGATAAATGGAAGGGGCTAAAGATGGCAGAACAATCTAAGGATGTAACTAATTACTGACTTGGTAGATATGCTAACATGATCGACAAAAATGCAATGCATTAAGAGGTTTGTCTCAGTGGTTTACTACCATAAGAGGGAAGACAATGAAGTTGCAATAAGATGAGGTGATAGCCAAGCGAGAAACAAAAACTATATCCTGAAGGAAATGAACATATGACCACAATGGTGGATTTGGATGAAAATAAATGATGACCTAAGAGAGACATAAACATAGAAGGACAATCATGGCCTCAAATGAGGGCTTGATGAAATAAACGGTGTCCCAAAAGAGACACACATATAGCCACAATGGTGGACTTTAAAATAGATGGTGCCTAGAAGAGACACAAATATAGCCACAAAGGTGGACTTAGAGAAAAAGGTCCCTCAATGGAGAGACAAACATGGCCTCAAAGGAGGGCTTAGAATGAGATGAGGATTTGGATATAATTAATTTAGATTGGATGGATGTGAAGGAAGTAAACAAAACAATGTCAAAGAGCAAAGTCCCCTAGTAACAAAGGGGTTGTACAGATGAGATGCTCAAGGGCGAGGGAAGGTTGTTCCCCCAATGAGTTAAATGTGAAGGAGGTAAAGGATGTCGAAAGAGTTTAGATGAGATTGTTTTAGATTTGGATGGGGTAAATGATCGGAGACCACAAGTGTGCTTAGTAAGATAAGCGGCATTGATGAACAATGGAGGGCATTCCTTAGGAGGAATGACATGGGCTAGATGGATATTAAGGGATGATGTGGATGGAGGGATCATGGGAGATCTAAGATGGGATATGGATTGGATTCAAGGTAGATGGAGAAGGAACTTTCCCTTGAATGAGGAAATCATCTTTCTCAATAAGGTTGTTGACGATTGACTGAAATGCCTTACAATGTTCGATGTCATGGCCCGGGGTATGATGATAGGCGCAACTACGCATTAGGATTGAACCATGATGGCTTGGGACCATAGGGATTAAAGGATTTAATAGGAGGAAGTTTGATGGCAGATGTTCGAGTTAAATGTTGAAAGATGTCTGCATATGACCCCATTAAAATATCATGGGGAAGGTAACTCTTGTGTATTTTGATAGGATGTCTCGACTTAGAGTTAAGGGAAAATGTAGATTGGATGTGTGAATTTCGTGTTTTGGAGGACAAATCAAATTGGGTTGAAGGATGATATTGTTTGGATGTGGATTGATTATTGCAAGATATCGTAGATGGAAAAACTGATCCTGACATGGATGTTGTGATATTGGATTGTCGAGAAGAGGGAAAACCTGAATGTTTCTGTGGATGCACAGGGGACTATCGGGGATGTTTTCCTTGAGCCTTAGACTTCAACCGAGAAGATTTACCTCTAGTAGGGATGACAATAATGTCAATCAGAGGATATGATAGTGGTGGTGTAGTTATTAATGGAGAAACTGTCCTAAAATAAGACGAAGATGTTAGTGAAGAGATAGGTGTTTGTATGATGCGATTAATGATATCTATGTGAGACCTGGATTGTTTCGGTTTTGGCATGGAAAGAAATGATTTTGTACGGGGAGAAGGTAAAGGATATTTATTTGATTTAGGTAGAGGTGTTGGTACAGTATGTGATTCAAGGGGATTAGATAAAGAGTATTGGGGTAGACTGGGTGATGTGGCCATGGGCAAGGTTGTTAAGGTTGAGATAGGTGGACTTGTTGACATGATAGGTATAGGGGTCATTGGCATAGATAAAGATGTTGCCACTTTTGGAATATGTGGAGATGTGAGTGATGTGATAACTGATGGTGTAGACCTTATGGGTATGGGTAATGAAACAAATGCAAAAGCATTTTCATTGTAGAAGTAGAAGGGACTGGTTGTTTCATAATTTTGTCAAGGTAAGAATGATATGTTAGCTAATGGAGTTGATGTCGAAGGCGGGGTTGTAAGGGTTTATGTAGTAGAACCGAGTTTTGTTGGGATGATTGTGAGCAATGTAGGTGTAATAACAGTCCATTTGATGAAGATGTTGGTGAATGAATAGGTGTGAGAGACATAGGGATATGTGTGGATACGAGTGGAGCTGAAATAATTGCTAAGGATGAATTTAATGTGATATATTAGGGTATGTTTGAAGTGGTGGAAATGGATGATATAGTTGAATTTGATGTGACAAGTTCTAGATAAGGATGGGAATAATGTCTACTATGGGAACATGCGGAATTATTGATAAGATGGGATCTAGATTGACAATGTCAATCATACAAGTGTTTGATAGTTGAGATGTAAAGGGGGTAACGTGATTCGTTGGTGGTTGATTAGTTTTCATGGTGGAGATATCAATTTGGATATCCCATCGATTTACGGGTTGTTGGACATGATCTTTGAAGGAACGACATCTCTCAATGTCGTGACCTTTGACTTGATGATATTTACAAAAGTGGGCTTCGTGATACAAAATAGGCTTGACTTGCAAGTTGTCCATGGGTCGTATGGGAGGCAGTTGGATGGATTTTACTCTCATCAACTTATCAAACAGATAATTGTATGATTCCCTTAAAGGAGTGTAGTTGGTTGTTGATTGAGGAGATCGTTGTTGAGACCATGTGCTTGGTGTAGATGGGGATGAGGGTTCAATGACCACAGTGTTGGCCGTAATCTTGAACTCGCCATTATGTGTGAATGGTTTGGTAGATTCAATTTTTGATTTAGTTGAACTTAGTTTAAGATGACCCTGCTCAATGGCATGGGTTTCGAGCTTGCGAGCCATTGTGAAAGCTTCATCAAAGGTTCGGAATGATTGGATCTGCAAAGTGGATGATATATGTTTGGCACACGAATGTGAGAATAAGTCAATGAGTTCGGTTTGTGGGATAGTGAAGGATAGTTGGTTTATAACAGCATGCCATCGTGCGTGAATTCAGCGATGGGCTCATTTTCATACTATCGAATGGTGTAGAGATCAACGATAGTGGTTTTGGGTGCAATATTGATAGAAAAGTTTTCTAAGAACAACTGTGCAAGCTGAGCGAAAGAGAATAAGGAATGTCATGGGATCTTGTGTACTACCGTCCAGTAGCAGGACCAAACAAAGACATGGGGAAAGTGTGAAGAAGTAAATCATGATCATGCGCAATAAGACAACATGTGTGTTTAAATGTGAGGAGATGTTATTGGGGATCTTCTTTATTATTGAACTTATTAAATATAGGAAGTTTCCAATGAGGAGGGTAGGGTTTAATTGGGACCGATAGATGAATGGGTTCATTACAAATGTGTTCATAGGATAAGGTATTCTTGGGTGGTACGGTAAGGGTTTCTAAACTAGCTAACTGATTCATTAAGGCGTGAATTGAATTAGTCGAGGTATTGTAAGGTTGAGATTGGATTGGATGTGGTTTGAAAAGTAGTTTGATAAGGTAAATAATGTGTTTGTGGGTGTGTGGGTGTTGGGTGAAGCATCTGATAATATGGTTGATAAGTTTGTGGATAAGACGTTTGTGGAATGGTTTGATAAGACAATTGATTAATTTGTGGATATGTAGTTGTTGGAGGAACTACTTGATAGAGACTAACACGTGCCACGGTAGGGATGGATGTATAGGCTAGTGTTGAGCAATAGGGGCATGACGATGAATGGGATATGTGTGTTAAGAATTTGAGATGGTTGGACATGCCTATTAATGGAATTGTCAAAATGGGATGTGGGTGGAATGTGATCCACCAATTTTGGAGATTGGGAGGATTGAGAGATTATAGGAGATTTTTGGAGTAAGAAGTCATATATGGGGTTAGGAGGAGATTCAAGTGTATCTAGAGGAGCAGGAGATGGTGGTGTGATCGATTTAGGAAGATTAGCTTGATGAGGGATATGAGGGTTGGTGTTAAGGTGGGGAGAGTTTAGTATGACATGGTTCTCATGAGGTGAGACATGGAAACTGGAGGTTAGGTGTGGCCAAGGCATGGTTTTGAGTTTAGAATCTGTTGAGTGAGATCACCGGAGGAACTAACTTTACTAGATAGAGTAGATTGTTTGTTTGTCTTTGTTTGAGAGAGAATGATAATAGGTGTGAAATAGAAAAACATCTATTTATGTATTTTTTTGACAAACAAATAAAGCGAGATATTTTTTAACATCATGATTAATTTAGAGGACGTGAATAGAAAAAAAAAAGCGAGGTAAGGAAAGTGCCTAAAGGAGTTTAAGGCTGGTTTCGAGCGATTATGGATTAGGAGATGTCTGCTGACGGTTGGTGTTGGGTGTTTAGGTCCCAATCAATTAAGCGGTGTGAGAGGAACATTTCGATGTGTTAATTATGTTTGTGCAGTCTCAAAAAGTGTGTGATAAGTGAAATGCAGAGAGTTCAATCCTTTACTTAAGTTATGTGATCAGGCAGGATGCAGAAGGTTTGTTTTAAACCAAAATGAAATGTGACGTTCGATGTATACAGACACTCAAGAAAGGGAAAGTTCGATGCAGAAAAGAGAAAATAGAGAAAAATGAGAAATACCTGGAGAATCGCTTATTGTGTTATTTAATTGAGCTTGATGATGGTGTTTTTAGAAGCGCCTGATTAGTCACCTGAAACGTCGAGGCACCCTGAAATGACACCGTTTAAAATTGCAGATGAGGCTAATAAGTTTCTTTTTTTGTTTTGCAAAGCAAGTGATATCTGATGGCGTTGTTGGATGATCGTGAATTTGTTGATTTCACCTGGAAAATAAGATAAATATAATTAGTTGATATGGTTAAGAAAGAAGATATAGATGTTATCAAAAAGTTACTTCGCCAGGAAGCAAGATAATAATAATGAAACTAATTAAAAAAATGTTATAGACCGATATTCATATACAATAAAAGGAAATAAGCTACGAAAGCTATTAATAGACTATAAAAGATTAAATGCTATAAACTATAGTTTATTAATAGACTATAAACTAAAGACTAGTTTTCTTATTAAAATAAATGATTAAAGAAACTACGAATTAAAGAAACTCTGAATTAAATAAACATATAAAACAAACGGTGAAATAAATGATTAAATGCTAAGATATATTATAAACTATCTGCAATAATAATAATCTATGCAAGAAACTATGAAATGGATCTAACGAAAATAATTTGGAGTAGATTAATCGATTCGAAATCGATTCGAGATGAGGAATGCATCTAGTGCTTCAAGTGGAACAGTCCATACACACAACACGGGCATTTTATAGATTGTTGATGGTGTCTATGCTACAGTTAGACTATTTTCAGTCAGACATGCAAAAAGTGTCTCAACTTTACTCACCCACATGTGTGGGACCAACAAATTGACTTCCCACCACCGCAAGCACCAAGGGGTCATCCTACGTGGGGAAGAGTGTTTCCAAAAGGTAGATCAACTCAACAATAGTGGATGGCAAATCAATTCAAAGTTTTGCTTTAGAAAAAGGTGTTGTGAGCACTTGTTTGTGATGGTGCGGTAAATAATTGTAAAGCAACTGCTATAAAGATATTGTACAGGCACTAAATTACACTTTAATACTGAATGGTCGTGTTTTTAAACGATATTGTTTATAATGTTCTAAAGAACTGGAAGCCAACCACGATAGAGAGACTGTTCAGTCACGATCCATAAAGCACTGCACGCACGCATTGTTTAAAAATATGGAAATGTGTTCTAAAGAATTATAAACTAGTCGTTGTAAAGATACTTTACAGTCACTATCACAAAGCTTGCGTGAAGTTAAAACTCATTTGGATGCCTCAAGCATCAGAATCTTGTATTGTTTATACCTGCAATGTGAAAGAATTGTAAGCCAACTACTATAAGGAGACTGTATAGTTGTTGAACTTAGTGTTTCGGTGTATAGAAATGAGATACAAAGACTGCACCCACTATCACCGAGCTACGTGCATTCGAGGTTGAGATAGAAATTGTTGGATGAATTATTTAGTAGAATCTTGCAAGTCTGCGTGGGTATTCATTTTGTCTACGTGAGACGTGAAAATCCATAGGCTCGGGAGTGAAGTTGGTGGCTTATAGGTGAGTGGAGATGGATGCTTGGATGGGTGAGGAATTAGGTGTGGACCGGAGCGTGGGATGGGAGATGGGATAGCTCGCGGTGGGGTGGAGCGGTGTGGTCTGCATGGAGGGAGGCTGAAGGAAGTGGGTGGAGGAAGAGGAGGTGTGAAGGGTCTGCATGGGGACAGGTTAGAGCTTAGAAGGATGTCTACGTGGATGGAGAGGGATGTGGGGCTCAGTGAGCCGAGTTGAGGATGGAGGCTCGTAGAAGTTGGTGTGCGTGTGGATGGGGAGGCCGAGTGGCTGTGGGAGCTCGGGCGGCGAGGTGGAGAGGAGCTCGGAATGGAAGAAGTCGGTTATAGGGGAGGATGGGATCGGTGAGTGCGTCCGATGGGAGCGTGGGAAGAGGGGTGAAGTTGGAGCTTGGGTCGAGAAGAAGGTGAAGGAGTCGAGGTGTCGAAGTGCGAGAGAAGGGACGTGGGAAGAGAAGTGTGGCTCGGGTGGAGAGAGCTCGTTGGAGAGTTGAGTGGGAGGAAAGGGATAGGAATAGATAGGGGATGGGATAGGCTTAGTTTATGATTAATTAAGTTTTGTTTTTAATTTGATTTTATTTATTTAAATAAATAAATATTGTCTATTAGGTTTTAAAATAAATAACTATAGATTGTTATGTTTTTAACAAATAACTATAGATTAGTATAATTTGAAATGCGAGATCTATAGATAATTAGAAATTACGATCTAAATGAATATATAGACGTATTTTATTAGGTCAAAGCAAAGGTCGTTAAAAAAAAAATTTATCTATTATACATCTAAGATTGCAAATAAAAGTAAGACAATAAGATTAATTTCCTGGACTCATTTCCCATGCAATCTTAGTACCAGGCCGATTAAACACTAGAAGAGTAATTACCTTGACGACACAAAACTTTTCTACAGGCATAATGATAACACAAAACCCGCGTAGAGGCGAATAAAAGGACAAAACAAATAAAAATGACCAGATCTTGGATCTGGTCCCACTGTGGCATGCCAAATGTTGATATGGAAAACTCATTCTCACGCGGGTGAACACTTGGGATGTAAGCCACTAGCAACTCCGAATGATAGAGGGCTTAGGACCTCGATTGAATATGGATTTTGCATAAGGGCGCGAGAGAAAATAGATCTATGAGAAAGAAAATAGATTTGCAAGATGGAAACATATAAGATTAGATAAAGATATGCGGGGTTGCACAGAGCAGTGCCGGTTTCAAGAGGATTTTAACTCCTTGAAGGATGTCAACCCCTATGCCGAGAAGATAATAATAGATCATGAACAGTGGTAAAAATGACAAGCAATCTGAAATAACAAGTGGACTTAGCTCGTGCTCTGCTATAGAGATGAATTGGGCATCAAGATGGTAAGATGATGAACTAAGACAAAAATTTCTCATTCAAACAGGAATAACTTAGTTAAGCTCTTTCTTCTCTTCTCTTGGCCTAGGTCTCTCCGAGTCTTCTCTCGTCTTTTTGTCTCTCTATCTCCCTTCTCCATGTCGCCTTCATATTCAATCTTTCTTGTTATTCTCATAATCAACTAATCCTCCTATCTATTCCCTTTTCTCTTTCTTAACATCCCTTACATCTGGCATTCACGAGTCCAATGACCAATGTTTCTCCATTTATGTATCGCCATCAATCCCTTTCATTACTGTTCTTGTTCTTCTCTTTGTCACATTGACCTCTTCTCTTTTGGAGGACCCTATCACATCTTTTATCTTCGTCAGTCCTCTCGTAGGGACATCATCATATCCATTTCTAGGAATCTCTTCCCATCTTCTTTTCATATTTTTGTCTTGGAAGATCCCATAATGACCATCACCTATCTAATCTTGTTCTCTCTATGGATTTTAATACACCCATCGACACTTTTTTTAAAAAAATGGAATCTTTATCTCACCCACCATGTCAATCTTGCTCCCCACTCCATCTAATAATTCAAGCCAAATGTTCATGCAAAAATACGAAAAAAAAGATTATCAAATCAAAATCCAAGCAAAATCAAAAGAAATAGACCGATCCCTTGAAGGATGGCTATCATATTATTCTTGTCATCCATATTATGTATAAGGTAGACCATACCCTCGAAGGATGGCTACTCTATTATTATGGCATCTAGAAGATTTTCCACATTGATCAGCCTTCTTTTATAAACATTTTCCGAAAGCTTCCCACATTGATCAACTTTCTACTATTATTCTTTCCCTTTCCCAGAGCTGGGGCATAGACTTAAGGAATGCCACCTTTGGAGATCTCTCTTCCCACATACAAGTCACATCTTTGATCCCTTTTTCATGTCAATATTAGAATTATAAGTGTCTTTCATCCATATTTCCCTCATGATCTTTTGGTATAACTAATTATTGTTCGTTTGTTTAACACTTTTCTATTAGCTACAAGTGTAGTGCCTTGAGTTGTAACCTTTTCTTGTTTATCTCCAATCCAGTTTGAAACATAGTTTCCTGTATGTCCTTCTACAACTATGTTCCATTCATCTCATCAAAATAATCTTTTTATAAAAATCACATCAAATTTCACACTATGAATTTTATATCTATCTATCATCTCCATGAATGCATTTACAAATACACTCTTCGGTTTGTCAATTCTACTTGATCATCATTGTGGTTTGCGAATCCTACTTGAGGATCCTTGTCAAGGCAAGTTCATTATCCTCTAACTCCTTATCTCTCAACGTGTTCAACACCATCTTTGATCCATTACTCCTCACTCTCCATGTCCACACATTATCCTTCTCACCTTTCTCCCCCTTGCACGATGCGCGGATATCTTACTTGTCTTTCCTCTTGATTTTCTCTTTACTCTTTCGCTTTTAGTTTGACAATCTTTCTTAGCCATCCATATAGCAAGATAACTTTATTTTAAGGTATATCTCATTCCTTGGATCCTACCTTTGTAGAAGCTTCTCCACCATTTCCTCTTTCAACAGATGACAATCACCGCCACAAACATCTTTCCACTCCTCCTTTTCCTCTTAACACTCTTGCATCATCACTACCACCATGTGGGCATCCCAGTTAAGGATTTCCCTTACACTCTTCATCTACATTGTATATGTTCCTCCATCCATTCATGTCACACTCCTCTGTTTCCTTGTTATCACTTTGATATCACCTCCTTTCATCTCTTGTTCCATTTTGGTATACATTGCTTAGTATTTTCATCATTCTTCTTCTTCTTCGGTTTGGCAATCCTACTTAATCATCTCCATCGCAGGCAATCTTATTTAAGAGTTTCTCTTAAGAATGGTTGGTCGTCTGATCCTTCCATATCCCATCATCTCTTCCTCGTCTTCTATCTCCCACCTCTCATCATATCCATTCACTCCAACCAACCCTTCCACACCTACATCTAATACAATGTTGTCATTCTCCTTCCATATTGTCACTGCCGGTTTGGTGATCTTACTTAAATCCTCCTGCGACATGGCGATCTTACTTAAGATTCTCTCTTAAGCATGATTTGTCATCTTGCACTTCCCCACTCTCCCACATTCTCTCCATCTACATTTTCTTGGCATTCCCCATCATCACATCCTCTCACCTCCTCTTTCATTATCGCAAACACCACTTCCTATTGGTCTCTTTTTCATCTCCATCATCTGTCATTGGGTAATCTTACTTAACCATTGCTTCTCTGTTCATTTCATGTCTTGTTTCTTCATTTTCTCTCATTCATTCTCATCCACGCATCCTCTCCTCACCTTCATCTTCCTACACATCGTTATCCCTCCTTTATTTACTCTTTCCACTCCATCTTCTAGAGTTCTCCCACATATCTACCCCCATATTTACCCATCATTGTCATTGGTCTCTCTCTAACATTCTTTCATCATCATCTTCCATTTCTGTGCTAGTAATTATCGGTGGACTTCTCCTAAAAATCACTCATCCCCATTTTGCATAGCCTTGAATCCTTTTCTTTGACCTCCTCCATTCTATCTTCATTCCTTCCTTCCTTTATGTCCTCTGATCATTATCAAAGGACTTATCCTAACATCCCTTCATTGGCGTTCCCCCTCCCATTCTTCGTTTACTTTCTACCTTGTCTTATCTTTTGTCCCATCTTTTCCTACTAATCATTATCGGTGGATTTCTCCTAACATCCATTCACTGGCATTGCCTCTCCTATCCCATCCTTTCTTTTTCCTCACCACCTCTCCATCTTCCATTCTTCCTTGCCAAGTTCTTCACTATCTTCATCATACACCTTCTCTATTTTCTCATCATCAACATATACTCATCTCATGCATCTCTTTCTTTTACAAATGATGTCATTCCTTCCCTCAAGTTTCTCTTTACGTTCTTTATGCTTCTCACTCTTTACCAAATATCTTCATTCTTGGTTCACTTCCTTGACATAATTTTCTTCGTTGTCTTCTCCTCCTTTTTGATCTTCGTCTTATTTCACTTCCTCTACATCGTCCTTCTTCCCATTTTACCTCGCCCTTCTTCCTTACTTCCCCATCAAAAACTTGACTCTTTAGCGTTATCCCATTTCCTTTATCATCTCATCATCCACATGCATTTCCATGCGGTCAGTTCCATATTCTTTGCCTTGGATTTCCTCACTATGATCTGTTTCCTTTAATTTTCTTTGCTCTATCATCTCTTTCATTTTCCATTACCTCTCTATTTTCCTCTGCTCCAATCTTCATCACGCCTTTCATCTTGAATAACTCTCTCCCTTTTCCATAATTTCATCCTCTGCTCTATTCTTTTCTTGTCTTCTCTTTGTTTGTCCTTCTTCCTTTCCCCTTTCTCTATAATCCTTCTTTGTTATCTTCTTCCTCCCCTTTCATTCCTTATTTTCTCCTCCTCCTTCTCCAT
Organism: Taxus wallichiana var. yunnanensis; assembly: GCA_018340775.1. Taxonomy (NCBI): domain Eukaryota; kingdom Viridiplantae; phylum Streptophyta; class Pinopsida; order Cupressales; family Taxaceae; genus Taxus; species Taxus wallichiana. The sequence continues at coordinate 180,095,065 of CM031238.1, read as the reverse complement.
CCCTCTATTTCATATCCATGTCACCTTCATATTCAATCTTTCTTCCTCTTCTCATAATCAACCAATCCTCCTATCTATTCCCTTTTCTTTTCTCAACATCCTTTACATATGGCATCACAGATCAATGCCAATGTTTCTCCATTTATGTATCGCCATCTATCACTTTCATTATCATTCTTGTTCTTCTATTTGCCACATTGACCTCTTCTCTTTTTGAGGACCTTGTCACATCTTTTAGATTCATCAGTCCTCTCACAGGACATCATCATATCCATTTCTAAGAATCTCTTCCCATCTTATTTTGACATTTTTGTCTTGGAATATACCATAACGCCATCACCTATCTAATCTTGTTCTCTTCCATGAATATTCGCTCTGTTTTTGTTTTGTCGCAAAAGTATCTTTATCATACTTGAAGAAATAAGACTTTTTTCTTCTTCTTCACCTTCTAATTTGCTAACACTTATGCATCTTTTCTATAAAACGTGATTGTCATCATATTTATTACCCTTTTAGGGAATTTTATCTCACCTTTCTATCCTATCTGCCCATCTTGTCCACATTTATGATTATTCTATATATGTCTTATGTTGGGGCACCTTTTCATCCTTGTACTTGTCAACACATATAACTCACTTTGTGTCCTTCTCGTGCCTTGTGTTGGGGCATCATTATCTTCATTCTCATCCATTTTTGGACGCATGATTTTTTTGCATGATTCCTCACAAACAAAGGATTACGCACATCTTTCGCATTCAGTTGCACATATTTTGATGTTTTCCTATGACCCATTGGTCATCTTGGTTTACATCCATACTACAATGGTCTTCACCCACTCACTGGTCTATAGAACATTGTCGTATGTCTCCATTGAGACCGCAATTGTCCTCTACCGATGTGATATTGGAGTCACCACCATACATTTTCTATTATTCTTTGCAATCCTTTTTTACCTCGGGCATCTTGTCTTTGGTCACATCTTCATCCATCCTCGAACATATCTTTCATCTAACCCTTTTTGTTTTTGTCTTGTGGCTTGCTATCGCAAACCACTCAACAAAAAGGGGCAAATGTAGACACCTATTTTTGGGTATAACACCCTTGCGACATCTCACATTCATCCAATTTCCATCATCACTTATCTTTTTCTAAAATTAAATCAAATCCTATCTATTTTCTCACATTATTTGATTGATTATCAATGGGCTCCATATGGACCCATTGGAGAATTCAAATTTTTTATATTATCCCCATCCTTCACAAATTATTCAATCCATGCGTATTAATACACCCATCCAACACTTTTTTTTAAATGGAATCTTTATCTCACCCACCATGTCAATCATGTTCCCCACTACATCTAATAATTCAAGTCGTGGTCCCCATGTGATCACATCATATCCCTAACTCAAGTTACTTTACTCAACCCCAGTTACTTGTTAACCTCAAATCTAACCTCTAAGTTATAAATATGGGTTCTCTCCCATATTTCAAAAAGGGAAAGGGAGAAGGGAGAGAGAGACAAAAAGACGGAGAAGACTCCGGAGAGACCTAGGCCAAGAGAAGAGAAGAAAGAGCTTAACTAAGTTATGTCTGTTTGAAGGAGAAATTTTGTTTTAGTTCACTCCCGAGCTTATGGATTTTCACGTCTCACGTAGACAAAACGAATACCCATGCAAACTTGCAAGATTCTGCTAAATAATTCATCTGATGCTTCTTTCTTAACCTCAAATGCACGTCGAGCTCGGCGATAGTGGTTGTCTGATAATGTCTCGTATCTCATTTCTATACACCGAAACACTAAGTTCAGTGACTATACAGTCTCCTTATAGTAGTTGGCTTACATTTCTTTCACATTGCAGGTATAAACATTACACGATTCTGACGCTTGAGGCATCCAACTGAGTTTTAACTTCACACAAGCTTTGTGATAGTGACTATAAAGTATCTTTACAACGATTGGTTTATAATTCTTTAGAACACATTTCCATATTTTTAAACAGTGCGTGCGTGCAGTGCTTTATGGATCGTGACTGAACAGTCTCTCTATCGCGGTTGGCTTCCAGTTCTTTAGAACACATTTATAAACAATATCATTTAGAAACATGACCATTCAGTATTAAAGTGTAATTTAGTGCTTGTACAATATCTTTATAGCAGTTGCTTTACAATTCTTTACCGCACCATCACAAACAGTGCTCACAACACCTTTTTCTAAAGCAAAACTTTGAATTGATTTGCCATCCACCATTATTGAGTTGATCTGCCTTTTGGAAACACTCTTCCCCAGGTAGGATGGCCCCTTGGTGCTTGCGGTGGTGGGAAGTCAATTTGTTGGTCCCACACATGTGGGTGAGTAAAGTTGAGACACTTTTTGTATTTCTAATTGAAAAATCGTCTAAGCGTAACATAGACACCATCAACAATCTATAAAATGCATGTGTTGTGTGTATGGACTGTTCCACTTGAAGCACTAGATGCATTCCTCATCTCGAATCGATTAATCTACTCCAAATTCTTTTCGTTAGATCCATTTCATAGTTTCTTGCATAGATTATTATTATTATTATTATTATTGCGGATAGTTTATAATATATCTTAGCATTTAATCATTTATTTCGCCATTTGTTTTATATGTTTATTTAATTCATAGTTTCTTTAATCATTTATTTTAATAAGAAAACCAGTCTTTAGTTTATAGTCTATTAATAAACTATAGTTTTATAGTTTATTTATGGCATTTAATCGTTTATAGTCTATTAATAGCTTTTGTAGCTTATTTCCTTTTATTGTATATGAATATCGGTCTATAATTTTTTTAATTAGTTTCATTATTATTATCTTGCTTCTTTTTGACAAAGTAACTTTTTGATAACATCTATATCTTCTTTCTTAACCATATCAACTGATTATATTTATCTTATTTTCTAGGTGAAATCAAAAATTCACGATCATCCAACAACACCGTTAGATATCACTTGCTTTGCAAAAAAAAAAAAAGATACTTACTAGCCTCATCTACAATTCTAAACGGTGTCATTTCGAGGTACCTGGGCATTTCAGGTCACTAACTGGCATTTTCAAGACACCATCATCAAGTACAATCAAATACCATGATAAGCATTTCTCCAAGTATTTCTCAATTTTCTTTATTTTATTTTTTCTGCATCGAACTTTCCCTTTCCTGAGTGTCTGTATGCATCGAACGTCACATTTTATTTTGGTCTAAAACGAATCTTCTACATCCTACCTGATCACATAGCTTAAGTAAAAGGATTTAACTCTCTGCATTTCACTTATCACACACTGCCTGAGACTGCACAAACATAATTAACACATCCAAACATTCCTCTCACCTGGTTAACTGATTGGGACCTAAACACCCAATAGGTAACCCTCTCGGTATCTCCCAATCCATAAGATTTTGAAACCAGCCTTAGACTCCTTTAGGCACCTTCATTACCTACTTTTATTTTCTGTTCACATCCTATAAATTAATCATGATGCTAAAAAATATTCTGCTTGATTTATTTGTCAACAACATACATAAACATATGTTTCTCTATTTCACACCTATTATTGCTCTCTCCCAAATCGAGACAAAACAACAATCTGCTCTATCCAATAAAGTTACTTCCTCTGATGATCTCGCCTGACAAGATTCTAAACTCAAAACCACGCCTTCAGTCACCCAACCTCTAGTCTCCATGGTCTCACCTCATGAGAACCATGTCATACAAAATTCTCCCCACCTTGACACCAACCCTCATATCCCTCGTCAAGCTAATCTTCCTAAATCAATCATACCACCATCTCTTGCTCCTCTAGATACACTCAAATCTCCTCATAACCCCATACATGATTTCTTACTCAAATCATCTCCTACAATCTCTCAATCCTCCCAATCTCCAAAATTGGTGGATCGCATTCCACCCACATCCCATTTTGACAATTCCATTAATAGACTGTCCAATTGTCTCCAATTCTTAACACACATATCCCCGCTTATCGTCATGCCCCTATTGCTCAACACTAGCCTATGCAACAATCCCAACCTATGACACATGTTAGTCTTTGCCAAACAGCTCCCCAAACACCTACATATCCACAAATTAATCAACTGTCTTATCAAACCATTCCGCTAATGTCCTATCCACAAAATTATCAACCACCTTATCAGATGCTTCACCAAACACCCACACACCCACAAACACATTATTTGCCTTATCAAACTATCTCTCAAACCACACAACCAATCCAATCTCAACCTTACAATACGTCAAGTGATTCAATTCATGCCTTAATGAATCTGTTAGCTAGTTTAGAAACCCTTCTTGTACCACCCAAGAACACCTTATCTTATGAACATGTTTGTAACAAATTGATTCATCCGTCGGTTCCAATTAAACCTTACCCTCCTCGTTGGAAACTTCCTACATTTAATAAGTTCAATAATAAATAATATCCCCAACAACATCTACTCACATTTAAACACGCATGTTGTCTTATTGCGCATGATCATGATTTATTTCTTCACACTTTCCCCATGTCTTTGTCTGGTCCCACGCTGGACTGGTATAACAGTATCCCACAACATTCCTTATTCTCTTTCACTCAGCTTGCGCAGTTGTTCTTAGAAAAATTTTCTATCAATATTGCACCCAAAACCACTATCGTTGATCTCTACACCATTCGACAGTATGAAAACAAGCCCATCGCTGACTTCTTCGCACGATGGCATGCTGTTATAAACCAACTATCCTTCACTATCCTGCAAACCAAACTCATCGACTTATTCTCGCATTCATGTGCCAAACATATATCATCTACTTTGTAGATTCAATCATTCAACCTTTGATGAAGCTTTCACAATGGCTCATGAAGCTCAAAACCTGTGCCATGAGCGGGGTTATCTTAACTTAAGTTCAACTAAATCAAAAATTGAATGGCACTAAACCATTCACACATAATGGTGAGTTCAAGATCGCGGCTAACACTGTGGTCACTGAACCCTCATCCCCATCTACACCAAGCACATGGTCTCAACAATGATTTCCTCAATCAACATCCAATTACACTCCTTTAGGAGAATCATACAGTTCTATATTTGATAAGTTGTTGAGCATAAAATCTATCCAACTTCCTCCCATACGATTCATGGAAAACTTCATGAAGCCAAGCCTATTTGGTATCACGAGGCCCACTATTGTAAATATCATCGAGTCAAAGGCCATGACATTGAAAGATGTCGTTCCTTCAAAGATCATATCCAACAACTTGTAAATCAAGGGGATATCCAAATTGATACATCCACTACGCAAATTAATCAACCACCAACAAATCGGTTCACCCCTTTACATCTCAACTATCAAATGCTTGTATAGTTGACAGCTGCTGTCGATCAAGATCCCTTCTTATCACCAACTCCGCATGTGCCCATAGTGGACATTGTTCCCACCTCTTATTCAGAACCAATTACACCTACATCAACTTTTACTACTTTTGTTGAACTGCACCTACTCCTATCCTTGCCACATCCACATCAAATTCAACTATATCATCCATTTCCACCACTTCAAACATACCTCAATCTACCACGTTAGATTCATCTTCAACACTTATTTCGGCCCCACTCATATCCACACATGTCCCCACATCTCTCCCATCTATTTCTTCACTCATATCTACCTCAATGAAACAACCAATCCCTTCTACTTCTACGTCTAAAAATGCTCCTGCATTTGCTACATTACCCGCACCCATAAGGTCTACTCCATCGGTTATCGCACTACCCACATTTCCAAATATTCCAAAAGTGCTTACATCTTTATCTATCCTAGCTACCCCTATATCTATTACACCAACAAGTCCACCTAGCTCTACCCTAACAACCTTGCCTATGGCCACAAAAACCCGATCTACCACAATACTCTTTACCTAATCCTTCTATCACACCAACCCAATCTTCTTGATCTGTAACCCTATCAAATATACCCCTTGAATCACCTATTGAACCAACACATCTACCTGAATTAAAGAAATATGCTTTACCTTCTCCCTCTAAAAAATCATCTCTTTCCATTCTCAAACCGAAACAATCCATGTCTCGCATAGATATCATTAATCGCATCATACAAACACCTATCTCTTCATTAACGTCCTCGTCTTGTTTTAGGACATTTCTCCATTAATAACCACACCACCGCTATTAGATCCTCCAGTTGAAATTATTGTCATCCTGCCAAAGGTAAATCTTCTCATTTGAAGTCTAAGGCTCAAGGCAAACATCCCCGATAGTCCCCTATGCATCTACAAAAATATTCAGGTTTTCCCTCTTCTCAACAATCCAATGCCACAACATCCATGTTAGGATCAATTTTTCCATCTACGACATCTTGCAATAATCAATCCACATCCAAACAATACCATCCTTCAACCAAATTTGATTTGTCCTCCAAAACATGAAATTCACACATCCAATCTACATCTACGTTTTCTCCTAACGCCAAGTCGAGACATCCTATCAAAACCCACAAGAGTTACCTTCCCCATGACACTTCAATGGGGTCATACGTAGATATCTTTCGACATTTAACTCGAACATCTGCCATCAAACTTCCTCCTATTAAATCCTTTAATCCCTATGGTCCCAAGCCATCATGGTTCAATCCTAATTGCAATTGTGCTTATCATCATACCCCGGGCCATGACATCGAACATTGTAAGGCCTTTCGGTCAATCATCCACAACCTTATTGAGAAAGATGATTTCCTCATTCAAGGGAAAGTTCCTTCTCCATCTACCTTGAATCCAATCCATATCCCATCTGTCGGATCTCCCATGATCCCTCCATCCACATCATCCCTTAATATCCATCCATCCCATGTCATTCCTCCTAAGGAATGCCCTCCATTTTTTATCAATGTTGCTTATCTTACTAAGCATATTCGTGGTCTCCAATCATTTATCCCATCCAAATCTAAAACCATCTCATCTAAAATCTTTCAACATCCTTTAACTCCACATTTAACTTATTGGGGGAATAACCTTCCCTCACCCATGAACACATCATCTGTACAACTCCCTTGTTATTAGGGGACTTTGCTCTTTGACATTGTTTTTTTACTTTCTTCACATCCATCCAATCTAAATTAATTATATCCAAATCCTCATCTCATTCTAAGTCCTCCTTTGAGGCCATATTTGTTCTTTTATGTTTATGCTCCTTTTGGGAGTATCATCTTTTTCATTAAAGCCCTCCTTTGAGGCCATGTTTTTCTCTCCATTGAGGGACATTTTTCTAAGTCCACCATTGTGGCTATATTTGTGTCTCCTTCGGGACACCGTTTATTTCATAAGCCCTCCTTTGAGGCCATATTTGTTCTTTTATGTTTATGCTCCTTTTGGGAGTATCATCTTTTTCATTGAAGCCCTCCTTTGAGGCCATGTTTGTCTCTCCATTGAGGGACCTTTTTGTCTAAGTCCACCTTTGTGGCCATATTTATGCCTCTTTTGGGGCATCATCTTTTTCATTAAAGCCCTCCTTTGAGGCCATGTTTGTCTCTCCATTGAGGGACCTTTTTCTCTAAGTCCACCTTTGTGGCTATATTTGTGTCTCTTCAGGGCACCATCTATTTCAAAGTCCACCATTGTGGCTATATGTGTGTCTCTTTTGGGACACCGTTTATTTCATCAAGCCCTCCTTTGAGGCCATGATTGTCCTTCTATGTTTATGTCTCTCTTGGGCATCATCATTTATTTTCATCTAAATCCACCATTGTGGTCATATGTTAGTTTTGTTTCCTACTTGGCTATCATTTCATCTTATTGCAACTACACTATCTTTCTCTCTCGTGGTGGTAAACCAGAAATGGAACCTCTTAATGCATTGCACTTGCGACCAGTCTATTGTTAGCATATCTACCAATGAGAACTTAGTTACATCCTTAGATTGTTCGCCATCTTTAGCCCCTTCCATTTATCATTGTAATAATCTAAATTATGTGGTCCGCCTTCACTACTTTGATGTGATCCCATAACCATTACATCCATTACCTTCTCGTTCTCTTATTGCAGCCATGTGAAGGGTCCAGGATGTCTCTTGTACATTCCTTATCCCCTCTTAAGTGGTTTACTTAGCTATTCCCAGCTCTCCCCCATGTGAAGCTCAAACTCAAGTATGCAAAAGGCAAAATCAAAGTTATAAAAAATAGATGATCCCTCGAAGGACAGTTGTTCATGCAAATACAAAAAAAAAGTATACAAATCAAAATCCAAGAAAAATCAAAAGAAATAGACGATCCCTTGAAGGATGGCTATCATATTATTCTTGTCATCCATATTATGTATAAAGTAGACCATACCCTCGAAGGATGGCTACTTTGTTATTATGGCATCTGGAAGGTTTTCCGCATTGATCAGCCTTCTTTTATCAACATTTTCCAAAAGCTTCCCGCATTGATAAGCTTTCTGCTATTTTTATTTCCCTTTCCCAGAGCTGGGGCATAGACTTAAGGAACACCACCTTTAGAGATCCCTCTTCCCACGTACAAGTCACATCTTTGATCCCTTTGTCATGTCAATATTAGAATTATAAGCATCTTTCATCCATATCTCCCTCATGATCTTTTGGTATAACTAACTGTCATTGGTTATGTGTTAACACATGCTATTGGCTATAAGTGCATTGCCTTGAGTGGTAACCCTTTCTTATTTATCTCTAATCCAATTTGAAACATAGTTTCCCTGTATGCCCTTGCTACAGCTATGTTCCATTCATCTCATCTAGATCATCTTTTATAAAAATCATATCAAATTGCACACTATGAATTCTATATCTATTTGTCATCTCCATGAATGCGTTTGCAACTACAATCTTTGGCTTGTGAATTCTACTTGATCGCCGTTGTAGTTTTGAATCCTACTTGAGGATCCTTCTCAGGGCAAGTTCATTATCCTACAGCTCCTTATCTCTCAACATGTTCAACAACATCTTTGATCCATTGCTCCTCGCTCTCCATGTCCACTCATCACCATTTGTCTCCACATCATCCTTCTCACCTTTCTGTCCCCTTGCACGACGCTAGATATCTTACTCGTCTTTCCTCTTGAGTTTCTATTTTACTCTTTCGCTTTCAGTTTGACAATCTTACTTAACCATCCATATAGCCAGAGAACCTTAGTTAAGGTATATCTTCTTCCTTGGATCCTCCCGCTGTAGAAGCTTCTCCACCATTTCCTCTTTCAACAAACGACAATCACCACAAATGTCTTTCCACTCCTTTTCCACTTAACACTCTTGTATCATCACTACCACCACGTGGGCATCCCAGTTAAGGATTGCCCTTACACTCTCCATCTACATTGCATATGTTCCTCCATCCATTCATGTCACACTCCTCTGTTTCCTTGTTATCACTTTGATATCACCTCCTTTCATCTCTTGTTCCATTTTGGTATACACTGCTTAGTATTTTCATCATTCTTCTTCTTCTTCGGTTTGGTGATCCTACTTAACCATCTCCATCGCAGGGCAATCTTACTTAAGAGTTTCTCTTAAGAATGGTTGGCCATCTGATCCTTCCATCTCCCATCATCTCTTCCTCATCTTCTCTCCCCCTCTCATCATATCCGTTCACTCCAACCAATCATTCCACACCTGCATCCAATACAATGTTGTCTTTCTCTTTCCATATCATCACTGCCAGGTTTGGTGATCTTACTTAAATCCTCCTGCGGCATGGCGATCTTACTTAAGATTCCCTCTTAAGCATGATTTGTCATCTGTACTCCCCCACTACCCCACATTCTCTCCATCTACATTTTCTCGGCATTCCCCATCATCACATCCTCTCACCTCCTCTTTCATTCTCGCAAACACCACTTCTTACTAGTCTCTTTTTCATCTCCATCATCTTTCACTGGGTAATATTACTTAACCGTTGCTTCTCCATTCATTTTGTGTCTTGTTTCTTCATTTTTCTCTCATTCATTCTCATCCACTACATCCTCTCCTCGCCTTCATCTTCCTACACATCGTTATCCCTCCTTTCTTTACTCTTTCCACTTCGTCTTCTAGAGTTCTCCCACATATCTACCCCCATATTTACCCATCATTGTCATTGGTCTCTCTCTAACATTCTTTCATCATCATCTTTTGTTTCCGTGCTAGTAATTATCGGTGGAATTCTCCTAAAAATCACTCATCCCCATTCTGCACAACCTGAATCCTTTTCTTTGACCTCCTCCATTCTATCTTCATTCCTTCCTTCCTCTCGCACCATCTCGATCATTATTGGAGGACTTATCCTAACGTCCCTTCATTGGCGTTCCCCCTCCTGTTCTTCATTTACTTTCTACCTTGTCTTATCTTTTTCCCATTTTTACCTACTTGATCATTATTGGTGGATTTCTCCTAACATTCATTCATCGCATCATTGCCTCTCCTATCCCATCCTTTATTTTTTCCTCACCACCTCTCCATCTTCCATTCTTCCTTTCCAAGTTCTTCACTTTCTTCATCATACACCTTCTCTCTATTTTCACGTCATCAACATATACTCATCTCATGCATCTCTGTTTCTTTTCCAATCGATGTCATTCCTTCCCTCAAGTTTATCTTTACGTTCCTTATGCTTCTCACTCTTTACCAAATATCTTCATTCTTGGTTCACTTCCTTCAACATAATTTTCTTTGTTTTCTTCTCCTCCTTTATGATCTTCATCTTATTTCACTTCCTTTACATCGTCCTTCTTCCCATTTTACCTCGTCCTTCTTCCTTACTTCCTCATCAAAACCTAACTCTTCGGGCGTTATCCCATTTCCTTTATCATCTCATCATCCACATGCATTTCCATCCTGTCAGTTCCATATTCTTTGCCTTGGATTTCCTCACTATGATCTGTTTCCTTTAATTTTATTTGCTCTATCATCTCTTTCATTTTCCATTACCTCTCTCTTTTGCTCTTCCGCTCTAATCTACATCACACCTTTCATCTGTAATAACACTCTCCGTTTTCCATAATTTCATCCTCTGCTCTGTTCTTTTCTTGTCTTCTCTTTGTTTGTCCTTCTTCCTTTCCCCCTTTCTCTATAATCCTTCTTTGTTATCTTCTTCCTCCCCTTTCATTCCTTATTTTCTCCTCCTCCATCTCCGTCCCTCTATTCCATATCCTGTCACCTTCATATTCAATCTTTCTTGCTCTTCTCATAATCAACCAATCCTCATGTCTATTCCCTTTTCTCTTTCTCAACATCCCTTACATATGGCATTCACAGTCAATGCCAATGTTTCTCTGTTTATGTATCACCATCTATCCCTTTCATTACCATTCTTGTTCTTCTCTTTGCCACATTGACCTCTTCTCTTTTTGAGGACCCTGTCACATCTTTTATCTTCGTCAGTCCTCTCACAGGGACATCATCATATCCATTTCTAAGAATCTCTTCCCATCTTCTTTTGACATTTTTGTCTTGGAAGATACCATAACAACCATCACCTATCTAATCTTGTTCTCTTCCATGAATATTTTCTCTTTTTTTTTGTCGCAAAAGTTTTTTTATCATACTTGTCAAAGAATTAAGACTTTTTTATCTTCTTCACCTTCTAATTTGCTAACACTTATACATCTTTTCTATGAAACATGATTGCCATCATATTTATTACCCTTTTAGGGAATTTTATCTCACCTTTCTATCCTATCTGCTCATCTTGTCCACATTTATGATTATTCTATATATGTCTTATGTTGGGGCACCTTTTCATCCTTGTACTTGTCAACACATATAACTCACTTTGTGTCCTTCTCGTGCCTTATGTTGGGGCATCATTATCTTCATTCTCATCCATGTTTGGACGCATGCTTTTTTTTTTACACGATTCCTCGCAAACAAAGGGTTGTGCACATATTTCACATTCAGTTGCACATATTTTGATGTTTTCCTATGACCCATTGGTCATCTTGGTTTACATCCATACTATAGTGGTCTTCACCCACTCATTGGTTTGTAGAACATTTTCGTCTGTCTCCGTTGAGACCGCAATTGTCCTCTATCGATGTGATATTGGAGTCACCGCTATACTTTTTTAATTTTTATTGCAATCCTTTTTTTCCTGGGGTATCTTGTCTTTGGTCATGTCTTTATCCATCTTCAGACATATCTTTCATCGAACTCTTTTTTTTTTTTTCTCGTGGCTTGCTATCGGAAACCACTCAACAAAAAGGGGCAAATGTAGACACCTATTTTTGGGTATAACACCCCTGTGACATCTCACATTCATCCAATTTCCATCCTCGCCTCTCTTTTTCTAAAATTAAATGAAATCCTATCTATTTTCTCACATTATTTGATTGATTATCAATGGGCTCCATATGGACCCATTGGAGAATTCAACTTTTTGATATTATCCCCATCCTTCACAAATTATTAATCCACGGGTATTAATATACCCATCCGACACTTTTGTTTTAAAAAATGGAATCTTTATCTCACCCACCATGTCAATCATGCTCCCCACTCCATCTAATAATTCAAGTCGTGGTCCCCACGTGATCACATCATTTCCCTAACTCAAGTTACTTTACTCAACCCCTGGTTATTGTTAACCTAAAATCTAACCTCACATCTAAGTCATAAATATGGGTTCTCTACCATATTTCAAAAAGGGATAAGGGAGAAGGGAGAGAGAGAGAAAAAAGACAGAGAAGGCCTAGAGAGACCTAGGCCAGAGAAGAGAAGAAAGAGCTTAACTAAGTTCTACCCGTTTGAAGGAGAAATTTTTGTCTTAGTTTGTCATCTTACCATCTTGATGCCCGGTTCATCTCTATAGCAGAGCATAAGCTAAGTCCTCTTGTTATTTCAGTTGCTTGTCATTTTTACCACTGTTCACAATCTATTATTATCTTGTCTGACACGGGGGTTGACATCCTCCAAGGGAGTTGAAATCCTCTTGAACCGCACTTTGTCCGGCAACCCCCGCATATCGTTATCTAATCTTATATGTTTCCATCTTGCAGATCTATTTTTTTTTTCATAGATCTATTTTCTCTGCGCCATATACAAAATCCATATATGCATCTGAGGTCCTAATCCCTCTATCATTTGGAGTTCTCTAGTGGCTTGTTGTCTCGGTGTTCACCACAAGAAATGAGTTTTCCATCAAAACTATTGTTCATATTTTCTTTTCATCTTTCTAGACATGGTGGTTGACACCCTCCAAGAGAGTTCATTGCCTCTTTGAACCAAAGTGTTATCCGGGAAACCCTCACATATATTGAGATAATCATAGCTATTTGATTTTTGCAAATAATATCGTAGCACGATCCATCTATTTAGTGCCCGCAGATCTACATCCACATCCGAGGAACCTTAAGCCCTCCATACTTCAAGGTTCTTTAGTGGCTTTCAAGATTGACACATTCGCCAACACAAAAATGAGGTTTAATGTCCAACACACGCATTTGGGTACATTTCTAGGTCCTAATCACATATTACTATTCATATGATTCCTTTGTGAGAAAACTAGTAATTGGCCACTGTCTTTGGCCTCTTTGTTGTCTTTCTTGCTTTCTCTCTTGTCTCACACACCCCACATCCTAGTCTCGATCTTCATTTTTTATATTTATTATCTCTAACTACTAATGCCTAGCTAGACACACCGGTGCTGGTGCCCTCGTCCCCTCTAGGTGTCCCCCGACTCTTTGTAAATTACTCACCTCTTTTGGGACTCTTTTATCTTTTGGGCATCTTGTTTTCTTATGGCTTGGCCTTTTAGTTGTCAATTACGAAATTCAAACAAGTGAATCATATAAATACAAAGCTATGTGACCATAATAAAAGACCAACCTCTAAGTATCTACTATCATCACCTAAGGTTGCATCCAAAGGAATCTAAGAACATCAAAGGCATCCATCTAGATTTCATTCAAGTGAGAAGGGACTATATTTTCTACATACATGCATAGGACGGGAAGTTCATTTTGTGATCCACACATTTATCTACATTGGTACATCTAGATATCGCTTCTATCAAGTGCATCTTGCACAAGACCTCCTAGGTCACGATTTATACACACATGCACAAGAACTAAATGGAGTCTGAGATGTAGTGAAACACTCGGTTTTAAGTTCACTCTATTGGGTGACTATCGGGGTTAGTCCTACTCCCCATTTGCATCTTTCTTTTTAGGATTAGATGTAGTTTAGGGTTTTGGAGAATGTCACTTGTTTTGCAGTTATATGCAAATTATGCAATGATCCAGTGAAATACATGCTACCAATAATGAAGGTTAGTGACCACCTTGCAATACAAAAAAAAAAAGTTTATGAGGTTTTACGCAGTCACGGTGCCTACCAGGTGTCTCTGCACTATGCACCCTATCCTGTCCCAAGCACACTAGTCTAGGCTCATCTAACAATTGCATATTTTTTTGAGTACGGTTGCGACGATATACTCCTCAATGTTCATCAATGTTTAACTCCATATTACTTCGAGATCAATCACAAAATTATTGAAGTCTTCTACTTTCTCTCTTGCACATAGGGTTTCTTACTTACTTGTTTATTACTTGTGTCATATTATATTTAGTAGTTGTATATCATTGTTTACATCGATTCTTGTATGATATATCTAGGGTTTTAGAAATTCAATATTAGTTAAATCATTTGGTCAATTTGTCTCATTCAAACACTCTTGGATCCTCATTTTGCTTCTTCTATCCAATCTTCTTTCATGGCTTCTAACGCTCCTCAAGTCCCCTTATATCAATTACTTCAAATACACCCACCTTGCAAAGATGCTCTCCAAAAATTTATACACTTTATCTACCTCCCTCTTGATACACCACCTTCACAAATAAGTTCCCTCTTCGATTGTCTCTCTAATGACCCTAGTGACTCGGATATCACACCCCATCAATCTATTTGCAAATCAATTCAAGCATTACATTCTTTATTCCAAGATAAATTTCAAGCTATGGAATCCATGATTACATCTCTTAAATCTAAAATTCAACATCTCAAGGAAACTTTTCAGGCTCATGTTTGTTCTTCTTCTACTCATTCTCATTCTATGTCTTCTACATGTGCTCATATCAATGAGCCTCAAGTCTTACCATTATCGACATCTCTCAATTTTGATCTCAATATTAAGCAACATGATACTTTTCCTCACTCCCTACTCATCAATTAATCATCTTGCCCTCTGCTCATTTTTATCCTTCTTATCGGCTACCAAAATATCAAGGTCATTCATATTACAATTATCATCAAATCAAAGGACATAATGCCAATGATTGTTATGCTCTTAAGTGACAAATTGGCCACCTTAAGCATTATGGTCTTATTTCATTTTCTACATAAAATGTTTCTACATGTGCATCTTTAATTACTACATCTCAATGGGTTCCTAAATTTGATTCATCTATGTCTAATGAGCATTATGCCATCACTTCTAATGTTCCTTCTTTGGTCATTCAAGCATCGCCTATGCAACCCACTCCAACTAAACAATCACCTCTCAAGGTCCATCCTCCATCACCTCCTCCTATTAAGTCTTCTTCCATGTCACCACCTCCTAAGAAACCACCTCTCAAAATTAGTCTAACTCCTCCCAAATCTTCTACAACATCATCAATTTTATATAAGCTACCACCAATTCATTTTGTCAAAGAAACTACTCCTTATATTGATGGCCAAGACACATTTCAAACTCGCCACCATGGCATGGTCCTACAATTGATTCTAGCCAACCATTGTGTTTACTCTCTCTATTCTCATGACACGATAACACTCTCCCACAATCACATGGTATCTCTCACACCACCACATAGATCTCCATCATTGCTTATTCCCATCATGCTTATTCCCTTTCCCCTCCTCACATTCTCGGTTGTCTTGGATTTCAATTATTATACTTCATGCTTCACATCTAGTATTTCTCATTCACTACATATACATTGATACAAACAACTTGTATCATCATTTCCCTATGGCACTCTAGTCTCATGGTTCATACTCGACTATTGAGGCTCTCAATCTAAAATGAACCTTGAGTTACATTCACACTCTTTACACTCTATGCTTCATGATCTATCTTTCTAGCACATATTTTCAAACCATTTCCCGATGACACACTCTTGTTCTATGGTTCATTATTGACTATCGAGGGGTATTTTATAATTGAACCTCATCTCATACACATTCACTCAAGGGGGAAGATCTCTCCTATCACACTCATATTATATACAATTTCATTACACTCCATCACATCCACAACATATTGCATATATTGGTTGCACTTATTCTTGTTTGTTTATACTCACATGTTATACTTTGCTTACTCTATTCGATGGATATTTAGTATGACATTATCATTTTTATGTACACGCACATGTTCACTTATTCTTTAGTTGTGACTATAGACTTCTTACAGATCCTTACACACAACATGGATTTTGGCACTCTACCTCTTACTAGTCCTACCGAGGCTCCTCAAGGCATCTACTTTCGTACACACTACATGTGTTATTGTTTTGTTTTATACTATTTCCTATTCTTACTAAGACACTACTCCATCGATATAGACACGTCTTTAAATAATTTTTATCTTTCTAACATACTAATGGGTGCTTCATTTTATTTGTAGGAACTATTTGCTACCATGGTTGTATGATACGTTACTTGATATTGTTTGCCATTGTTTCTTTTTGAATGATATTATTTACAGTTTATGCCCTATGTCTTATATCTTCATTTCATGTATGATTTTTACCACTTCGGTCCTAATTTTCTTGCAGAAATTGTAAGCAATATCACATGTTTCTAACCCGATTTTTCGTGGTCTACATTGTCTTCTTGCTTGGTAGATTAAACTTTGTCTTCTACATGCATACTTGTCTTGTTTGCTAACACATGTTACTAGCCACTTTGTTTGCATGTGCCTTGGTTTCTACCATTCACATTCCTCACCCTATTGGGTATCGGTTCTATATCATATTTTGGTCCTCTCCTTTGGGCCACATCCTCCTAGCAATGTCGCATGCACCCTAAACAAGGGGGGTATACATCCGTGAATCACCACCCCATACTACATCTTAGAGCTACAACAAAGTACCGTTCATCATAGGAACAAAAACAATTATAGTTTTAGAAACGACCTATATTCGACTTGGTCTCGCATTCAACACGAGATACCAATGCCCAAATACGATACTAGTTCCTTAATGCATCCCGACCTTTCCTACGTGCCTATGACCGAGGTGCGATTCACAGTTAATTTTTAAGATCATCATAGTTTCAACAATTTTACACATTATAGGCACAATCCTCCAGTAATCAGAATTCATTCTACCTCCTTTTTCTATTTCCTTGGATCGAACTAGAACAACACGAAACAAAGCAAGATCACACCATCTGTAATGGTGTATAAATTCGGAAGAAGTCAGGGATGGAGAATAACACTAGACCTTTCTCCCCAAAACTCTTCTATTTTAGCGTGAGATCACCAAAAAAACTCATTCTTGGCATGAGATTTCCCAAAAAATTCACTATTCTATCCTTTTTCATTCATCACAGATCAGGTGCACCCTTTCCTTTTTATGACTTTTTCACATTTACATACTTTTACATGCTTTTACAGAGTTTTCATAACACATGACTTTGACTACTCTTTTGCTCTTCTTTTGTAGGTCCATCCTTAATACGCAACAAGAAGTAGTCCCACATCAAGCTACAACAACAACAGATACAACACAACACGACACATACACTTCACCCCTAGGGTCACTTCCTCTTCCTTAGCTTCCACGCTTCATTTTTTATCACTCCACGCTTTTTCTTGTCTCTTCGGCACGCTTTCACCATCGATCTACATGGTTATTAGGTACACATCTCTTATCTACTTTATGTTATTGAGTATTCACTCAAAAACATAAAGTGGGGGCAAATGTAGATAAAAATCACGTACTTAGGAACATTTCTAGGTTCTAATCACATACTACTATTCATATGATTCCTAAGCGAGAAAACTAGTAATTAACCATTGTCTTTGGCCTCTTTCTTGTCTTTCTTACTTTTTTCTGGTCTTACACACCCCATAGCATAGTCTGATATTCATTGCTTTATCTTTATTGACTTTAGACACTAGTGCCTAGCCAAAACACCATCACCTAACTAGGACACCAACACCTGGCACCCTCGTCCCCCGTAGGTGCCCCTAACCTCTTTGTTTCTTATTGGCCTCTTTTGGGCCTCTTTTATCTTTTTGGCATCTTTGTTTCTTATGGTTCAACGTTTTAGTTGTCAATTACGAAATTGAAATAAGCGAATCATATAAATACAAAACTATGTGACCATAAAAATAGAGCAATCTCTAAGCATCTACTATCATCACCTAAGGTTTCATCTAAAGGCATCTAAGAGCATCAATGACATCCATCTAGCTTTCATTCAAGGGACAAAGGACTACATTTTCTACACACAAGCATAGGAGGCGGAGTTCATTTCTCCATCCACGCATCTATATGCATTGGTACATCTAGTTATCACTCATTATCAAGTGCATCTTGCACAAGAGCTTCCTAGGGCATGATTTCTACACACACGCATAAGAACTACATGGAGTCTGATATGTAGTGCAACACTCAATCCTAAGTTCACTATGTCGGGTGAATGCCATGGCCAATTTGATTCCCCATTTGCATCTTTCTTTTTTAGGATTTGATGTAGTTTGGGATTTTACCGAATATTAGTTGTTTTGCAGGTCACAGGAAAATTCTAGATCATCTAGTGACATACATATGACCAATATTGAAGGTTAGTGACCCCCTTGCGACACAACAAAAATTAGTTTTTGAGGTATTGTGCAGTCACAGGTGCTTATCAATGGTCTTTGGTTCCTAGGTTCCCCCATCCTGTCCTAGACGCCCTAATCCAAGCTCATCCAACAATTACATAATTTTTTGAGTGCGGTTGTGATAGTCTATTCATGTTCATCAATTTTCCAGATCCAAATTACTTCTCAATCAATCATGAAATCAACTAAGTCTTCTACTCTCTCTCTTACACTTAGGGTTTCATATTTCTTTAGCTTATTTCTTGTGTAGATTATGTACTTTATCTTTTATTTATCATATGTGACTCTCGCAATATATAGGGTTTAGCATAAATTCAATATTGGTTAAATTAGGGGTCCTTTAATACCCGTCTATGGTGTTAGATTGTATGCACTTGATACTTTTGTTTCTCCTTTGCAAAAATTGGGGACTAGTCACGCTCAATCTTTTAATAAGTTTAACAATACAATCTAAATCTCCAAGATACCAAAAAACTAAAGATCTTCCCTTCATATAAAAACAAGTGTATTCTTTCAATGTTTTGCTATATTTATATTTGAGTTATAGTTAAATTTCTAATATGGACATTGACTACACTCTATGCTATGGGTTTCACCATAGAACATGTCAACACCAACACATATAGATAATGACAACTCCAACCAAAGGCAAAGTGTGTTTACACTCTTAGGTATTAATTTACTTTAAGTGTATACTTTTTATTTCATACTTAAAGGGGGGATATGTAGACACCCAAATTTAGAAAATTATCATTTTGACACTATTGGTTATGATTGTGTTCCTTTTCTAAGACAAATATTTGCATCGTATCCCCACTCAATGAATTTTATTTCATCTCTCCCAACTTGCTTATTTTTACAAAATCATATGATGTCACATTCTCAATATAAATGCATAAAAGAAACACTTGACCTTTGCTTATCATGATGCAAATTTGATATCGCACTAACTATTACCACTGCTAAAACTATATAGTAGGGTCAGGATGTAATTTTCGGCTATGACCAACTTGTATAGTCTTTAACCAACACATCCTATAACTTTTCTTTCAATTTATATTATCTTTGTTAGGTCATTTTATCCTCCTAGGTCAGACTTGTCATAATGATTTAGCCTTAGTTACGTATACAAGAAAGTTTATATCACCTCATTTATGAACATGGAAATCATTTGCAATATCATTACAAATATTAATACCAAAGGCACTCAAGGCTCCTGAATCTTCTAAAATTTTATGTACATCCATTAGGGAAACTATACTATACTTTTGAATCACTAAACTAGTTTGAGGAGTTCAACTTCCCTCATTTCCAAGCTTCCAAACATCAAAACTCAATGTCTTAGCAAGAGGGAAACTATCTCAAGCATGGTCGAGAGCAGTTCAAATTTCTAACTAGCTACATTCATATAGATATTACATGTTAGTTGCAGAAACTATGTGTGGTTTGAGGCCTCTTCAGACTAGTGTCTATAATGATTGTGCACATATCACACTTCAACATAAACACTAACCTTATTATAGGGTATTTCACCCATGGTTAGGGTTTGAGTTTGCTTTAGCTGATTTCATATGGTTTCATGACGGTACAACTTTTATGTTTTGATAGTGACAGATATTTTCATACCATCGAAGGACATAAAGTTATATGACCTCGCTTCAAGAAGATCTAAGACCGTCTAATGCATCCAAGGTCATATAGCTGATCATGGTAGAGTTTTACAATTCCATACCGAGGCATTTTCTAGTGACATCCTCCGAATGAAGCATCTCTAGATTTAATACTCGAGTTTGTTTAGTCTCAGTGCACCCGGATCTCTATTGTATCACTCTTTTTGTCATGCTAAATGTCTAGCATGCATAATTCAAAATTTTGATCATGAAAACCAAACCCACGCTTGAAATTCCTTTTTCTCGGTCAATGTAAACCTTTCCTCTGACCAACATTTCAATCGTCTCACCCTCATTTTGGTCAAGATGAATGTGATAACATGATTTTAAAGCATGTTTCATGTGCAAAGAAGTTTACCTAGCTTAATTCTTGAAGTCATTGAGATCTACGAAAGAACAGGTGCTCTAGGCGATTCAAAAGGACTAATTTTAGTCTTTTTGTCATTGGAGGACATTCCTCAAAAGCTAATCTGCAATGGCACAAACCATCTTGAGGTTGTACAGAGAGTATTGAGATGATCAAAGGAATTTTAAGAAGTTTATGTGGATCCATGAGAGAGCATGAAACTTTCAAGCAAAATTGGGTCTTTTTGGGTAAGGCACTAGGGAATGCATGTTTCAAAAGAGCTAGTCACCTTGTTTGAAAGGTTTTGGATCCTTAAGAGGTATTGGGAAGCCATATCACAAGAATTGGAAAGATGAAAGAGCCTACTTCATGGTGAAATAATCAAAATAGAATTCAGGAGTATAAAAATGTGGAAACATGTTCATCAGTGCAACACTAATCTTTTACAAGGCGAACTTGATTGAAAGGTTTCGGACACTTAGGGAAGAGTTAGGAGCCTAAAAAGTCCAAAGTGGATTACATTTGACCCTCCTCACATTCCATGTGTTGTATTTTTAATTCGGTGGTAACTCACTTATTAGTGCACTCATATATGAAAAGTTGAAAATCGATTAAAAAGGAAAAGTTCAAGTTGAATCAGGTCTTAAAAATTATGGGAATAGATTCAGTGAGTCCTTTATATTTAAAATCTTCTAATTTTGGCCCTCTTAATTCCATTTCTTGCTCTCGGGCCCAAAATCCACTCCATAGTCTATTTTCAGGTTGTGATTGATGACATCAACATTACAAAAAGCTTGGGAAAGGTTTTGAGCTTGGATGTCCCTTTTTCCCTTAGTGTAAGGGGGCATGTGGGACACTAAAATGTGATCCCCTATGGAGGAGTCCGTTTGTCACTTAGGTGACAAATTAAAAGTGGTTAGAACATGTTATAAACTCATCTTAAGTTGGATTTTGACAACTTTTCATGACAAATAAACCCATGGTGGCCATTTGAACGTGTGATGTCACTTTGTCCCTTTTTACCAACTTCTAAGGGGACATGAGAGTAAAAAAATGTGTTGCCCCTATGGAGGAAATGTTTCTTCACTTGAAAGTGACAACTTAGGTGTTAGAAACATGTAAACAATTCACATTTTCCACCAAATTTGCCCCCCTCCTCATGAGAGCTTCACCCATGGCACATTTTGGAGAGTTGAATGTCCCCTTTTCCCTTTATCCCCTATTTTTAGGTTTCAACCACACCTCCAACCTCCACCGTACCTGGGTTAGCCAACTTGAGTCCGATTTTAATACTGTAGACACAAAATCGTGCACTTGGGTAAATTTCTAGGTCCTAGTCACATACTACTATTCATATGATTCCTAAGTGAGAAAACTAGTAATTGACTATTGTATTTGGAATCTTTCATATCTTTCTTGCTTTTTCTTTGGTCTTACACACCCCACAACCCAGTTTGATCTTCGTTGCTTTATCTTTGTTGACTATGGACACTAGCGCCCATGCTCCCTCATCCCCTCTAACATCCCCAACCTCTTTGTATCTTACTCACCTCTTTTGGGCATATTTTATCTTTTGGGAATCTTATTTTCTTATGGGTTGGCCTTTTATTTGTCAATTACGAAATTCAAACAAGGGAATCATATAAATACAAAGCTATGTGACCATAATAAAGGACCAAGCTCTAAGCATCTATTATCACCACCTAAGGTTGCATCCAAAGGCATTCTAAGAGCATCAAGGAATCCATCTAACAATCACTCAAGGGACAAGGGAATAATTTTTCTACATACATGCATAGGAGGGGAAGTTCATTTTTTCATCCACACATCTATCTACATTGGTACATCTAGTTATCACTCATTATCAAGTGCATCTTGCACAAGAGCTTCCTAGGGCATGATTTCTACACACATGCACAAAAACTACATGGAGTTTGAGATGTAGTGTAGTGCTCGGTCATAAGTTCACTTTGTTGGATGACCACTGGGGTCAATTTAACTCCCCATTTGCATCTTTTATTTTTAGGATTTGATGTAGTTTGGGGTTTTGTAGGATATCATTTGTTTTGCAAGTTATAGGTGAATTTTGTGATCATCCAATGACACATAGATGACCAAAGGTGAAGGTTAGCGATCACCTTGTGACATAACAAAAATCGGTTTCGAGGTTTTGCATAGTCACGGGTGCTCTTCATGTTGATCTTTTGTGCCCAAAACCTTTGTCACCCCGGATTTAGGCGCCTAATCTAGGCTCATCGCGATTCAAAATTTTCTTAGTGCGGTTCAAAAGTCTCCTCCTGTTCATTTGTTTTCCACTCCAAAACACTTCATAATTATTATGAAATCAACTAAGTCTTCTATTCCCTCTCTTACACTTAGGGTTTCAATTTTCATTAGCTTATTGCTTATGTTAAATTCACGCTTTATCATTTATTTATCATACGTGAATCTAGGGTTTGGCATAATTTAATATTTGTTAAATAATTTAGTGAACTTGACCATTCAAACCCTACCTTCTAATTATGTATCAAATATCAGTTCTTCTTCTCAATTGATGGATCAATATTTTAATCCTTTTTCACCCCCATTAAGGTTTTTGGCATGGTTACTACCGTTACCGATTTTATACAAGTTCATACTCAGCATCCTCCTCGCTTCATTACTCCTATGGCTGATCCTATTATCAATGTAGTCACCATTCACCACACTCATCCCCTATGGCTCAGCCCGTTTCCATTCTGCCACCTATCACTTTGCAGCTCCTATTACCACTTCCAAGGGTTATGACACCATAGAGAAAATTAAGAATAGACTAGCCAAAATATCTCTTTACAACTTATTACACAATGCACTGATTATCGTCATACATTTGAAGCCACTCTTCGTTCTATCCACATTAAAAGTAATAATTCGTCTATAGCCTTCGCGCATATCATTTAGTCTCTCAAAAATCTACCACGTGCTATATCATTTAGTGACAAGGACATATTGTCATCGGTTTTTGATGATTCACGTGCATATTTTCCTATCACTACTATTATTAACACCATTTGTATCAAACATGTACTCATTGACAATGGATCTTCCATTAATCTATGTGCTCACTCCCTTTTAAGGAAAATCAACATTATTGATAATCTAATTACTAAGAATTCCACTCTCATTCATGGCTATGACTCTACTACTCACACATGCTTAGGCACTATCATGTTACCTATACAAGTTGGGCCTAATATTATTCCTACAATATTCTTCATTATCGATGCCTCGTTTTAGTTTAATCTCTTACTAGGTAGACCTGGATTCACGCAATGCATGTTGTCCCATCTACTATTCATTGGTGTGTTAAATTCTTACATAATGGTTATGAACATACTATTGCTTCCGATCTTAATCCATTTAAGTTATGTCGTATAGATCTTGTTACAACTATGTCTATTCCTCCATCGTAGCTTATTCCATATTACAATATTGGTACATATGATATTGGTCAATCTAGTGCTTCAAAGTCTTCTTCCACCTCTACAAGCATACCATCCATTTCCACTCACACTTCTAGTATCATTTCACCCAATGTTTCTACTCCAATACCCACCACAAATCTTCTCGCCGAGACTCCTTTTGCTCCTACATCTAGCTCACCTCTTGCCAATATCCTTGATATCACTATCCAACATGACAATGCCATCAATGATGATTCTGATAAAGAGGTTGATATCATTGAGCTTACTGATGATAACTATAGCTTACTGATGCCTATTTAGTTTAGGGGTGCCTAAGTGTGAAAGATATTCTGTAGGCGCCTATGATTGTGCAGAACCTCAAAAATGATTTTTGTAGTGTTGTAAGATGTTTGCTAATGTTCGTTGTTGATCGCTTGTAAGTCACTAGAAGATGTTGAGTTTTTGTAACCTACAAAACAAATAACCTCCTGCAAAACCCAAAAACACATCAAATCTTAAAAAGAAAAATATGCAAATGGGGAGTAGGACTGACCCTAATGATCACTAGATAGAATAAACTTACAACCAAACATTGCACTACATCTTAGACTCCATGTAGTTCAACGTGTGTGTGAAGAATCATGCATAGGTGGCTCTTGTGTAAGATGCACTGAATGACAATCAATAACTAGATGTAACAATGTGAGTAGATGCGGGATGTTAAAATGAACTTCCCCCTATAAAGTGTATGTAGAATAATGCAATCCCTTATCCCTTGAATGAAGCTAGATGGATGATTTAATGCTCTTGAAAATGCCTTTCGATGCAACCTTATGTGATAGTAATGGATGCCTTGAGATTGTTCCTTTATTATGGTCATATAGCTTTGTATTTATATGATTCTCGTGTTTGAATTTTGCAATTAACAACTAAAATGTTGACCCATAAGAAAACAAGATGCCCAAAAGATAAAAGAGGCCAAAAAGGGGCGAGTAAGATATAAAAAGGTGCTTAGGAGGACAAGGTGCACAGGCGGTGTGCGTCTTGGCTAGGTCTTTAGTGTCTGAGTCATAAAAGATAAAACAATAAAGTATCGATTGGGCTATAGGGTGTAAGAGGCCAAGAAGAAGACATGAACAAAGACAAAAAGGCCAAAGACAATTGTTAATTGCTAGTTTTCTCACTTAGGAATCATATGAATAGTGGTATGTGATTAAGACCTATAAATGTACCCAAAGTGTGTGATTTAGTGTCTCAAAAGCATTTTTCTTTTGCGATCTATTTGAGCTTAGATTTGGTAATAAGTTGTGTATTTGGTTCTTGTTGTGGGGTCAAATCTGGTGGAGAAATCTATAAAACCATCTTAGAACAGTAGGGGACGGTGATCATGCAAAGTTACAAATTTCACCGAGTGATCTCATAATACAAGAGAGTATGATTGATCAAGATGTCATTTATGAAAGGTAACACTACCCTTATTTTTAAGTAACTTTAGCCTATCATCAAGTGCATAAAATATCATTGTCTTGATGTTCATTGATCCTATGTAAGTTACAAAAAGGTTGATTATGATTCCATTACAACCGATGAGGGGGGTGGTGCTAATTATAAGGCAACTAAATCATGCACTTATCAATTAGTGTGTGTAAGATATCATGTGGCCTAGTGGAATGAGAAAAATATAAGGGTTCCCTCTTAAAAGGAGGAGTGAATTGTGGTTGATGTCTATGTAGAGGTGTAGTGAGGTGAGATGTATCACCACGATAAAGGACCTTGACCTCATGTGTATAGAATGAGGAAGAACATGAAGCTAATGCAACAGTGTCAGTGGATGGATCTCGAGTGTGCAAAGTGAGCGAAGGAGTGGTGTATGTGTCGGTGTGGGTGTAACATAGGGAAAATTAAGTATTTATTGTTATAAGTCAATGACTCGAAGACAAAGTGTGGCAAATGGTTCACATGTGTTGTCTGATAACTTTTGTTTAAGAGGAAATATTAAGGCTTATATATATATATATATATATATATATATATATATATATATATATATATATATATATATATATATATTAATTTCTAAATCAACAGGATAATATATTAAACGATACATGCAAGATTTGAAATGTAAGATATAATCACTAACCTAATCATACTTTCCTTGATGTAATGATGGTAAACACTCGTATGTGACCTCGGGTCCATTATCATTGATAAACCATCTAAGAAATGATTCTTCCATGTCAAGAAAAGTATGTATAGATATACAACGAAAATAATGTAACCAATCTAATGTAATGCCTATGAGACTACAAAGAAATGCTTCGAGGAACAACCGATCATTGAGATGTGAAGCCATTGCTATCTGAAAATCCTTGAGATGCACATAAGGGTTACCTATCCCATTAAAAATCTTAAAGGTAGGCATGATAAAACCTTTAGGAAATGAAAAATTGAATATTTTCTTAGGAATAGGATTACCATAAATGAAATTATGATCAAGACTAGCATAATAGGCCTTGCTTTCAAGGGTAAGCTTATGAACCTGATTTTGTAAGTCACCTACAACATGCATGAGAGAAAGGAATTCTTGTGGAGGAATAACATAGAAATTAAGAGGCTCATTAAGTGGTTGCACCTTGCCATTATATGTAGCCATGGGGACACTATTAGGTTGGAATTGAATCTTTGGGTCAGCTAATGGAGAAGATGCATTGGCATTAAGCGGATTGGGAGAAAGAACTAAAAGGAATGGAAGCTCATACACCCTTATCAAAAATTCCTTAGCATGAGAAGAAGAAGAAGAAATAAAAACATCATTATGTTCACCTAAATACATAAATACACTAGTGCAAAAGCAATCGACTAATTCTTTACCAAAATTGGGTGTCCACATAAACATGCATGCCTAAAAGAAAAAGGTTATTTTAAGGTCCATGACACTATCCATCTTGAGGTCTCAGACTTATAATCTATGTAACCACCTCATTCTCCCGCGGGGGCATCTAATTGTGCTTGAACGAGGAAAACATACCCTACCACTGCAAGATTCAAATTTGTGACGTTGTTTTCAAGAGTACAAATTCTTCATAATTAGGCCAACTCATATTTAAAACGAGACTCAAATTAATGACTCTTTTAAAATTATTACTTGCTCTATTATAATGTGCCCATCAAATTTAAATCACGGGAGACACCAAATTTATTCGAGAGCAAATATGAGTTGGCCCAAAAGAAGAACTCATGCTCTTGAAAGAAAGGTCACAAGTTGAAATTTTACAACAATAAAGTATTATATGCCTCGTATTTGAAACATAATTAGACGCTTATAATAAGTTAAGAATACAAATTCTACAAGCTACCTTACAACCCAAAGAGAATATCCAACATTATAAACCATAAAAATACCTTTTCATACAAAATTCACAACACATCCAAAATATAAAGTGTATAAACTACCTTAGGAATCTAAAATAGAACAATAAGCTACCTTGCATACCTAAAATAAAGACACTCAACATCAATGATTCTATAAACCTTTAAGTCTCGTGGAATAATTAAAAACATTTCATTCCCATACAAAAGCGCCGGTAGAGGATTTGAACTTGAAGACAAGAAGTACAAATTCCCTCAGTGAAAACTTAAAAAGTCGATAGATATGCAAAGCACACTTCAGAACTGATAAATTCTTGAAAGAAAGTGCAGAGAAGCCTAATCTCAAGTTTCCAGTTCCCTCCGTCATTTTTTCGTGAAGGTGTGTTAATTTTGATCTCGAATTCTCTGGGTGTATCGCAAGAAAGAGTTGGGGGAGAGGGTGATTAGGAAATGGCATTGTAGTGGGTGATGTTGGGTTATGTGGTGATGGCAGAGGCGCTGATTGCCGTGGTATTGACGATGCCATGGCCACGGGCATGGGCTTCGCGCATTAAGGGATACATTTCTCAGCTGCTCCAAGCCTCTGTAGGTATCCTTCCCTTCGCCGCCTTCCAACTATTGGACATTTACTGGAAGAACGAACATCGTATCCTCTGTGATCCCATGATTTCCCTGCCGAGGAATGGCATCGATATGAAAGATCCGTGAGTATATCAGATACCATGTTTGTTTTTACATTTAGAACAAACTTCTTTAACAAGAATTGTCCGCGTCAAAACATTGTTGAATTGAACATAGTGATCAATATCAGGCCGTTAAACCCGTTTCGTTTGTTCTCTGGAAATACTGGACAGTGAAAACTTTAAGGAACGAGAAAATATGTATAAAATGTTTGGCGAATTTTTCTTGTCAAACATTGTTTTCCCAAGAAATATGTATCGTAGGCTAATTTTGAGGCAAAACCAACAAAGGATTTATCATTGATAATTGGGGCGGCCCCAATGGCAGCTCTATATCCTTTCTATCTGGCTAGGATATCTCTAGCCCTTATAACTATATGGGGCTATGGCAATCCCCGGCCAACAAAGGAGGAAATAAGTATAGCTAGTAGCGATGCTCTCCCACAGAGCGATATAATAGTAGGCCGTTGCCACTCGAGAGGGCCCTATCTTCAATCTCAAGGAACCGAGTAAGTCAATCCGGGAAACCGGAACCGGGCAGAGGACAGAGATAGTCTCGCTATTGTTCACATCTCGACCCTAGAGAGGGGGCCGAGTGCCCCCTCTCTGAACTATCCTATCTTATAGTTCTAGATAGGCCCCATAGAAATAGATTGTATATATTGATGATTTTAGTAATTCTTTTGAAATTTCAAATTTCTGCAATCCATAATAGTTAGGAAAAGAGCTTTAGGAAAAAAAATGTACATTGAATGAATGAAAGAAAGATTTTAATGATGTCCACGAGACCAAGCAGTCTATTGGATGAAGAGCTGAAACAAAGTTGTTCTGCACTGGTATGGCCACTTGACACAAGGGCTGCCCTGATAATTTTCTGGAATTTCTGATCTCTTTTTATGCTGTCTCTTTTACTGTGGATCTTGATCAGAAAACTTGCTGTTTTGTCAAGCCTTGCCTCCTCAAACAACTTGGTTTAATTATTTATCCTCATGCTGTTGTTGTATTTGACATGGATGTCACTATACACTGCACACTCCATGGTGTAGTGCCATTTGGAATTGATGTTTTGGGCCATGCTTTGCCACACTTTGCCACACTTTGTAGTTTCTCATCACGTCGAATAATTAAGATTGTAAATCAGAGCGCTTAGTATAGATAACTCTATTTTACATCAAGGTCAGATACCATGTTTGTTTTTACATTTAGCACAAACTTTTTAACAAGATTTGTCCGTTCCAAAACATTGTTGAATTGAACATAGTGATCAATATCAGGCCTTCAAACCTGTTTCGTTTGTGCTCTGGAAATACTGGACAGTGAAACCTTGAAGGAACGAGAAATATATGTATGAAATATTTGGTGAATTTTTCTTGTCAAACATTGTTTTCCCAAGAAATATGTATCATAGGTTAATTTTGAGGCAAAACCAACAAGGTTTTATCATTGATAATTGTATAATTTGATGATTGTAATAATATTTTTGAGATTTCAAACTTCTGAAATCCATAATAGTTAGGAAAAGAGCTTCAGGAAAAAAAAATGTACATTGAATGAATAAGAGAAGGATTTTAATGATGTCCACGAGACCAAGCAATCTATGGGATGTAGAGCTGAAACAAAGTTGTTCTTCATTGGTATGGCTGCTTGACACAAGGGCTGCCCTGATAATTTTCTAGAATTTCTAATCGGTTTTTTTATGCTGGCTATTTTACTGTGG
This sequence comes from Taxus wallichiana var. yunnanensis, assembly GCA_018340775.1. Taxonomy (NCBI): domain Eukaryota; kingdom Viridiplantae; phylum Streptophyta; class Pinopsida; order Cupressales; family Taxaceae; genus Taxus; species Taxus wallichiana. The sequence goes on along the minus strand of CM031238.1, from coordinate 180,064,983 downwards.
ATCTTGATCAGAAAACTTGCTGTTTTGTCCAGTCTTGCCTCCTTCAACAACTCGGTTAAGTTATTTATCCTCACGCTGTCATTGTATTTGACATGGATGTCACTATACACTGCGCACTCCATGGTGTAGTGCCATTTGGAATTGATGTTTTGGGCAATGCTTTGCCACACTTTGTAGTTTATCATCATGACGAATAATTAAGATTGTAAATCAGAGCGCTTAGTATAGATAACTCTATTTTACATCAAGATCATTGAAGAGAATTGACAATTACTTGCGAGCAATCACTGAACGTCCCGAAATTCCGCCAAGAGAACTGTGGAGCTGAGTTTTTCCCAGAACCACAGTCAATAGTTGAAAGCCCATGAGCAATTGAACAAACCACCAAAATCTGTGAGTTATTGCAATTATTCCGCAGTTTTTCTGTTTCACTCCTGAGTTTTTTTGGACATGTTTTTATGAATAATTTAGTGTCAATTAGTTTTCCAAGTTTTTCCCATTTTATTACTGTTAATTGAATTCCATTTACACTTTTAGTTTGCCATGCCATTGTTATGTAAATGGAATGCTACCATGATCAAGATGTCAAGAAGGCCATTCTACATAATTTTAAATCTATGTTCCAAATGCTCTCTTTTACCATATAGGAAGAATATTTAATGCTATCATAATTTTATTAAATAATATCCCAAGCACTAAATATTTCTCCTACGAGGATGGTTAACCTTCTTAAGTTTGTGAATCATTGGTTTCCATATGAGTTGGTAACATCTAGACCTTCATCTTGATTCAAATTATTTGGACGCTTTCCAATTTTTATTGCTACCCTTAATTTTATTTTTATAAAAAGATGTTCTTTCACTACCACCTTGGTATTTTTGTTGTCAATATCATGTTCTGTTTTTAAAGAATGTTCTACTAGTGCTGTGCTTTTTATGCGTTCAAGTTGAATGTCTTTACAGTGTTCCTTATCCCTTCTTTGAATGTTTCACTGAATTATCCCTTATGGGGATACCACAAAATAATGCACAAAATATAGAAAATTGCAGCCAAATAAAATATTGATTTTTGCAGATTTTTTAACAGCTAGGGCAGCGAACTGAATAAAATCAATAACTCCCAGGATACTTGCCCAAATCACTTGAAAATTTAAGGAGAGCTTGCTAATATTATAAATAACACAAGAAAATTATTTTTGGAATTTTTGGAATAATATAATGCTGCCAGAAAATTACAGAATGCCCTAAACAGGTGTGAAACTTCAAAAATTCATAACTTCTCTAATAAGCAAGATAAAATTATGAAATTTTGGAAATTACATATACTAATATGGAGAATGAAAACCCAACCTCCAAATCTAAGAATGTTAGTCCGAAACCCTCCAAAAGGGTGCTGCAATCTCCAAAGTAAGTCGCCCCCTTGGAAAATGATCAAAACCCTCTGAAAAGTCTCTAGAAATGATGCCAAAACCTGTTCTTATCGCTGCCGTAAATCTGATCTGAAAACCCTTTGATTTTCTCCACAAAATGTCACAAAACCCTCAAAACCCTTCCTTTGAAAACCTCTCCATAAGCAGCCTTGAAATCAGCTCCAAATGGCAAGCTAGGGTGGATTTTTCACCACCGAAAAATCCTTGCTAGGGATGGATCTCTCACCACCGGGATGGATCTCTACTCCACCGAAATTTGCAAACAACAGTTGCATATAGAGAAAATATGAGTGTATGCAAGAATGCCCTCTATCACTCCCCCAAACCTCCTTTTATAACATCTCATTACCTTTTTCCAAGTTGGGAGCTCCATGTGGGACTAAAAGTGACTTAAGTGACCCCAACGAAGAAATAGAATAATAAAGTACCATAAGTGACCCCAACGAAGAAATTGAATAATAAAGTGTTATGAGGCCCCCTAACGACAAAACATAACATCTAGTCCCTCCAAATCACTTTATGCTCATGTCAACGAAAAATTATAACAAATGAACTAGATATTCACACCCAATAGCTCCCAACGATCCCTAGCCCCTTGGGTATGACCAAGGCTAGGACTCGAATTGGCCCTTAGGCCCTTGGCGAAGGAAAGGGGACATTACATTCACTTTGTCTCTCCAATGTATGGAAGTTTGCACGAGCATTCAACATAACAAACTCCACTGCATTGTCTGATCCAAAGCGTCTCTAGGATTCCTAAGGATGTTTCTAATCTTTTTTTTTGCAGTAAGGAAACGGGCTTAGTATTATTTCTTCTCAAAATTCTGACCAACTTGTTAGAAATTCCATCGTGGTAGGGGAGAAAAGATTTGGGACAGCCATTTGACTCGACCTTGTCTTGCATAGATTTTCTTTTCTCTAGGCTCTTTAAGGTCCCATTCATCAACTTCCTTGAATAGCCATTTTCATGAAAACTTTTGTCAAATATTGGAGTTCCCCATCAATGTGGTCTTCATCTGCAATCCTGTGTGCTTGGGTCGCCAAATTTTTTATAATGCCCATATTTTAAAAAAGGATGGTCATGTGACGACACTAGGACATATAGATCTTATGTGTTGCTTTTCTGTACACCTGTCTAGCAAGGAATCCATCATCTTTCCTCATGAGTGGTACAATAAAAAATGCTAGCAAACCTTCTTTTTCTATCTTATTATTGAACTCTTATGCTTTCAAAAGACCCTTCCACCATTTCAGGTGAAGATGCAAGGTGTTGAGAGCTTGCTCTTCAAATCTCTCCATTAACAAATTAGTTACAATTTGTGAACCCATGGCTACATTTTCTGTCTGTTCATAGAACTGGTTTCAAAAACCGGAGAATGTGGAACCGAGGCATATTTCTGCCAACTTTGTTGTCTCCCCATTTGTATTATCCTCGATGATACTAACCACGATATCATTTTCGTTTATCTTCTCATCTTTTACAAAATTTGTGAAGTAACAAGCACTTTATAAAGGAAAGATTTCATACAATCAGATGTTTTAGTTTGTAAGCCAAATATGCAGACAGATTATTGGTACGAGATTTCCTTGTATCTACAATTGGTCTAAGCAGAGCTCCTTATGAATTTTTACTGCCCATATATCCTTGGAGTAAATTCCTTCTTTGGAAGAAGTTTTTCTTTCACATCTGCATTCAAGGAGGATTTTGAAATAGCTTTTTTGAACTACCTCAAAAACTTGCTAACATTTGATAACTTTTAAGTTTTAACTCCGCTGTTTTGAGACGATCTTCCATTTTTTACATGTAATCTGCCTTATCTATCACCACAACAACATTTCCCTTGTCTGTGTTTGTTATAACCAGATCTGGGTTTTGGTAAGCTTAGTGTCTGGATTTCGAAACTTGTCTCCAGTAATAATACTGTTAGGAGGCTTTGCAGAACTGAGAGCTATGGCAGACTCTCGCTCCATTGCTTCTGCTATCTCTTATGGAAAGTCCTTCACTGCATGTTCACCATCAGATCTTTGAAAGATACCCGCTTTGGAGCTATAGGAAACCCCAAACCCTTCCTCAGTATGCTGATCATTTATTTGTCTAGATTTCAACTAGACAAATTTATCAGAAAACTATCCAAAATGTCATCAGTAGGTCTGGGGGCATCATGAGAAGTGATCAATGTTGGGCAACTAGATGCAGAATTGTCATACCTATTGTCAATTTTCATATTAGAAGTGTTAACTGTCGCACAAGCATAAGGTGTGTGAGCATCCGGCAAAACATCTTTTGTAATAACTGTGTCAACATACTGCAGATCCGATGCAAAACTGTTTAACGAGTCAATTGAATGCTTCTCAAAACATCCATCTGTTACCTGTAAGAATCTTATATGAAACCTGGCAAATATTTTGGAGATTTTTTTTTCAACTGAGGAGTATTAGTTTCAAGTTTTTGTGAAAAACACCCAAACGGAAAAAACTAGCCCATAAAAATACTGACCCTGGATACATTGGAGATATTATTCTTTTGCAGTAAGCCAAACGTTTTTTGATTTGATAAATTCCTCTTATGGGGTATCCTTTGGCTTCGTTTTCCCCAAATTCACCTGAGACTTGCACCCAGCCTCATCCATTGGGTAAGCCACACCAAGCAAATTGGATGTGGTATTTTATCCAATTCAAACACTTTGTCATTTCTCCCTGGGATTGAAATTGGGCCTCCATTTCTGAAGCCCCATATAATTACTACTTGAGCTCATCCCATTCGACATCCCATTGAACGCCAACAGCAGTGAGCCATTGTCCAAATATTGTTTCTAGACATACAAAGAACAAACAAAAGCTGAATCTGCATGATGTTATGTCTATCAAAATTTACACAGAGACTGTTTATTGGTAAATTATGCCAATCTGTGTGACTGCACATTGCATAAATTGTAAATTGAATAGTAATAAAGATTCAATGACCTCTGTGCATGTCATTATTTTCATTTTCCAGTCATGATTGGAATAATAATATTGTAGAAATGATTTGGCAGGGCTTTGTGTTTATATGTGTGTTGAATTAGATGGTAGAAGATTGTTGCATCTCCATATTAGTGTGCCTTTTAGAAATATGATGCCAACTTAACAATTGAACAATGGTCTTCATTTATGGGGACCAAGTCAATGGTGTCCCAGAAACACAAAAGTTTAGTTTGTTTTAGACCTACATTGCTATGATTCAAAATGCATTTATGCCAATGTTATGATCCAAAAGGTTTTGATGCTAGTGTTAGGAGCCTATCTATAACAGCTGTAAAACTGAATTGAATAGAAATCTTAGTTTTAAAATTCTCAAAGAAACTCAACTGAAATCTGCAAATTTGTTATTAACTTTCAAGGCTTAATTGAAATGTCTGCTAAGAAAAACTGTATATGTCTAATAACAAAGGAACACTCCAAAATCTTAAAAGAAACCAAATAAAACTTATATTTCGAAAAACATATTCAACATTGCATAAAATAAAGTTTCTTTCCTTGGAAGACATGGATACCAAGTCAGGCATAAAGTTTCCACCAAGGGCGATGCTGTACTTAGCTAAGCCAACCTTAAGTCTCTGAAGACAGTATAGGCGCCACAGTTTGCTAATAAAATAGTCTCTCACATTCTCCTGTAGAACAGGTTTCTCCAAAATGTGCCCAAACAAAACCATTGGTACTAGTGTGTTAAAATAGATTCCCGTCCCTCAAAATTTAGGCATTAAGGATAACTCTAAGAATAGTCTTAGAGAATCTAAGACGGAATATACTATTTTGGAGAAGATTTCAAGACTAATTTAGAAAACATAAGAAAATATGCTCAGATTCCTAATTTAGGTAAGAGAAGACGGTATTTTAATAGAGGCTATTCCTAAAACCTGTGTTCCCCATTCTGATACAAGCTATGGGTTTTCTTCACATTACATTATTTGCTCTTGGCTGGAAATAGGGAATAATCTTTAAGGTCTTAAGTCACTTAGGTAAAGGAGGTACCATGGAAACTAAATTGTGAGGAGGCTGATTTAGTTATTAAACTTTGAAGTATGTTATGAACAATTATGACTTATGGAAAGGGGTTACTGCTATATGTATTTTTCACAAACTACGTACATCAGAGTAGCAGAAATTGGGAATAAAATGGTAGTATTCGCATTTATAATCTGCCTGATCCTGTTCTTGTGTCATTCTCACACTCTGCATGGCATGATGGTCAAACCCGGAAAAACAAGCCAGACCTTTTTGTGAACAAAAAACTACAGAAAAAATCTCAGGTAATTAGAAAAAAATTCAAATAAAAAGTGGATGATTGAAAAACATTGGAAAATAACAGGAAAGAATGGTGAAAAACAGGAAAATGGAAATACTACTTTTAACAAAAATTGTTTTTTGTTTTGAATGTTCGTTTTTTCCCAAATTTTTGCATTTTGAAGTATTTTAAATATGAGTGATAGACACACACGTACATTATAGCCGTGCTGTATTGTTTTGGTTCAAGTATTGTGCTACTGTGACAGATACATTTTTATGTTATTCATGTATATATTTGAGAACTGAAGAGTTACATCAGTCCAACAACTTACAAGGAAATCTCTCCTTCATGAATTTAAGTAGCTAGCTTTTCTACTTGCGCCGTATGAGGCATAGATGGCATGGACTTCACATCTTTATGAAAACACTTGCATCTGGCTTTGACTATCAAAGCCAAGTCTTAGCTTGAAAATCCACTTCTTGAAACTGAGATGGGTAGGGACCTCATTAAAAGTAGTATTTCACCTTAATTTCCACAGGAATTCAATGGCAGTTAAACAAATTGTGTGCCATAAAGGTTAGCAATTGTCCTTGATCATCCATGTGGCACCAAGAAGGGGACCTTTCCATGAAATGGGAGCACTGAGTAGATAATTACATTCAGATTGAAATTATAGCAGTTGGGCATCTCCAAAGGCACGGGCAATAGTTTCCTCTCTTCCACACCTCCTGCTTAAGGAATCAGTAACACCAACCTTTTGAAACCTTGTCTTGACCACAAGGCCATCATGGAGCATCAACCATTCTAACACTTAGCTTGAAAGAAAACGTGTATTCTAAATTGCCTAACGTCTCCTAACCCAACACACTTTAGGATCCCCCCCCCATCTCTTGTTCAGCCATGGGGTTAGGTTTAAGACATGTCTCACTGAATCATGGATATCATTTGTCACATAACTGTACAAAGCCTTCCCTTATTGCCATTTCCAATCTCTCCACAAAGGTTGCACCTGTTGGAACTGCATCTTAAAAAGACATCTCTCACAAATATATTGATATGCAACCCTGTTTTCACTACTTAATTGTTGAGCATGGTTTAAATAGCTCCATGTTGCGTCTTGCCAAAAAAACAACCTATCTTTGCCAAAATTTTGCCAAACAAAATAGGCAAGAGACCAAGCTGTCCTCTTGAGATGAGCAATTAGAAAATGGGAGAAATAAAAATGTGGGTCTCCTAAAAATATTTGTCGGATGTAAAGGTCCCTATAAGGACCTTAACCTGGAAGAGAACGTCAAATCAAATTGAAATGATCCCCCTGACCTAGCATGATCCCCTGTGGTGCTAGACACAGGTAAAGAAGAATTTTGTTTGTTACTTCAGTCCACTGGTTTATTCCAGGAATATTTGCATACTCTTATCCTAATAATTTTCTAGAAGATTGGCAGAGAGGAAAAACAATATTCTTGAGAGGGGTACCACATGAGATTATCTTGAAGAAAGAACACTGAATGACATTCATATCTAGGAAGGACCTGAAGAAAATACTATAGTAGAACAATCTGACACCGTTTTTGGAAATCAATACTTTATGATTGATTTCAGCAGAGGTAAAGCGAAAAAGATCCAACAATAAGGAGGCTAGCCAAGAACAAAAGAAAAGATGGTGGATCCAAATAATAGTGCATGAGGATGAAATAACAATAGACAATCAACTCCACCAAGTTTCTTAGTATCGCATATTAGTAGAATGAAGTTGCTGATGTTTTGCAAGGATACAAAAGATGCACTAGAACACTTATTTAGATTCATATAGGAGAGGTCATGGGATAATGGATTAAAAACCATGATTTCCTGACTTCGTGGGTACCATGGAAGAAGTCGCCTTCTTGCAGTACAAGAAGATAAGTCCAGAATACAGTATGAAATTGGACGTTGTAGAGGCAACATTTAAGAATGATCATCATTACCTGACATACCTATGAAGAGCATCGACAAGATGCGAGAGATGATGTGAAACAAGGGGAAACTTGTGAAAGATTGTAAAAAGCAATTCAAAACTACTATTTGAAAACTAGAAGAGGCGTTACATAAGAAGGAAAGGATATATTGGTTTGTGTTAGGACTATAATCAAACCTTAGAGCCGCTATTGATGGGAAGTTATTCAAAACATTTTTGCAGAAGCATTAGAGCACGCATCTAAAAAAGAAGTGCAATTGTGGAGGTAGGAAAATGATACCAATATTAAATTGGGACTGAATAACATTCAATAAGAACTGCAGTGTTTGAGATTAAAGCAAGAGATTTTGATGCATGGAGAAGGGCTTGATATGCTGTTATCATCAACAATGTCCCACAACTCACACATCACTTCATGCCATTTGTGAAGTTTTGCAGAACCTTGTTGCATTGCTCCGCTCAATCCCTAATTTGCTGCAGACCCGTTTTGCAGTTCTTGCAACTCCCGCAGCCCTGTGCTAGCATATCATAACACTCATTGTTTCCACAGTATTGCATACTTCATGACACAACACTTGCAGCTCTTGTAGTCTTGTGCCAATCCAGCTTGCAACGTTTGCAACTTTTGCAATGCTGTGCATCTCCTTGCAGCATTTGCAACCTCATTGAGTGCCGTGCAACACCTCACAGCGTCATGACACACTCACACACTTGCTCCTTGCTTCTCTGTACGCCAACTGATGCTGTTGATTTGTGCAGCAACTCAGCAACCTGTGTCTGCTTATCAGCATTCCGCTGCCATGTGGCACACTCCATGCCAACACCATGTTAGAGCATTTCACCAACATGCCATGCATTGGATCACATCTGTCATTCGACTAGAAGTCGAATTGACTTTGTAACCATTTCTCATACAACCGTTGTCAGTTGTAGCTGCCATGTTGTAAGCATACTTGTATATATATGTAATGCAACCACTTTCAACCACATAATTTACGCAGTTGTGAATCATGCATCCATAGAGCCAACAAAATACACAAATCAAATATGAGATAGCTAGCATGCCCTAAGTATCTAACTTCAAACACATATGTAGTTATGGATTTTTTCATCTGTTTGGGCAAATTAGAAGGAAGCATTCCCCTTCTGATCACAAGATTTTGCACTCTTAGCTTCATTGATTCATTGTAAATATGTGTACTTTCCCTATTCTGCATATTGAATAGGAGTTTCATTTTTGCATTTAAGACTTCCACATTTGAATGTTTTGGTAAATTTATCTGTTTCGCCTTTCCTGCGCATTCTACAATCCACCACTTATCTCTTAGTGTGGCACTATCCCTCCACACAAAGTCCTGGGCCTTGTGGTGCATGCCGTTAGTATTAGAGCACAACTCTTTCTTATGCTTGTAAACATGCGAGGCCAGTGAGAAAAAGAAGGACAAGAAGTTGGCTATGTTTCAGTCTATCAACACTGTAGCAAGAGCAAGATGGATGATGCCCAAAAGCAACTTGAGGTAGCCTCGGGCGTGCAAAAGCTCAACACCCTATATGATGGGTAAAAGATAGGTTCCCAGCCGAGTTCTCAAATATAGGGATCCAATCTAAGACCGACCACACTGTGTAGATACAAAGGTGCTTAGGGAGCGCTAAAGTCGTAAATCTAGAGGATAGTAGCCCTAGCCCTAGGATAGCTATAGGTTTCCAAGGCCTACAACTAAGATAAAGATAGGTATCCTACTAGGATTCTGAAATAGAAAGGGAAACAACCAAGGGGTGGATAAAGCCAAGGGGTATAGTAATAATAAGACAATGCAATAAACCAAAGCAAACATACATCTACTCTAGCCTATAGCAATGAATGACCAACAACAAGCATGTACATACAAAATAAGAGACTAAAGAGGGTTAGAAATACTTACCTATAGCATGTGTGTGACCGTTGATGCATAATCCTCCCCAAAGACAATAACACCGAGAGATAATTGCTATGGGTAGATAAGGGGAATGCTGAACAATATCTCCAATTCTAACTCATTGTGGTGACCCAAATGCAAAAGAGGCAAGCTCCAAGACTCCAAAGTCAGCTAACAAGTGTGAGTAAGAGCAGATCACGTGCAAATGTATGTAAGTAAGTGATTGTAAAGTAGTTGATGTCGTGAAACTAACAAGAAAAACAAGGAGGCATATATACTTGGTGCCATCACTCGGGCGATGGCGTTTGCCATGAGAAAACCAAAAAGCGCCATTGCCCATGGGTGATGGTGTCGGCCTTGAGGGAAACCCTAAGGTCAAAGGCTGAAAACATGAGGAATGGAGGTCAGAATATGTGTGGGGATAAATGACAAAGGTCTAGAGTGACTGAAAACAAGGATAATAATGTGCAATAAGAGGAAATAAGTGGATATAATGGGACATGTTGACATAATGAGTGCAATCTGTGAACAAGGGGAAGAAATGAGGCAAGTATGGGGTGACTAAGGCTAATAGCAACATCTCTCAAACGTTGTGGTCTAGCCCACATGACCAAGTCCGATCACACCCCAATCCCAACAGTCCCTTTAAGGCACCCGCTCAAGAGGAGAATGCATCAACAACCCTTGCACAAAAGAAATGGTTAGCAAGCATAAAAAATATGGTGTATACATATGCCCCAATCTAAAGATCATTGTGAGTCACAATAGTGAAACACGAGATGGCCTTTAGAAAAGATTTCTGATCATGAAATCGAAAGGAAATGCTGAAATGAAGTAATGTAATGCTAAATGAAATATACGTACCTCATACTTACTTGTTGGTGTTGCTTGGCTTGCTTGTGGCGGGTGTAATAGATGCTTGGAACCTTGTATAAGCAAGACTGAAAAGAAACACTAGAAGATAATTAGTAAAATAAGACATAAATCACCTAGCTAGGAGGGTCATGGGAGGGATGATATCTAACGTTGAAATGATGGAAAAATGGGGATTTTGCAAAAAAGTGGTATAGAGAAGTGTAATATGTCAAAAGGAGCGGCTCGTTGCGATGAATGTGGCAATTTGAGGAATGATTTTAGGGTTTGTAGTGCGAAAGATATGAAGGTTTGAAGATCAAAGGAAATCATGACAAAATCAATTATAAAAATTACTATAAATAGTAAAGGGAGGAAGTCATTTGTCACTTTGCTAATTTGAGAATAAGAGGACTGATCTCTATTGTAATCCAAATCGAGCAATTTATGTCACAATGGCGAGAGTAGAGGCGATGGGCGAGGTGGTCGAGATAGGGCACACAACACTACAAATATCAAAGTAGGTGTTGTTTTTAAATTGGGAATGGGTAGCTAGGAAAAAATGGATGGTGGGGCAAATTTAGCTAGTGAAATTTGCCCCAAAGATAGTCAAAATGTAGAGTGGGTTGAAGTCTAGGTGGGTTTGAGAGCATTTTGAATTTTGAGGTCATTGGGTAGATTTTTCGTTATTAATGCATACGTTTTCGCGGGACCTTGAAATGGACGGGATCGGCCGTGCTAGAATGATGTATTGCAACAGGGCCGATGGCATTTGCTTAGGGGAAATTTCTACCATGGCTGATGGTGTAGGGACGTAGAAAAATTTACTTAGGGACCGATGCCGTAGTAGTAAAGTAGAAATGTTTTTCAAGGACCAATGGCATTCTTCGTTAGGGTCGATGTAGTTGAAAAGTTGGAATTTTGATGTTTATAGATGTATTTTTGTTGATTTGGAGGATGAATTTATATGGAGATTTGATGGGTATCTGTTTGATGTTTTCCAAGTGCCATGGAGGATTCATTTGTGGAGATCTGTAGATGTGACATGGCTACCAAAGGTATTGAGGAGGTTGTTGGGACACGACATTGCACAATTACATGGCCTCGTATTTGGAGGCATTATGCAAATGGTCTAGGTCCCACTAGATATAGACTTGATTCAGATGTTCTTGATGCATTAGAAGTTTAGGTATAACACATTCAAGTGGAGGGCTGGTGGATAAAATGTAGAGGTTGCAGTGACACTATAGGATGTCCATGTCATTCTAAGACAATTGATTCAGGGAGTTTGTATGCTTTGTGATGTGCTGATGGATAGAGGAGAGAGGAGAGCACTTGCACGATGGGCTACGGGTAGCGATGAGTATCACTCGGGCTTGTCGATGATTAAATTGAGTGTTGTGTATGTTGCATAGATTCGAATATCCGGAAGGCTATCATTGGGATGGTTGTGGCACGAGTCTGTGTCCTGAAGTTAGATGGAGCAGCATACCACTTTTTGTGCTAGTGGTATGTAGGGATGCTTTAGAGGCCGAGATTCAGTGTTGTTAGGGTACAACCACATGGGTGCAACTAGTGCATGATTTGTATAGGAATCAAGTTGGGCAATAAAGGGCGTAGGGCTGTCATACTTTTTGTCACTTGGATATATGAGTGGTTTTCAATGTATAGGTCTATGGGTACACCGCTACATGTAACAGGAGATGCCTCGAGGATTACAGAGTGGGATAGGCGCTCGATAGTGAGGCCATTGCTATGTTTCAGGAGATAGCCGCAGGTTAGAGAGAGGAGCAGTGGTATGGGAGCTCTATAAAGGGATAATAGATCGGTGGCCTACACCTTACTACGGTGGTAGCCGAGGGGATATCCGAGGGTAATAGGGCATTACATGTGGTTTGTGGAGACACACCTGATGGATAGGGTGCCTTTGTAGTTTGGGTTTCGACTCCTCCTAGTGACCCAAATTTTCTTAGAGTATCGATAGAGACATGCGAGAGAGAGAAGGGATTGGTGGTAGGCGTACCACTATGCAACCACATCGAGTGAGGCGTGCTCCACAATTGGGTGGTACGTGACAACGACGAGAGGAGGAGTTGGAGGTGCGAGGGACCTCGAGATAGCGGAGGTCGAGGACAACCCGAGAGGCATGATGTTGTAGAGGAGGGAGTAATGAGGCCTTAGGGATTGCACCGCGAGTGGCGACTACAGAGACCCGAAGAATATTTATTAGATACGGGGCCTAGATAGCGGTGTACATGATGGGCTGCCGTGGCGAAGGGTAGAGGCTCCAAGGGATCGCCATGATGATATTGGAACCCCGAGATAGGTGGGCATCGTTGGTAGCAGCCCGCGGTCGAGGTATGAGGAGCAATCGATGGCGGTTTTGGGAGGCCGAGCAGTAGGGTAGTTGTAAGAGAGCATCCCGTGCAGTCGGGTAAGCCTTGAGAGTAAGATTGAAGGATATTTATGGTGATAAGATAGGTGGTGAATGGATATCTAATGTGCGGATGGTTTATTTTTCAACATGGATTGTCGATGATTGGCGTAGGTTGAACGAGGATACACATCATGAGATCCTAGATGGCGTCTTGGATCTGAAAAATATAACCGTGATGGTGGATCTAGTATCGGCGACAACTAGAGAGTTGGCAAGTGCCTTTAGAATTACGGAGAGGCGCCTCGCGAGTTGCAGAGGTATAAAGATACTCTAATATCGACGAGCACGGGAGATATGCCATGCTTGGTGCATGGTCTTCTCTAGGCACAAACAACGTTGACATGAGAGTAGGTGGTAGATCGACTCATATTGTGGTGTTGGAGGTTTGGGTGGCTAGAGTAGAGGGAGAGGCTTCAGGGGATCTTGGTCCAGAGCCACATCTTTAGCAAAATTCCAACATGACTAGTTAGGCACCATCGATTCAAAGCATTGACCGACCTCTATATGAGGGAGGGGATGTGAGAGGATCGGTGATTGTATGATTTTGCGAGATATGTGATGATGTATGTGATATATTAATGTGTTAAAAATTGGAATCGGACTCGGAGCCCGATCAAGGGTTAGAGTGGACCGGGACCAAACCGGACCGAAACTGACCGGTTCAAACTTTTTGAACATGTTTACTAAAAACACAAAAATCACATTTATAATGAAAACAATATATTTGAAAGATTAGAAACCATGATTCCAACAATTACACACAAAATATGCAAAGTTTGCTCATGTATATACTATATAACATGTAAGAAAGGTGTTTATAGCAAAATGGCACGAACTCCAAGTCCAATACACAATACATATATAATATATGTATGGTGTGTATATATATATATATATATATATATATATGAGATTCCGAAACAAAATACATAAATAATGAGGCTCTAAATGGCCTCTATAGTCCAAGACTCCAAAAAACAACATGCTATGATGCTACAAGTTACAAAACTCTAGAAGATACTAGATGACATCAATGATCAATCATCAAACTTTGCACCACTGCTTTGAGAATGGGATCCTCAGGCTCATCCTCATCAATATCATCACGTTCCTCTGACTTGGACCCATCCAAATCCTCGTGCACATACGCAACAACTATATTAGCGTGCTTACGAGTGCGACTAGTGCTGCCATGTCTCGTGACAGTCTACTTACTCTTGGTTCATCATCCTGATCCAAAGCCATCCACCCCAAGTCATCGGGATCAAACTCTGTTGGGTGACTCTCCTCTACCCAATCTGAGGTTGGATCTATATCATCCAAGACAATGGGATCTGTATCAGGTCTTGGTTCAGTAACTAGTTGCGCCTTAGCGAAGGTTGTATTGCACAAAGACAAGATCATTTAACCGTTGTTCCAAACGGTTTCTCTTCTTCGTGTGAATCTGCTCAAAGACGGACCAGTTGCGCTCGCACCCAGAAGCACTGCAAGTTTGGCTCAGATCTGAATTGCAAACTTTTGCAATTGAAGACAATGATTTGCCAAATGAATCCCACCAATGTGTTGCAATAAAAATGTAAATGTTTAATTATTAAACAATGACGATAAAAAACAAAGTTAAAAATTAAAACTTATGACTTAAAGTGTAATTCAACAATTTAGATTGTGTCTTATGCTAAAAATTCATGATTATTCATTATAAAGTTTAATCAAATGAACTTAAAAAATTTAGAATTGCTTACCTGGTTGGTCCACATCTTTTGCAATCTTTGCAAGGTTTTTCCCAAAGGTACCTATGGCTCTGTTGAAGAAACTAATCATCGGTGAAATTCAAGTTGTTGCCTCTCATCAGGGACCATGCGCTCTAGGCACTTGTACAAACCATCTTTGACTTCTCTTGTTTGATCTTCTCAAGCTTGAGCTCTATAATGATATCTTGGGTTCAAGAAATATCTAGTTGCATGTATAGGGCGATGGAGTTGATTGTTCCATCTATTATCTATAATCTCCCATATAGGCCCATACTTAGCTACCTTGTCTTTGTATGCTGCCCTTATCTGCTCCTTTGCTTGATCCATAGCCTCATAAATGTAGCCCATGACTAATTTTTCCCCATCTACCAACCGTAACACTTTAGCAAGAGGCTCAACAATTTTCACAACCTCTGCTATTTTTTTCCAAAATAATTGTCAAAAACTTGTTTTTTGTGGCTTTCCCATCTTGTTTGCAGCTTTACTTGGATGCATTCCATTCATCACTTGAAAACATCTTTTTCAAGTTTTGTGCTTGGGAAAGAAGAGATTGCAATGTGAGGAAGTTTGTTGTAAATCTTGTGATCGCTAGCCTAACAAATGCTCTCCCTTTAGTGTTTTTCCTCATTAGGTTCAATACCCATGAGTGATTGGCGACTTTTTCCAACTCGGCCAATTCAGGTTGGAACCGGACCGGTTTGATAAACCGGTTGAATGGTCCGGTTTTTTTACCGGTTTGGTTCAAAATGGTTGAACCGGCAGAATTGGCCGGTTTCGGTTCCGATTCAATCAGTTTTAAAAACATTGACACACACACATATATGAGATACCATTGTTTTGTCGATATTTTGTGGATTGATCTTCGTGTAGTTGATTGATAAAATTTGGATATTTTATTAAAATTTGAAAGCAATGACTGCTACAATGGTGATATCTGATGAAATACAATGCTAGGCAATTTATTTGATTTATTTATGAAAGCAAATACAAGAGATAGGGCACTTACCTTGATTTTGCTTATCTCGAAGTGTGTTTGGATTGGAGAATGTGATATTACAAAAACACATTATTGCTTGCCGCAATCCCGCTCGAGAAAAATGTAGATGTGCTCAAAACTCTTACACACGGGTTCTGAATAGGGGCATGGGTGTTTGCGCGGCGCCTCTAGACCTCGGTGGGTGCTGTAGACTGTGAAAAAGTTCAAGATATGGTTCCGACATTGTCGTTAGGGTTTCGCACTTGTTCGCCATTGATCCCCTGAAAGTCGCACTTTGACTGTGGGAGTACCTGTAAATCTGCAACACAAATATCCTCCTATAAAACCCTAAAAAGACATCAAATCCTAAAAAAGATGCAACATATCCCTATTTTTCTCTCTCATAATATTGCAAATCTGAACTATATTTCTTTCTTTGCAAAAATATTCGGACAAGTTTGCACATTTTTATTTTAAGATTTTTTTGCATTTACCATTCCTCCCGAGTCAAAGACCCTATATTGAGCCATGTTGATATTTTTGATAATCAAGTGTTTAGTGTTTTGCAAATACTATAAGAACACTTAAAGGGTGTGGGGAGCATTCATGGGTTGAAGCAACACTTGGCTGGTCAAAGAGGCCAATTTTTCCTTGTGATGCACCAAACATTGAACCCATTAGATTGGAAATGCAATACATGATAGAGAAATATAATGAAGAGAAGGCTAGGCAAAAAGAGATAGAGATTGAAATAGGGAGAAAGAGGCAGCTTGCCATGTCCCAATCAAACACTAGTGTTGAAGGCTTTTGTTCTAACCTACCTGTCGATGTTAGAGATCCTTTTCGATATGTTCTTGTTGGCTAGATTTTCTGCATAACACAAAACCTAGGCAGTCATGAGATAAATCTCCCTCATTTAACCGGTGAGGCTCATGTGTCAGATTTGTCAATAAAAATGTGTTATTATCTATCAGGGGTTTTACTTTAACCACTTAGTTCATGAACCATAACTAAGAAGTTCTGCAACAAGTAAGTAGCTGTTCAAGAAAGGAAGTATTTTATAGAAGAAGGAAGTAAAGGAAATACAAAGAAGAAATGGGGAAGATGTGCATCCCAATTAGTAGATAGCAGAGCTAATTGCATGCACATAGAAGAAACTTAATAGATATGAACACACAAAATTATAAAACAAAGGCAACTCTAGATCCAGATCTAAAATAACACAAAGTTTATTAAGAGATCTAAGATTAAAAGCAAGAAACAAAGTACACCGTGACACAAAGTTCTCCGGAAACCTGCTCCTTTGTATTCCTTTGCTCCAAGTTGCTCTCGAGGGTCTAACACAAAAGTCTAGAACACAAGATTGCTGCTTACAAATTTTGATTGATCATTAACCCGGAGGTTCTTCTCCTACTTATAGAATGTAGGAGGGAAAGTACAAATAGAAAACTCAAATTGAACTGAAACATAAACAACAAGTAAAGATGACATTTGGCAATCATCCTCAATTATCTTCTCCTTAAGTGACACATGTATCACTTAACTAATAGAATGGTTCTACATGACTTTAAGTAATGGTTCTGAAACCAATAACTTAGAAGTTTTACAATTTCATCCGGAACATAGAAAATAGAAGAAGAAAGAATAGAAGAAGTCATGCCAGCTGTAATGTTTATGTCTTCTTCTTGTTCTGATATCGGATATACTTGTTGAACATGTAATTCAGCATCCTTCCATCTGTTTTAGCCTCTGCTTCTTTCTCTGTCCCTTAAACCGCAGCGAACCCTTCATTCAACACTTCGATGCACGCTTCCACATCTTCCAAGCTCACCCAAACTACTCGCATATGCACTGCCGCTAGCGCCACCAACTCTTGACCGATAGAATTCATCGTGAAAGGCTTAGTAGCTTTATCAATTCTCTTTTGTACCATCAGAAGAGACCCTTCCAGGGAATTAGGCACCTTAGTTGAAATACTACGATCCGCACGTATGAAGTAACATTCCTGTCCCAAAATCTCTCTCTCGGTGAAAGAAATGACCTTCATCCATAATCAGTAAGTCGATGTCCTACTCTCAAATCCTTCCATTCGCACCCTTTTATTAAAACTCCATTTCACCCGCAGATTTCACCGCTTTCTGAGACGGAAAGATACTGCAAATTCTAATTGAGATACTTGCTTCCCTTCTTCTCGCCTTTTCACTGACCCATCCGTGTGCACTGCTTGAACTGGTCTTGACCGAGATACTTTGGTTATTATCACATCTCTGGTGAGCTTGTCCTGATCTCGGCCAAAATATTCAAAGTTACTCTTTGCGCTCAACCTAAAAGTTGCTTTGTAACTTTAGGCCTTCAGTATTCATGCCTTCTATGTTTGCCATCGAGTGAGGAAGCATTCCGCTTGCTTCCGGCTCCTCTCGGAGAATGACTTGTTGCATCATCCATAACCTTTAGGCGGGTTGGCACTTTTCCAAGTTGTACAAAAGCTTGATGAATAATCAAATCCTTCCATTCGGACAATAGCTTTTACTTGATTACTTCAACGTCCTCCATTTCCTACATAAGATGATCACTCACCGCTCATAAATCGAGATTAATCGGCGAGGCCAAATTTTGAAAATGGAATCGAATGGAAGGTTTATCGCAACCTTGGCTATGATCTCACATAATTGAAATACTTGTTAAATGATGCAGCTCTTCTTTCTCCGCCTTTTTTGACCAAAAAGAAAGTCCAAACAAAAATGCTCATAGAGCCTAATGGAATAAAGCATCCATCATAATCTTCTATTTCATGTCCACGCCTTAATCCTTCGGTGGTGGCTTGACTCTAGGGGTACTTTCCTTCTCTGTTCTTGTCACATCCTCTATATCATCCGTGAGCTCCTCCTCTATCTTTCCTTCTCGCTCCAAAGCTAATTCCTCTCCGTAGTAAACATCTCGCATCCCTTCGTGGCTCAGCGAACTTCTCTCTGTGCCGAATCCTCGATGATCAACCTAGAAGTTGCTTTGGCAACTTTAGGCCTTCTGCCATCTTTCCGCCTGTGATTAAGGAGTAGGAGGCATTTGCAAGTCGTGCTCCTCTAAGTTCATTTCCATTCTCGCTTCTGGAACCAATTGCGAAACCAACCATTCCGAGAAGTCACTTCTGAGATGAGAAATAAAACATTTAAATTTTGTAAGTTAACTAGTGTACTACCATCTTCCGCTTTGCATCCTCCCGCGAAGCGCCACGACTCAGTGTTATGGCTGCCATCTTTTCACACAGAGTCATCTAAGCAGACAAAGCCCTTTCATATCATCCTCTCGCCATCTTAAGGCCTTTAACTTATCCTTAAATGATGAATAAAAAAACTTTCGACGTAAGTGGCTGAGGGGAGAATGATGAATGTCTTGTTCCATCTCATCAATTAGGCATGGAAGCGTCCCATAATATTTAGCTATGGCCTCTGCCATAATGTCATACAAATAACCCATTGGGTTTTTCTCCCCATCCAGAAAAACCGGAGTTAAAGTCATGGTCGTAGAAGTGATCTTCTCCTTGGATTGAGATCTTTTATGCACTTTCAACTTCTCGACTTTCTCCTTTCCATTGGTGTGCTCTCTCATCTTTTTTCACCCATGAGAGTTTTCCTATGTCCTCGATAAGAGATCTCTTTGCTACATATACACCCACCCTCTACGCCACGATTATCGACCAAAACTGCTTTCGCTTTCCAGGGAATCTCTGTGCAAGTTGCCGTGACTTGATTCATCAATGCTTCATCAAGGCAATATCCTTTGTCAAAAGAACTTTGAAGTATTCACCAACACAGCCCCACATCGGACAAAATGGTGCATCCTTTCTTGATCCAAACATTTTTTGCTCTTCAATCAGGTTTGGTATGTCTGTGCACCTCTCCTCATGTTATTCTCAGCATGGCTTTATCTCCTCCCATTTGATGGTAAGTGTCAATGTACCACATTCCCATCATCCTTAAGATCATTGTGCAGTATCCGCGCTACCCATCGTCAAGTCGAACACTTGCTTTCTTTTGAACTACTATTAGCTGTGGATGAAATCTCTCTTTCTAACCTCGTACTCACTTTTTTTCACTTCATCCGAAATCTTCTAATGAAGGCACATGTGCGTACTCTCGAGGAGGTTGTGTGTCCTCCTTGGTACTCCAAATGGATCGAAATTCAACCGTGCAGGGAAAAACTTTGCTCATACTGGATAACATTTACAAAAACGCTCCATCCCCGAGCCTCTATGAATGCTAATGTAGGTGTAATATCCCAGTGATTGGGAAGAAGCCTCGTAGACTTGTGCCGCTTTGACTAAAGGTCGTGTAACTCTCTACAAGCCGCCTCGCTCGTCAGCTCCATGGCGATCAATCTATCATTCGAATACAAGGCATCTTTATTGGTTCTCTAGAAAAGCTGTAACCAATATACGTATGAGGTATGTGAAATTTGCAAATTGAATGAATAGATTAATATACTGAATCTCGAACACAACTTCCCACGCTTCCTTTAATATTAGCATTACCCGTTGGCTTTCAAGTCTTTGTATACTAGCATACTGCAGATGAAATCATAGAAGAATTCATCGTTGATCACTTTGAAATCTTTCGCACGCACGAGCAGTGCGCACAACCGGTAGAAAACGCACACGAATGGTAAAAATGCCCTCACGCGTGGGTAGCACTCAAAATGGGGTCCTTAGAAAGAACACCACATCTATCCTAGCGTTTTTTTCCTCGATTTTCGCTTGGAAAAGACGCCTTGTTTTTTGAAGCTTTGTATCGCAACATACACCAAGTAGGAAGTCATTTTGAAGGTTGATTCATCGATGAAAGTACTCTTACGTTCGGAGTTGCTCACCAATGTTGTTCTTTAATAATTTCCAACCAATGATTATGGAATCAACCTTGTTGACTTTTTGCACTTCAATGGTCTGAAGGCACATGATGAAAGCATACATCCTGTGGATTGGAAAGTGTAAGCATTCGCCTCGCCATTCATCCCGCAAGAAGCAATTTGACAACGTCATCTACCTCCCCTGCACTCAAATTGGACCGTGGAAGAGTTCTCGGGAACTTTGAAGGATATCTAACCACGGCTTCTTCATGTATCGCTATTCATTATGCTCACACATGATCGACTTTCTTTCTTCTCCCACAGTCAGTTGCCGGTATCCACGAATGGGGTCTAATGGAAGTCACCACCTTTTGGAAAAGACGCCTTGTGAATCTTCAAACAATAATCGATGAACTAAGCGTGTCCAAACGAATTATTATCTTTCCCGAAGCATCACGACTTGATCTGGATGAAGGATGGTAAGATCTAGCGCACTCATAACAAATTTGACAACGTCATCTCCCGCACTCAAGTTGTCGAACTATGGAAAATCTGCTCGGATAATTCCACCGCTTTTAACCTCACATGAGTGAAGTCTTTCCCGCTCTAGATCTATCAATCAAATCGGAAAGAGGTTCCGGGCCTAGATCATGTCTCTCAAACAATATGTTTGCAGTTTAGAAGCGATGCATGACTCCATCGTGCCATCTTTTTCATCTCTCTTCGCCATGGCTTTGTCTATCTTTGTTTGAATAATTCTTTTTCTTCTTACTTGGCTGGATTTCTTCAAAATCTTCAAAGCGGGCAAATTTGGACAATTCTTCATTTGGAGGATATATGCAATGTATTGGACATTGATAAAAGCTCATTTTCCTTTGTAAAGCACCTGTAACACCTATGCAAACAATTATGCAGACAAAGATCAACCTCCTTCAAAGCATGCGCCAAATTTGGAAGCTTTTAGCCTTGTTGCCACCTTGCCTGAGCAAAATCCTTCTTCAAATGGGGCACACTTTTCCTCTTGGTTGCAATTCTTTACCTGTGAATTAAATAATTCACCCATATGGCTGCCCATGCTTATATAACCTTCACAATTCTATAATTAATAATTGCCCTAACAATTAAAGGCAATTAATTAATTAAAAATCATGCTCTTCTCTTTTAAAAATAGCATGTTTAAGGACAGCCATTCAATAAATTAAATTAATCCAATTTAATCCTTCACACTTCACTTCACTTAAGCTTCACAGTGTGCCTTGACTATAGCCACTGAAAATAGAAATTAATTTAATGATTTAATGCCTTAAAAATCATTAAATATCTCCTAAATGGGGCGCACTTTTTGAAAGGAAGGGGGCAGCCACTAAATAAATTAAATTTAATGCATTTAATCCATTTCTTTTATTCCCCCTTTGACTTGTTGACTTCCTCCAAGCTTGGGCGCACTTTTTAGAAGAATAGATTAATTAAAATAATCACTTCAAGGCTGCCATCATCTCACCAAAGGGGGCACACTTTTTTGCACATATAATTCTATTTTTAAGAATTTTTACAATGGGATTCTTTACTGCAAGACGGGCACTAAAATCCCATGATCCACTTAAATGGTTTGACTTTGACAATGGGATTATTTACCTAGTGGCGGACACTAAAATCCCATGATTTCACTTAAGTCACTTTCTTTTTATTTTATCATGGGAATTTTTACCTGCAGAGAGTAATAAATTCCGCACACTGCCTGACCTCTAACTTTCCCACAGCTGCAGCTTAAGTGAATTTTATAACACGGAAAAAATTACCTGTTAGGCGGTAATAAATTCCCACCTTGCTTCGCTTGTATTTTTCCCATTGTAGCTTAAATCGTTTGTTTTCCAAAATGTGCCCAACCCCGCGTGGGGCTTTTCTCGTGCATGACTTCGCTTTTTCCTATGATCCGGACCTCAGATGGCGACTTCCTCCGGGCATAATGTGTGTATATGTTTTCCAGCTCTAGGCCAAAAATCGGGCTTACCCGGCAAAGGAATTGTTCTAGAGAAATTTCACAAAAAACGAAACGGGACAACACAAAAACACGAAAAATTGTCAAAAGTTACAAATAAAGCCCAAAACTTATTCCAAGTTAAAACCCTTATGGTACATAAGAGTAATGACATATTCGATCATAATAGAGTTAAAACGGAGAGCGCAAATAGCCTCATACGGGCTCAAAATAATTAAATACAAATTTCCCATGAGACAAATCCCGATGACAGAATATAACAATTTTGGGCATCTGGGTATTTGGCGAAAAAACTAATATGGCTCTTTGGGAATATCTTGCAATAATCAAGAACTTTCGAGCAATAAAAACACAAAACGACCCATTATTTTAAAAGTACGAAAATTTTTCGGATAGGGTAGTCGTAGATTTCAGGATGAAATCTGGGTGACACCGATTCCTCCCATTCATGAAAACTGCCTCAAAAGAGGAAGTCAAAGAACATTCAAAGCTTTTTCCCATCCTCCTCCACCCCTGCTAGTGCCTCTAGATCAAGTGAGAATCAACCTACTTTAGATAGTCATTGGAAGAAGCAATACAAAGATTTTGCTTTTGAATACATTGCTAGATGGTGGTATGATGTAGATATCCCCTTTAATGCTGCCCGCTCACCTTATTACCAACCCATGTGGGATTCCATTGTTGCTTGTTGGTAAGGGCTTCAAAGGCCCTAGTATGCATGACTTGAGGGGGTCTCTTTTGCAGAAAGAAGTTGGGTCAATAGACGAATACTTGAAGGGTTGTAAACAATCATGGGCCAAAATGGGATGCACTAGTAGGTCAAATGGATGGAGTGATGGAAAGAATTGTACTTGTAATAAATTTCCTTGCCTCTTACCAACGAGGAACGATGTTTTTGAAATTAGTTGATGCATCGATAGGGCGTAAAGATGCAAACTTGTTTGAACTTTTGGATGAGGTTGTTGTAGAGGTGGGGTGAAAATTGTTGTACAAATTATCACGCCTCTAACTATGTTCTTGCTTGTAAGATGTTAGAGAACAAATACAAAACCATATTTTGGGCACCATGTGTTGCACATTGGATAAACCTCATGCTTGAGGATATAGGCAAAGAGGATTGGATCGAACAAAGCGGATCATGCCAAGAGCATTACAAAATACATCTATAACCACTCATGGGTATTGAATTTGATGAGGAAAAACACCGAGGGCAAGGAACTTGTTCGGTTGGTCGTAATGAGATTTGCAACAAACTTCCTCACGTTGCAATCACTTATTTCTCAGGGACAAAACTTGAAGATGTTTTCAAGTGATGACTGGAATGGATCTTAGTGGAGCCGAAACAAGATGGGGAAGACATCAAAAAAAAGTTTTTGACACTACATTTTTGGAAAAAAGCAACAAAGGTTGTAAAAATTATTGAGCCCCTTATTAGGGTGTTGTGGTTGGATGGATGGGGAAAAATTGGCCACGGGTTACATTTATGAGGGTATGGATCAACCAAAGGAGCAGCTAGGGCAACATACAAGGATAGAGTAGCAAAGTACGGGCCTATGGCAGATCATTGATAACAAATGGAATAATCAACTACATCGCCCTATACATGCACGGTTGGATATTTCTTAAACCCAAGGTATCATTACAAAGCTCGACTTGGAGAAAATCAAACTGGGAGGGTAAAGATGGATTATACGGATGCTTAGAGCGCATGGTCACGATGACATCCAACAACCTGGAAATACATTGGAAAATTAGTGATTTCAAGAGAGCGCATGTACCTTTGGAAAAAACTTAACAAAGATTAAGAGAAATTGACTAGCTATGTAAACAATTCCAATGTTTTTAAATTTTAGTTGTTTAAACTTTAAAAACTTGAATTTTTAGAAAAAGTCACAATCTAATTTGTTAAATTAACCAACTCTATGTTTTTGTCCCGGTTTAATCATTTATGCAAAGCACATTGGTGGGAGTCATTTGGTAGCCAGTGCCCTTAGCTACAGAAGTTTGCAATTCGGATCCTAAGTCAAACTTGCAGCGCTTCCGAGTGTGAGTGCAACCGGTTTGTTTTTGAGCGGATTCGAAGATAAGATAAGATAAGATAATTATATTAAATGTCCAACAAGTGACCACAAAATAGGTCAATGGGATTGCACCATACAAAGCAAAGCAGAAGCAACGGGGAGACCCAAAAGGTCTTGAGAAGAACGAAAGAAAAAGAATGAGAGTACAAAGGAGAGGAGGTGGAGGGAAAAGCCTCGAAACCAATCCTCACGACTGCCTTTAGGCCAGTGGAAAGAATGCAGTGATGTGTTTGATGTTTGGTGTCGGAAGTAGAAGATGTCCGAGGCGCATGATCCGTGGAATGTCGAACTCTCTGGGTGAACTTAGTGGTTTATGCTTTATGAGAGGGGCCCTTGGTCGTGTCTCGAGTCTGAGATACCATTGGTGGTGGGGAAGAAGCTCCTCTAGTTTTGTGAGATCTAATATGAGTATCTCCCACTAGGATCAAGTCCCCACTTGGTGCCCCTCTCACCCGGGAGCACAACAAAGAAAGATGTGATCCGTCGAGTAGTAGTCTCCCTAGAAGGGGATGGAGGACCCCGTCACGGAGCTTAAGAGCTTCCTGTAAATAGAGAGCGAGACACCTCTGATCATAATACCTAAAGAAGGCCGTGAATGTTGGACGTTTGGAATGGAATAAGCGATGAAAGCTCCCTCTGATCTCATAGTAGATTGGGCATTGGAAAATGAAGTGTTCCTTTGTCTCAATCTCCTGGAGGGAGTAAAGCAGCGAGACCCTCTCGGACGGTCAATCCGGTGATCGCTCTCGACCTGAAGCCTATGCGAGCCAACTCTGAACTGGCCTAGGAATATGTGATGAACATACATCCAATGACGGGAGATATAGGTGGGCCGAATGATGAGTCCATTGTTGACTTCGAGGAAGTGATTGGCATAGAAGGCCATCTTCGGGCGTAGCTCATCTCGGGGTTGGTCCAAGTAATCTAGATGAACTGTCTGTATATGTCGTCTTTGATGATTTTGTGTAGGTCTTGTGTGCTCGGAGGAGGTGAGCAGGAGCATCCATGGAGTAGGCCGAAAGGGTGGAGACGGTTCATGTTGATCCCAAGGATCCAGGAGACAAGAGGCCTTGACATACCAACGTGCCAAAACACGACCTACTACAAATGGAAGAGCAATGGCCTTAGAAGAACGGTAGGTAAGGTAGATGTACCTATCTCTTTCTATGGAAGAATTAGAAAGTCCCTGGATGCGGTGCAAGAGTGAGACGAGACCAAAGATGACCTCTAATCGGGAAGGGCGAGCCCCAAACTCGGCAAGGATGATATTATGAGGAACAATCTCTTTACATCTGATGATCCGTTTGAGCATAAGGATTTGAACTCGCTCAATAACAACCCAATCCGACTCGAGAAAGGAGGGACCCCAAACCTCAAACCATAGAGAACCGTGGGTCTCACAAGAGAGTCTCGAGAGGGACATCTTGGACAACCTGTCCTGAAAGTGGTGGCGAAGCATTGTCTCTCCAAGATTGCTAGGAGCCATACCCCTTGTTGATGTGGGGTTGAATAGCCGGGTGTAGACTGAAGCGTGGTCCAGAGAAGAGAACCCCCAGGTAGGTGTAGGAGTTGGTGATCTCCAGCTCCCCCTGTAGAAGAAATGGAAATCGGAGGTCTTCAGCACATTGAAAACCATAACCTTGGTTTTACCTAGGTTGACTGTAAGTGTCTATGATCACAGAAGAGGGCTAAAGCATCAAGTTGTCTTTGTAACCCCTCTCGCAGAAGAAGCCAAAAGGACCACATCATCCGAAGAGAAGAATGTAGATCAAAACCTAGTGAAGAAGACAATCGTCCTCGTCCTGTATGTGGTCCCTGGAGAAATTCCTCCAACTCATCAATATAAATACCAAACAAAGTAGGAGAGAGAGGGCAGCCTTGCTTGACCCCGATGGTGCTCTGATGAAGTCGAAAAACCTAGCGAAGTAATATGAAGGCGACCCAAGACCTCATACTGTAGAGTGATGGTGGCGAAGGGTTTCAAAATACCAATGTCTCTAAGTTTGTGGAAAAGGGCTTCCCGCGGAACAGAGTCAAGGCTTTCCGAAAGTCCACAAAGCAGCAGAAGACTCTAGATGAACGATGACGTGCTTCCTCAATGATAGCACGAAGGGTGAGAATGTGATCAATAGTGTGGTACCTTGTCTTGAAACTGCCCGTCCTCGGCTCTGAACGGCATCGCTTTCTAGAAACTTGGATAGCTGCAAATGGAGAACAGTGGCGTACAACTTGGAGAAGGTGTGACCCACCATAATTGTCTTGTAATTATTAGGATCAGAAGTAGGATCGGATTTGTGAATAGGATGGATAATATGGTGGGACCAAGGTTGCGGGAAGCCAATACACACCACCGATATAAGAGAAACTGTTTGGAACAACAATAAAAGATCTCATCTTTGTGCAATACTACCTCCGACCAAGGCGCAACCAATTATTGAATAGAAGACCCGATATAGATCCCATTGTCTTGAGTGATATTGATCCAACCTCAAAATTGGTAGAGAGAGTCACTCGACAAAGTTTGATTCTCGATGACTTGGGGTGGATGGCTTTGGATGACGAACGACTAGTAACACTAGACATGGCAAGCACTAGTCGTGCTACTACAATTACTGTAGATGTCCTTGACGAGTCCGACAAGTCTGAGCCAAAGGAACATTATGACATTGATGAGGATGAGAATCCCATTTTTAACAGTGGTGCTAAGTTTGATGATTGATATCTAATATGTAGTTTCTTGTAGCATATTGGTTTTTGGACTCTATAGGCCATTTAGAGCCTCATTGTTTATGTATTTTGTTTAAGATATGTAGTGCATTTGGTGCCATTTTGCTATATTTACTCTTACATGGTATATACATGAGCAAACTTTGCATGTTTTGTCTGTAATTGTTTGTAATCATGGTTTGGAATCTTTAAAATATATTGTTGTCATTGCAAACGTAATATTTCATGTATTTTCTAGCAAAGCTGGTTCATAAATTTTAAACTAGTCCGACCCTCGGCCGATTCCATCCGGTTCCGATTTTTAAAACATTGTGTTATTGTATGTTTACTTTTATGATTCCATTTTCTTATGTATGCACAAATGTAGGAACATTTATGATTTAGACAAATGAAATGATAAAAGGTTTTAAAGATTGATAGAGTAGGAATTACGGGTGAGATAGGATTGGATGGGAATCAATGATAGGGCCAGCCCAGTGATACGAGATAAACCCAAGTGGGAGATAAGAGGAATATGAGGATCATAGTACCACAAGTACAATCCATGACCACATAAACCCAAATGGGAGATAGATAAGAATTAGCAAAGTATCCAAGATAGGAAGCAATGGCCATATAAACCCAAGCGGGAAGGATAAACCTAAGTGGGAGATAGATAAGAATTACCAAAGTATCCAAGATATGAAGCAATGGCTGTATAAACCCAAGTGGGAAGGATAAACCCAAGTGGGAGATAGATAAGAATGATAGTACAATGTCTTTAGTGATGACGTGCGAAATGATTGGCATACATTGTTGATGATGTCATCTATGTCGTGCAAGATTTGCTGGTGAGTATGAATGATGAGGTTCGAGGTTATCTTGGATGATATTGATACATCGATGTGCTTTTGTTCGTGTAGAAAAGAGTGAACCGTCAATCTGTCAGAGATCTGTGTGAGCACATCATGATAAGGCAGATGTCAAGGGAGGGACGAGGGGGAGAATGGTGAGAGCTAGAATGATTTGAAGGAGAGGATCGGGCTCGACGCTTAGGTGTACGAGAAGGCTCTCTGGCTCGGCGTTTGTGGAAAAAAATCCAACAAGAATCGTCAGTATGTGAGCGAAAACTATGATGACAACAAAAAGAGTGCTGCTGCAAAGAGGGTTGGGAAGCTATCATTCGTTGGTCTCACTTGACTTGTCTCAAGCTTCTTCATATGTTGTCTATAGGCTCTACAATTGGAAACATCATGTCCAGGGGCTTCATGCCATGTGTAGTATGGCTTGGCCACGGGTGGGCTGGGAGCCATAATGGCAAGAAGAGTTGGTAGTGATGTCATGGAAGGTAGAGGTATAGCGAGATGTGAGAGGAGTAAGAGGGGAAGGAGAGGGAGATGTCAGTAGTAGGTTGTGTTAGAAGGACTAACCAATGGAGCAGTGTGACTGAGCTTGAGCATCGGATCATTGATGGGGGAGTGTAGTTCATAAGCTCATCTTTAGAGTCAAAGTCAAAATAGAGATCTTTGTTGTCCATAAGATCATCACCTCTAGATCGAAGGTAGGACTTGCATCTTTCATGGAGACGGTGATAGTATTGATGCTATGACTAAAGGTAGAGCGTAGGTGTCATGGTAGTGAAGAATTTTTGCATTCTTAGCTTGGGCATAACTTGCTAAGAAGGGATCATCAGAGAGAATAACCATCATCATAGTCAGGTTTAGTGACATCGATAGCACATGAGTCGATGATAGTCTCGGGTTGGACAAGATGCTCGACAAGAGGATGCTTGAGTGTGAGTGATAGTGATAGGGATACAATCGACATCCTTTTTGCGTGATCGTGGTTGTAGGGTGGGAGGTAATTGTGCAATAATGGCTTTAGGAAGCTCACATGTATGAATATGAAGGTTAATTTCATCTTATGCTCGTCATCATTAGAATGGAGGAGGTTGGGCAGAGTACATCCCACAACCTCAAGATGACCACTATAGCCACGAAGAGAGTCCACTAGATAGTTGAAGCGTTGATATTCCCGAAATGGGATAGTGGGAAGTTCTTTTAGGGTAGGAATTTTGAATGTCCCACATTGTTGAAATAGGTCAAAGTTCCAAGGGTTGGTGTTTCCTTGTATTTTATAGATAGCTCCTAGGTGTGCGAACTTAACACATTGATAGTGGAGGATGACACGACTGCACGCATGCGGTGAGTCCACGATCATCCTAGGAGGATATTATAAGACAAGGGGAAGTTGAAGACCATGACTTTGACGCAAAACGGTGTAAGGCACAATGATAGGGAGCCAAATGCAACCCATAGAACCTTGTCTAGATCTTGACACTTGCTCCTAAGTGGATTTCAGATTGTCTATGGAGTAACCTAGTGTCTTGATGAAGTCAAGAGAAGCGACACAAGTACTAGAACCTTCGTCTATGAGGGCTCTCTTAATTGTAGTGTGGCTAATTTGAACTAAAATAAAGAGGGGAGGGTCATTAGTGTGAAATAGGAGGTCATTTGGTATCATGGAATCAAGAGAGAAGCGGATGCATGAGGAGCGATCAATAGAAAGGTCGGTGGAAATGGATAACTCTTCACATTGTCGCATAGTGCTCTCTTCCAAACCAAGTAGGGCAGGCTGCTGCCCAAAAGTGGTGGAAAAGGGAATGTTCATGGCGAAGAGTGCGGTCATAAGATGTTCACGATGTCGGGTGAGTTACGGCATAGGATTCTAAGAATGAGATTTGGCTAAGAAGACGAGAAAGTTGTGCGAGAGGATCCCATTCTTCAAGGTTGGGTTGTGCTGTGGTCTGAACATGGGAAGGATCAATCTAAACATATTCTGAAGAAGGGGGTTTACCAGAAAATTTTGGAAATGGGTTATGATCTATCGTTTCTATGGGAATGGCCATGGCAGAAGTGCTATCACAGGGGCCATGGTGTATGATGGCAGCAGGAGCTGAGATAGATAATGGGATTGACCTTGTAGGAATGTCTGCAGACAGGGGCGATGGCATTCACCTAAACTGAAGATTTGGTTATAGTGGCCTGTTCGTGAGGTGTTTGTCATGAGGAATAGGGATAGTTGATCGTGTAAGGGCTAACTTGAGCTAAGGGAGGATATGAGGGTTCAATACAAGTGATAATACGTTTAGAACTGCTCCATGTGAACCGTATTTTCAGTAGAGGCACTAGTAGAGGGATATGAGGTATCAACAACGTTGGTGGCTACCTTACCAACTTGATCAATGTTGGATTTTTCAGGTTTAGAGTGATCAAGAATCGGGTCATTGTAGATTTTGAGACGTTCATTAGCTTGATGAACCGCTTCATGCCGATCATGTTGTTGGGCTTTGTCACGTGCCTTGATGGCTCATCTAACCTTTCTCGGGTGATAACTTCATGATCAAAATTGTTACCAAGGAGAAAGGTGTAGGCAAAGGATCAAAGGGCACGACAATTGTCATATGAATGGCCCCAATTAGCATGCCACCAATGATAAATTTACTTTCATCATGCCATTGAGGAGAGAGGCAAGAGGGGTCTACCGCCATGGTAAATGGGCGAGGTAGGCATCATCACAACTCTTCCTTGGATAGAGGTTGGTGACAAACCAACATGAGGTAGAGTGTGATTGGGTAGTAGATCGATCAATGTTATGGATGGTCCTATTAGAAGTACCTTGAGGAAGAGTATTTGTGACTTGTCATCAATAGCATTCTTGTTTCTAGGATGCATGAGGACTTGGATGTTCTTAGGAGTTTGTTGCTTTGGAGAAGGCTTTTCAATTCTCTCATGAGATAATCTTGGCATTTGGCTTGTTTGAATGCTTCTTCCAAAGAGGTAGGAGAAAATGCTCTAACCTTGTATTGAAGGCGAGGCTCAAGTGCTCTAAGGAACAATTGGAATAGGCTTTCATCGGGCATGTTGTGTTCAGCCCTAGTGGATAAAGTCTTCCAATGTTTGATGAAGGCTTGGGCAGATTCGTTGTCCATCTGCTTGCAATTGATGAAGGCATTAATGTTGTTTTCGGAAGGTCATGATATTGGAATTCGTTGACTAGGGTGGTTACCAAGCTCTCTAGTTTGACAATGGAGTTGGCTGAGAGAGTGATACCAATCCAAGGCATCTCTTGTGAGGGTCTTAGTTAGGAGCTTGATGTTAGCATAAGAGTTATTCTTGACCCAATCCTTATAAGATTGCCAAAAGCTTTGATATGGAGAGTGGGGTCAGTAGAACCATCGTAAGTGATGGAAGGAAACACCTCTAATGTCCATAACAATGATGTAGGGAGTTAATGGTTCTCGTTGGATGGCTTGAATGGTCTTGTTGTGAATGACAGGTTGTGCAATGGGAAGTCCATTAGGCCTAACTGGCAATGGAGGGGGCTGACCCTGATTTACTGTGCCCCAAGAGCCTATTTGAGGTTGATTAGAAAGCCGAGTTAGGCTAGTTTGAAGCTGGAGTAAATTGATTTGCAGCCATGGTTTGTTGTTGACTTAGATGATCAATGAGTTGCATGATGAGTTGGGTAGAATCCGTATTAGGAGATTTGTCGGTATTGTTAGATGAATTGGGATTTGCTCCATTTGGGGGAGGCTCAGGATGGTTAATATCAGCATCCAATTTCTGAGAAAGGTAGTCATCAAGACGTTTGCATAGCATTTTGGGAGACTCTCCTACATACTCAAGAAATTGTTGCAGAAACTTTTGCATAGTTGGGTATAATCAATCAATCCTCATGTTCCCCTTCTCAGAGTTTCAATGCTAGACCTGGTTTGTATTTTTGGGTGGGGGCTTGGACTTCTAGCATTGGCTCCTATGGCGAGACAATCAACATTATATGGAATTGCTGTAGGAAGGCCCTGATTTTGTGAGTTATTTTGATGAGGCAAGGACTGTTCAATTGAGATGTATAAGAATCTCCTAACAAGTATTCCATGGTGAAGTGAGAATGCATTAGGAAAGCTTATTGGAGATGATTTTCAGATGGGATTGACTTTGTAATAAACTTGCAGAGGGTCGATGGCATCTAGGCTAATGATTTTGTAGAAAAGAAAATTTGCAAAACAGGATCGACTGTGCAAAAAGCGCGCATAGGGGTCGATGGCGTCTGTAAGTATTAACCTAGTGAGAGCCAGATTGGTCGTGCAGTAGGGAGTTGCATAGGGGCCAATGATGTAGAAAAAACAAAAAAAGTTGGAGAGTGGAGTGAGTTTGACCTAATTTAGGTTAGAGTAAGCTTCACATCGGGTTCAACAGAGTGTATGACGGGTAAAAGATAGGTTCCCGAGTTGGATTTTCAAATATAGGGATCCAATCTAAGACCGCCACACCGTGTAGATACAAAGGTGCTTAGGGAGCTCTTAAGTCGTAAATCTAGAGGATATTAGCCCTATCCCTAGGATAGTTATAGGTTTCAAGGCCTATAACTAAGATAAAGATAGGTATCCTACTAGGATTTTGAAATAGAAAGGAAATAACCAAGGGGTGGATAAAGCCAAGGGTGTAGTAATAATAAGACAATGCAATAAACCAAAGCAAACATACATCTACTTTAGCCTATATTATATAACAATGAATGACCAACAACAAGAAGTATGTACATACAAAATAAGAGACTAAAGAGGATTAGATATACTTATTTGTAGCGTGTGTGTGATTGTTGATGCATAATCCTCCCCAAAGACAACACCGAGAGATAATATGGGTGTTGAAGGGAAAAACTCAACAAGAATATCTCCAGTTGTAACTCACTATTGGTGACCCAAATGCAAAAGAGGCAAAAGCTCCAAGACTCCAAAGTCAGCTAAAAATGCAAAATATTATGAGTAAGAGCAAATCATGCACAAATGTATGTAAGCAAGTGATTGTAAACTAGTTGATGGGGTGAAACAAACAAGACAACAAGGGGGCATATATAGTTGACGCCATCACCCATGGGTGATGGCATTGGTCATGAGAAAACTAAAACAAGCACCATCACCCATGGTCTATGGTGTCGGCCTTAGGGAAACCCTAAGGTCAGAGGTTGAAAACATGAGGAATAGAGGCCAAAATATGAGTGGTGATAAATGATGAAGGTCTAGAGTGACCAAAAGCAGGGATAGTAGTGTGCAATAAGAGGAATCAAGTGGGCATATATAGGAGATGTAAACATAATGAGTGCAATGTGTGAACAAGTGGAAGAAGCAAGGAAAGTATGGGGTGACTAAGGCTAATAGTTACATCTCTCAAATGTTGTGGTGTAGCCCACATGACCAAGTCCGATCATACCCCAATCCCAATAGGCCCTTAAGGCACCCACTCAGGAGGAGAATGCATTATTAACTTATGCTCAAAAGAAATGGTTGGCAAGTGTCAAAAATATGGTGTATAACACCTAAGAACAACACATCAAACTATTCACCAATTTCTGAGTTTATGTTTGATCTAAACCTCGATGAACACATCCTCTTCCTTTTCACAACCTTTGTTTACCAACAGTTTAACATCAAAATCCCTTCAAGGTCCAAGTTAGTCTTTACGTCTCAATGTTCAAATTCAAGATGGACGCCACAACATTGATAGTGGATTCACCAGCTTGAGGCTTACTTCTCCGTTAATTGCTTCGATGATGGAGAGAAGATCACCTTCGCAACGTTGAAGATGTCCATTTTAGTGTTCCATTGGTGGAAACATAATATGCAAAACATGATAAAACATTCGAGCCCATTTGGACTTGGGTTGAATTTGTCAACCTTTTTGAAAAGAGTTGTACACCCTCAAACACTATGAGGATGAGTACATGAAGTTTTGGCTGTTGCAAACAATATAAGGAGTAGTTGGTGGAAGATTACACCGACAATTTCCATGACTATATTGTGTGCTTGTACAAGGACCTCATGGAGCAACATATGGTACACAAGGAGCTCATGGAGCAACATATGGTGTTAAAGTACATCAATGGACTTTTACCTTATGTTTGTGCAAAGATGGAGTTTTTGACTTCCGACTCTCTGGGGCAAGCATACCGCAACACCACCAAGGTCGAAGCTAAGGAAAAAATGAAGCAACATTTCCCCCTTCATCTAGTGTCATGCGCGTGTGCACAAGAGTTAACCCACAGAAACACACCATCTCAGCCTTCTTTGCAAAAGCAAAATGCATATTGCAGGGGAAGAGCAACCTAAGAAGGTTGCGTGATAATACCATAACGCTCCTATGCCTTCTACCTTAGAGAAATGCAAAAAGAAATAAGGTGACAAATGGTGCCAATGACATCGCTCGCACACCCACAACGATTTTGAATGTCGCACCTAACAATCCTTTTTGTGTAATCTACATTAGGTCCCCACAACCATGAATGACATTGATCCATATAATTCTTGTTTGAGCGCTAGTGCCATTGTCACCGATGCTTGGGAGGAGTGCAAACATTTCCTCCACACAATGTTTTGGGTCAAAGGACAACCTACCCATGTCGAGTCAATAGAACATCATTTTACTAGATGCGGCGTGATGGCTTATGCTTTCTACTTATGCACATCCTTGATTGGATGGCTCTTGTTAGGAAAATATATATAGATTTGGTGACAATGTACTTTCCAACACAAAGTCAAGCCAATGTGGATAATATCACTTGTGACATTGCACCTCTTAATGTCTATGATATATTGCTTGGAAGGCCATAATTGTATGATTGCAATGGTACAAATCGAGCCAAGTTGTAAAGATGGATTGTTCATGTTGAAAATTTGTTTTTCAATGTCTTTGAGTCATTTCCAATGACCAAAGTTACTTTGGTCTTTACCAAACAAGGCGTAAAATTCATCTCACACATGTCGAAGTTCGTGTTACTCATGGCTCATCTTGAGGCACCTATATTAGAGCACGAAAGCATGGGAACATGCATTCGCGAATTACCGTTGCAACAACTTGACAAGTTATTGAAGCAACATGGTGAATTCCTTGCAAAACTAAATGGCGTCCCTATGCATTGCACAATAAAACAACTAATTGATTTGGTTCTTGTTTTCCCTCTTCCAAACAACCCTTTGCACCATAAATCAATTTGGGAGAATGATGAAGTCTGCTGCCAAATACTAGAGCTCCTCGTCGGGAAAGATCAGGCCTAGTTATTCTCCTTGTGGGAGTTTGATAGTCCTTGTTTCCAAGAAAGATGGGACTTGGTGCGTTTGCATATACTATTACGCACTAAACAAAATCACGCCAAGAATTAGTATCCAATACCATGCATTGACAAACTTTTGGACCAGCTCATAGGCACACAATACTTCACTCAGATTGATGTAAAGTCAAATTATCACCGGGATTCACTCCATCTTGAGACAACTTTCTTTCTTTCATGACACGAGAGAGATTGTAGAAATGGTTGGTTATGTGTTTCGGCTCAACCCACACACGATAACATTTATGCACTTGATGGAAGACAAACTTTGTTCGTTTTCAACTCTTTCATTGTATACTTGGATGACATCCTCATCTACAACAAGTTTTGGGAGGAGCACATCTTGCACGTCCTCGACATTGCACAAGCACAAGTTTCAAGCCAACTTAGCCAAGTGTACATTCACACTATGTACATCCAATATTTGGGCTACATCATCGACTACACTAGTATTCATGTAGACCTTGAGAACATCAAGGTGATCCAAGATTGGTCAACTCTGTGCAATCTCATTCAATTTGGAAGTTTTCTTGGACCCGCCAACTTTTACTATAGGTTTGTTCTCTGGGTTCTCGCACATAGCATGGCCTCTCACTTAGATCATGCGGCGCGAAGCAACCTTCAACTAGACACCCGCACAAGAACACACTTTTGAGGTTCTTAAACGACGCCTCTACGCAACACTTATTTTCACAATGCTTGAGATTGCTCACTCCTTCAAATTTTACTCTAATGCATCTGACTATGCATGTGATGCAATATTCTTGCAACATGGACATCCTATTGCATGCCACTCAGAGACATCAAATGACATGGTTTAATGGTACTCCATCCATGACAAAGAATTGTATGTTATTGCACAAGTAGTCAAGCAATGGTGGCATTGCGTCTCAAGTAAGGATATGGTCATTCATTCTGATCTTAAGCCACTTCAGTTCCTGCATATTCAAAGCATGCGTTGGAGAATCTGGATCGCATCAAGTGTAGGACTCACTTGAAATATTGCCATCTCATTATAAAGCATAAGAAGAGAGAGGATAAAAAGGTAGCATATTGTTGTAGCCGATTGTTGGTTTATGCGCTCATCACAATGCTAGACACCCTTGGTCACAACTTCGCAGAGCTGGTTATCACCCTACTCAGCTGACAAGGACTTTACAGATGCTTATACTGCTCTTTCACAATGTGAACATATTCACGAGCTCTACAGGTCTGAAAAGCTTCTCTACAAGTTTGGACATCTTAATGTAGCTGATAGAACACCTCCCTAGAGACTCATTTGGGAGGCACACTACGCTAAGACATCAGGCCACTTTGACGTTATAAAGAATAGTCTAGTTGCATTGTAATCACGTTTCTACTGGCCGCACATGCACACATATGAGGAGTGCCACGTTAAGCCTTACATTCCTTGTTGCATCGCAAAGCCCACGAACATGAAGCTAGGACTTTGCACACCTATGTCGACTACATCTAGATGAGGGAATTCCATCAACATGGATTTCATGAATGGGCTGCCTATGACAAAACACCAACACAATGCTGTGTTTGTTGTAGTGTATAGATTTTCAAAGATGGCCATCATGGTTGCTTGTCGAAAGGTGTAATATCCCACTTCTGGGATCAATGGAAAATATGCAAATCAACAACCCTTCACTACTCCAATGAAATGCAATTAGCAAGACTCACTCAAAACTGCTTGAACCAATCAAATAGATAACTCAATAAACCTGAGGACAAGGGTTTAATGGCCTCTACTAATTAGTTTAGCAATTATCCTCAGCTGAACATACAAATCAGATCTAAGCTTCTTTCCTAATTAGTGCAAATCACTGTCATTGAGCATCCCACAAAACACTAGCATTGCTGCAACGAAACCACTATTGTTGAGCACTAAAGAAGCAATAACACATTTGCAAAGGATCTTCAAATTTGATGTCGTTCCACCAATGTAAATTGCTAAATATATGTCTATGAAATTTGATCTAGTTCCAGATGTGGATTGCAAAGAAAGGTGACCATACCACAATATCCTTAATCCTTTGGCTACCAAAAGAGACTTTCAACACCATTGAACCATGCAATCTCCTAGCCACAAGAAGATCTGCAAACCAATACGATTCGTTGCCCAAAATATATATATAGTCTTCACACAATAGGAACCTCAGTCGATTTGCCAATCCCTGGAATATTTCAGTCACAAGTAGAACTGTAAATCGCTGCAAACATCAATAATTCATGCAACTACAGGCTGCAAAGTATACTATTAATTCGCTGATTATGTGGGGGTCAAAATAGGCATTAAAACATTAAATATGCATCTCCCATTGAGGTCACTAGGATTAGAGATGAACAACAGTCTCCTTAGATACGATTCAGATCATGGAACACACAAATCTAATGCCAAACTCGCCAATACCAGTCGCTGCCACTAGTAACTCAGCCTTACCAAGTACGCTGCACCATAGAGCATTAGAACATGCATTTAAGCACCCAAACGGTTACACAATGAAATCACTGGCCAAGGATAAATAGCAGTCTTAATTTATATTAAAATCAGATCCTCATAACACCAATAATTAGCATCAATATGCCCTAGATGGATTGCTGTAACCAAGAGCTCAAGATCATGCCACTAACTCAATCGATTCACAACAAACAATGCACTAAATCAGATCACAACACCATGAAAGAAAGTCGAGATTAATCAAAAGGAGTCGCTGCACATTAGAATATTTTAGACATGCATTAAACCCTCCAATAATTACCCAAAGTGGTCGTTGTATGTTGGGATATAATAACACCAAACCAGCTGGTCGATTCCACTAAAGATTGCATACAAAACAGCCCGTAAACATTAATAAAGAAGTCACCAAAGATGGAATGGAACACACCAACAAATCGATTTGCAAAACACATAGAAAATACTTTGATTTGATCACAAAAACCCAGCTGCTACAATGACGTCGCTACAGTAAAAACATGCAGATTTTAATGGCAAACTTCATCTAAAAATTACCTAAAGCCAAAGACATGGATCTCACTTGAGATTGCACAAATACTTCTTCAAATAGATTCTCAATAACCAGCTCAATACCACCTCCCACGAGAGAGAGAGAGAGAGAGAGAGAGAGAGAGAGAGAGAGAGAGAGAGCATCAATGGGCATGCATCCCAACTCCAAGCATGGAGTATCAAAATAACGCATCATAACATAATATAATAATGATCCTAGCACTCCTTTTATAAGAAAGGAGGCACCAAATTCAAAATCCCTAGAGAGGGAAATTATTAAATAAAAGCAATTTATTTTCCCTAGGTGTGGCGTCCCCTTTTCAAAGGATGATTTTATCAATAAAAGCCACCTAAATATTTATTTAATTAATTCCCATTTAATTTTTATATTTTGGGAATTAAATTAAATAATCTTTATAATTAAATAATTATTGCTCCAGGCAATAATATTTAATATTTTAATAAAAATGTTCCCCTTGCAACATCCCGAAGCCCACGGGGAAGTATAGGCTAAGGGTCTTCAGAAATGGGGACATTACAAAAGGCAACAACAGAGTTGGCACTGCTTGTACTTTCTTCAAACATGTTTGGGTGCACTTTGGACTCCTAACATTCATCATAGCTAATTGTGATCCTTGTTTTGTTGGTCATTTCTAGAAAGCATTGTTGGAATTGATGGGTATGTAATTGGATCGATCGATGACATTTGATCCTTAGACTGATGAAGAAATGGAAGTTGTCAAGCACGTACTTGTCCATCTTCTATGTATGTATAATCGCGTGTGCATGCTCACACATGGGATGCTGGCTTGCTTTACATCCGACATGTCTACAACAAATGTCTACGGGGCATAGTCTATTCCATAAATGTCTTGGGTTCTAGCCCGTGACACCTCTAGACATCTCTTATTTTGCACTAGCCAACATTGAGTTGCACACATAGGAAAGTGAAGTGGACAAAACACAAGTCTTTGCAGCACATATAATCTACCCATCGGCTGGTTCAACAAAATCTCTCACATTCACAACAAAAGTACAAAGTGTGCCATGACATGATGACACGCATAAAATTCTCATGCATTCCGAGTTGGCAATAAGGTATGGTTGCATCTTGAAATGAATGCTTTAAGGGCACACATTGAAAGATCAAGCCTCTATGTTACGGTCCTTAGACTACTCTCTCGGTAGCTGGCGAGAACACATTCGCTCTTGATCGTATCCATACTTGGGCAAGCACCCAATAGTCAATGTGGAGCTACTTAAGCCTTACTTCCCCCCACATATTGAGCCAACAATAGCACAACACCCTTCTGATTTGGATCTTGAACACTTGTGTCTTGTAGAGAAGGATAAAATCATTGAGGTAATTCATTTGTTCATTTGTTCCTAATGCTCAAGATCGGGAAATATGCTGATGAAGCGAAGTGGTACAACCTTCAGGTGCTTCGGGAATAGTTTCTGCAGCTAATTGAAGGTGCAATGGGACCATTGCTTCTAAAGAAAGGGTGAAGAAATTGAGCATAGCTCTCACAGCTGCACAAGCCTCCTCACTTCTCTTGAAAGTCTTGTGTTCCTTAGCCTCATCGTGTCTCGTGGCATGCATACAAACTTGCATTATCACGCAGCATTGGCACAACTCCTCGCAGCCTACTGCACACATCCATAATGTCCAGTATCTCGCACAACACTTTGTGCCATTTGTGAAGTCTCGCGACACCTTGGTGCATTGTTTTGCACAATACACGCTTGCCACAAAACATGCTTTGCAGTTCTCACAACTCTTGTAGTCCCACACTAGCATATCCCAACACTCATAATTTCCACAGTCTTGCATACTTCATGACGTAACACTTGTAGCCCCGTAGCATTGCGCCAACATAGCTAGTAGCATTCACAAATTTCGCAATGCTGTATATTATCTCAGTGTTCGAGCCTCACACAGTGCTATGCGGCACCTCGCAGCCTTGTGGCACCCTTTCATGCTTGCACCTCGCTTCTCCGCATGTCAAGTGATGTTGTAGATCTGCGCATCACCTTAGCAACATGCGTCTACTTGTCAGCATCTCGCTGCCATGCGATGCACTGGGTGGTACGGTCCATGTCCGCGCCATGTCAAAGCATCTTGCAAACATGCCACATGTCAGATCGCATTTGTTATTTGACCAGGGAAGATGAAGCGACAGTCTCTCCTGCAACAAGTTGTTAGTTGTAATTGCTATTACATAATCATACATGTGTGCATATATATATAAATGTGTGTGCGTGTGCGTGTGTGTGTGTGATGTAACCACACTCTCAACAAAGACAATCTATGTGATTGCAAATCATGCATGCATAGAGCCAAGAGAATACACATAGATCATAGGATATAGTTAGCATGCCCTTGGGTGTGTGTGTGTGCGTGCGGGTGTAGGTGTGGTGTGTGGGTGTGTGGTGTGCGTGCATGTGGGTGGGTGTGTGTGCGCGTGTGGGTGTACGACGGTGTGTGTGCATGCATGTGGGAGTGGGTGTGCGTCCGTGCGTGTGTGTGCGTGGGCATGTGCGTGTGTTTGTGTGTGTGTGTGTGTGCTCACTGTGCGTGTGTGCGTGTTGTAACCACACTCTCAGTAGTGCAATCTATGTGATTGCAAATCATGCATGCATTGCACACAAATTATAGGATATAGTTAGCATGCCCTTGGTATCTAACTTCAAACACACATAGTTTTGAATTCTTTCATTAGTCTAGGCAAATCAGTAAGGAAGCATTCCCTTTTTGATCACAAGACCTTGCACACTTAACCTCACTGATTCATTGTACACATTTGTAGCCCCTATCCTATTGAATAGAAGTTGCATTTTTGCATATAAGACTTCCGCATTAAAATGTTTTGGTAAACTAATTTGTTTAGCCTTTCTTGCTCATTTTACAATCCACCGCTTATCTCTAAGTGCGGTATTGTCCCTCCATACAAGGTCCTAGGCGCCATGGTGCAGATCATTTAATGAAGGACTTGTGGAATGGACAACTATTATTGATTATCAATGTA
Source organism: Taxus wallichiana var. yunnanensis (assembly GCA_018340775.1). Lineage (NCBI taxonomy): Eukaryota > Viridiplantae > Streptophyta > Pinopsida > Cupressales > Taxaceae > Taxus > Taxus wallichiana. Next base: position 180,023,565 of record CM031238.1, on the reverse strand, counting down.
AAGGAAAAGATGAGTTGCAGTAATTGGGGTAAGACAATGTAAGGAGGCTGATGTCCACTCAATAAATCTTCCAAGCAGTGGCACAAAGCTCAACCGAAGTCTAGGCAACACCACTGCAATGGGTGAAGGGGTTTCCTCCTACCCCAACACCCCAATATGCTACTATGCAGAGCCCTACAGCAACCTATGTATGGGCTCCAACCCCTGTACAAATAGTGGCAACAACACTGGGGGCCCTGACAGTTCCAATGGCACATGCAGTACCAAAATACGGTGGTGGTGGAAGAAGTGGAGGTGGCTACAAGAGCATGGGATTATACAAAAACAAAAATGACTTGGTTTAGGTTTTATTGAGAGCTGACTCACAAGTACTTCACATGCCCATGACATCTGAGTATTATAAAGGGAAGCAATAAGTGTTATCGCTGCCACCACCAAACCTAGCAAATCATTTTAGAGCGCTTCCTAGGACCAGTCCTTGACAAAGTGGGGAAAACACAAGAGAAGCTATGCTAGTCAGAACCCCAAATATAGGGAAAGATTTCTAAGAGTTGAGGCAGGGCCCAGCGACAAGAGGACATCAGCCTCATGGAGGTTAGATGAAATTTCAGTTGGCAGACAGAAGCAAGCGACACAAGGAAGTACTGTAGTAAGGATACTAGAAACCTTTGCAGTTTGCAGTGATGAACCTATATTGGCTCCTTTGTCAAGGTTGCACATCTAAAGAGAGATGGGACTCAAAGCCCATAACCGCCAATGTTGGCAGTCACAACTGGATAAGGAATGAGGACTGGAGGGGATATAGAGGAAAGAAGATCACCACAAACCACTAGTCCTGTGAATTTGCCTCGGGTAGATCCATGTGAAGCTTACCCAGACACAATCCAACTAGTGGCAGACATTAATGTGCTGCCAAGGAAAACATGTGAGAGATGCTAGGAAGACCTTAGTTGTAGGAGGCTGCATATGACATTGCACTGGAAGATGACAATCCCATATCCCCCTCAGATGTATTGGTAAGAGCAGAGGTAGACTTGATGGGTATAAAGAGAAAGGTTTAATTTGAGACCATGACATGGATGTATGCACGACAATTGTGAAATAGGAGGAAGGAAAGCCTGAAATATATTGAAAATACAAGGAAAAGTTAGGCTGTTATTGCAGAACCACTGGCAGTACCACCTGTTACCTGTAGGACAGGAGAAATAAAAAGAATATTTCACATAGAATAGGGGGCCTCATACATAAAGTTTCTTAAATATTTCGGTGGTGAAATTTCTTGGACTTTTGTTAAATATTTGGGTAGTGAGATTTGTTGGACCATCTCCAATAGATGAGAAAACGAGGATGGAAGCTTTAGATGGCACCCTTTCCATAATGACCAGAAGATGGTGGGGTGTACACACAGAGAAGATCATAAATTAGAAATCCTCATCAAACCGAGATTCATTAAATTGAAAGGATGATTTGGGGAGAAAACGCATAAATTGGAAATACAAGTCCAACACTGTATGTTGAGCACTGTAAAAAGATGTGGTAGAAGAATGGAGAGACCAATCCCAAAACACAGGTTCAAATATTTTCTTGGTCTTTGAGTCCAATGTCCAAGGCTTGATGTCTACCACATGAGTTAATAAGAGTACAAGTGAATGGAAGTGCTGTGTTTGATTCTCAACTTCTCGGACATAGACAAAGATATAAACAAAGCATTTCAGACAATAAGAATGTTTCTCATTATTCCTGACAAAGAGGCTGCCGAAACACTTTCTAGATTGGCAGAAGAAGAATGGTATTTAGGGAACCTAGAGGAATGGGAACTGATTGGAAGGATAAAGGGCCAGGTCAAGTATGGAGAAATGTCATTGTGTCGTATGATAAAAATGACGAATAAGAAGAGCTTGATGAGGATAATTCGAGGCACCTGAATCTTGAGATAGAATAGGCTTGATAGGGAATTAATAGAGACTTGTGAAGAGGAAATGACAATGTACTTATATCATCCATTGGAAATAAGTGATGAAAATATTAGGACAGAAGAAGAGTAGAAAATGGCAAAGATTAGAGACTACTGGACAAAAGAAGTAAGAAAAACAATGGAGTTTATATAAAGGATATTAAGATCTCTTTCCATACAGTTTCAAAGATCTTTGAGGCATAAAGAAGACAACAAGAGAATGAAATTGTCTTAAAAGATGATGGCAAGCTGGTATGGAAATGACCAGGCAGGCTAAACTCTAGTTGTAAGGTAAAAGTAAAAAGGAGCTAGATAGAATACTGGCAGTAGAAGATATTGATTGGATCAAATTGATGGTGATCTAGAATAAGAAAATTTGAGAGAGAAGGATTTGTGTAGATTTCAGGGGATTGAATAAAGCATGCATTCATGATCCATTCCTGCAGAAAAATATATTTCTTTACCGACAGATTTCAGGGTACCACCAAATGACTATAGTAGAATAGGACATGCCAAACATGACATTTGCTACAATCTGTGGATTATTAATGTACAACATCATGTCATTTGACATTTGGAGTGAGAATTGCACCAAGGTATTTTCAAGGATAATGATCGATGCGTTTAAGGAATTCATCCACGATTTTCTGCAAGTATGCATGAATGATTGGATGGTGTCTGTGTCATTGAAAGACCATGTCTAGGCTTCGAGACTGATGTTATAATGGTGCTGCCAACTAGGAATATCATTGAATTTGAAGAAGTTTATATTTACAATGCCAATCAGAATACTATTGGGTCACACAATTTGGAAGGAGGGATTGATGGTAAACCCATTTAAGATTGCACCAATGCTAAACTTGTCATCACCCACAATGCCAAAGGATGTAAGAAATTTCTTGGGTTACACCATATATTATAGAAAACCCAAGGAAATGTCCAGAGGTGGCAAGCCCAACAGAAGAATTGTTGAAGAAGGTACTGAATAAGTTTTGTCAGGAAACATTTGAAGAACTGGAGAACAGGTTCTCCAAAGCTTCCATATTGGTATTCCCTGAAAGGATGGGACCCTTCCATGTGTATGTAGATGTGTCAGGGATAGGCGTAGCTAAGGGAGTCATATATAGACTGCTCCATTTTATTTCTGTACAGAGATTGGCAAAAGCGGAAGAGAATTCCACCACTATGGAGAGGAGGCACTTGGATGGTGTATGCCTTACAAAAGATCAGGTATTATTTGAAGGCAAAAACTATTTATTTATTTTAACTGACCACGAGTTGCTGAAGCATGCGATAAACAAGTCCTGGGAAGAATATGTTGATGTTTTTCAGGAGTTTGAATTCAAGATAGAGGTTATGTTTGGAAGAGCCAATTAGGGAACACCCTATCAATCTGTGATAGGTAACAAGGAAGATAAAAGAATGATAAAAGATGACTTCACAAGGGCCCATCTATTCAAAATCGAGGCCGTGTCCAGGGAATTGGAAGAGATAACTAAACTACTTGGTAGAGAAGAATTTCTAGAGGGGTACACAAACTTTGTTAAGGGGAAGCTATTAAATCTGACTATTGTCGCCTCAATGAAGTTCTTGTTTCAGCATAAGTGGATTATTGCTCATCACCCACAATCCTAATGGGATGAAACAGGCATTCAACAATATACTGATGTTTAATACTCGAGTCAATTTTTCTATGAAATTTTACTTATGTAAATTATTAACAAGGGGATCCATACCCCTTGAGAAACTTAGTTGTTTCTTGAATAGCTACGACCACCACATAATCCAAGTTGTCCCCTACTGACATAAGAACCAAATGCTTCATTCTAGCAAAAACATTTAATTTGACAATCAAAATCAATTATCATACAACTGGAAATAGGGCAGTGACAATCCAGAATGGCTGAATCCCGATGGAAAGATCTTTTTCATTGGAGGAAAAAGTGTCAACACGTGAATTTGCATAGAGTCTATCAAGCCTGGCATGCATCCACCTACTTTTCACTTGTTTGTTGGATCACATGTACCACCCTGTTGGTGCAAGATTCTCTTGACCCATAGAGTCTCAGCAGACAAGGAGTCCTTTTGCACTCATTTCAAGCTTGTCTATCTTCAACTTCAAGCGATGTTTCACGGTCTCCAACATTGTCATTGCCCTACTTAACCATATTAAAGTCCCCTCCTACGCCTTACTCACACTAGGCAACATTTAGGCCATCCATTGCCAGAGATGGGTTCTACAAGTACAGATGGGGTTGTTTGGGGTATACATCAATGGTAACCCCACACTTTACCTGCTAACAAAACTGTCATCCAACAACAATGGGCCATAAGGTTCTTCCTTTACCAAGTACATAGGCAACAAGACAACCAACTGCCCTTTACATTCCTCATGAGAAGTGGTCAAATAGTCATCATTCTTGTTGCACTTAAACATTCATAGATTTAAACAAGTGACTTTAATCTCTTGAAGTAGGAGCAAAATATTCTGCCTGCAATCACCTGAGGCACCTGTACATTTTATTTCGACATCTTTAACTTTAAAGACAACTGTCATTCATTCTTTTGCTCAACCTCAAAAGAGTTTTTAACAGAAAAATCCGTTGAATGGGCAATGCTTAATAGACATGGGAAGGTGTAGCTATAATAGGAGTGTCATTGCCATGGATAAAGTCTAAGTCACAAGGTTCGCCGAATTTTTGGCCAAAAATTCAAAATTCGTCGAACTTGTCAGGTGCCCTAAAAAGTTCGTCGAAATTCGTATAGTTCGCCTAGGGAAAAATGCCAAAGGGAAGAGCCCAAGCATGTCCTTATAATCCCTACTTTTTTTCTTTTTTGGTCGAAGACATCAGATTTTGAGTGATTTTACAGAGGATTAGGTCGCCACCCTGGTGTTTGTGTTGAAGCTTGAACAACAAGCAATAGACTATGACATTGGCGCCAACAATGTGGGCATTGGTGTAGGTTGTAGCTGCGTGGGAAGAGTCACGGGAATGAGGGTTTGATTGCACTGCTATGAGAGGCACTAGGGAGAAATCATGGACAGTAGAATGGGAGGGCATAACAGTGCGTGGGAGCCATTATTCTTCACACTTTGCAGATTGAGCCGCCGAGTCTTCCTCCAACTTCCTCCGTACGATGCATATTAGTTTTGCCTCTTTAACTTTCAACGCAATATAGTTTTAGCTTTTAGGTTTTGTTTTAGTTTTTAGTTTACATTGTTTATTTTTATTTTTACTTTTCATTATGTTACTTTTTGCTTTCAAGTTTCAATGCACTTTTAGGTTTTGTTTTATTTTTAGTTTATAATATTTATTATTACTTCTAATTTTTTAATTATTTTTCCTTATTTTTTTTTTTTTCAAACGTTTTAATCTTTTTAAAATTTGTTATATTTTTTAAAATTTGTTTAAAACTTTTATTTAAATTTTTATGATTTAATTTGTTTATTATATTTATTTTTTAAATCTAATATGAAATAGCTTTTATTTAATTTTATATATATATATATATATGATGATTATAAATGTCTTTAAATGTATTTATAATGTTTTTACTTTTTTATTTTTATTCACTATTTAATTTTAATTTTTAATTTTTTTATATTGTATTTATTTTTTAAATTTAATATTTTGCCATACGTTTTTAAAATTTAACTTTTATGATTTGTTTTTTATCATTTTAAATTTAATAATTTATAATTTATCAATATAATTTACATTGATTTATCATTTAATTTTTAAAAATTTAATAATGAATAATAAATGTGTTAATTTAATTTAAAATTTAATAATGAATTTATTTTTTATTTATTTTTATTGAATATGAAATTCGTCAGGGCACAATCCCAACGTCATCCCTTATTTACTAAGGTATCTCATAGGATTGAAACCTTAGTGGATGGCTAGGCAACACATTTTACACCATCATATGTACCATTATTATTTTTATGTTGTGTGTTTTTAAAAAATTATGTTTTTCTATTAATCGAACTTAATGGTGAATTTTTTTGAACATTATCCATTGGGTGAACTTGAACCGAATTTTATCCTTGTCAAACTTGATAAAGTTGATGCTCATTTCTGTATTCAGTCAAAAGCTTGGATGGGTCATGTGCACCTGATCATTTTTTTAATTCCAGGAATCTTGCTCAAGATCTTTGGCTACTTGTTTTATCTCATTGTGCTGGCCACTTCAATTTGGGACCCATTCCTCCCTAGAAGTAATGGAGCCTCTATCTTGCTTAGCTACCTGATTGTTTTTTTAAATTGTTTTTCACTCGCTACCCTTAAGATTTTTTTGCTGTTTTTGGGACCCCTTGTGATATTTTATGCATCTAAGGGCCAGCATCTGTATTTTAGTGTTTACACGATGGGCATTCCTCAATTCAATGAGAATATGAAAGGCAAACAAAACAGCAATTAGATGATCAAGGCACAAGACCTTTTGGTTGTGTGCAGCTCTGTTGAAATGAAGGCGAGTCTTTGTAGGGAACTGTGAATATCAACCTCCACACAGACTCTTAGAATTGTTCACAAAGTGTGGTAGCCTCTCCTATTCCCAACAGGAATGCATTCAAATGGCTGCACTGTCTTCTCAATTTGGGCTGGAAAATGTTCAGATACATGCAATAGTTCCATCAAATAAGAGTATATAATATTTATGTTGTGAAGCAAAGCTGGGATTAAACTTCTCATACCAAGACTGCACATGTGCCAATGTACCAGCAATCATCCACACTGCATTCTGGAACACAGCTTGAGCTGCCTTTTCTCTGTCTAAGAGCACACAAATATAGCCCTTGCCTAGCCTCCACAAATATTCCATCATCCATCCCTTTGGCTCCTATGTATCATGGTATCACATGTGATCTCCTTTTCGAGAGGCATTCATGTTAAAAAATTGAGGTTGACAACCCTCTTCTTGAGTCCACTCAGCCACAAATTTGACTTCTTCATCATTTGAAAAATCAATATCAAAATTTCCTAACCACTGTTGAGGCTTTGAACTCAACAGGGCTTTGTCTCCCTGGATGTCAATAACAAAATATGCTTCAGAAAGGGACTCTAATGGGCAGGATTGTCCATTTAACCTTTGGATCCGTTTGCGTCTATAGGAAAGATTGCTGAAATGAGCTTCTTATCATCTGCGGACATAAATGTGCCCATAGCAGCATAGTTGGAATCCATCCATTTGTGTCTTAGGAAAGATTGTTGAAATGAGCTTCTTATCATCTATGGACATAAATGTGCCCATAGCAGCATCATTGCAATCCATAGATCCTGCGGAAAGGAAGCCCTCTTTGTTTATACCACTGTTTTGCATGCTTCACATGCAAAGCTGTAGACATGCTTCAGGTGGCCACAAAATTAGTTCTAAGACCTTACAGATTTGGATTCAATTCCTGAGCTTGAATGAGGGAAAACCACGAGGAGGAATGCATTTCCCAAAACATGCAGCAATAAATACCCTCACTCCAACAGAAACAAACGGCCCAGGAACCGGTTTATACCACAGGATGCCTTGGGTTTAAAAACACACATTGGCTGAAAAAGAGGCACAATTGTTCAGAAGTCTCACAGCATGGATTTTCTGTTTGTCCTTTTCTGCAGAAGAATTAGGAATGGAGAAAAGAAGGAAAAAATGTCATGCAAAGGATGATGCAAAAATAACTCACGAAGCTAACTTTTACAGAGCCAAAGCCACCTTTACAGGGGCGACTCATTCTTTATGCACATTCATATATATATATATATATATTTTTTTTCCAAATAGGCTGCTATCCTTTGCATGATTTTCATAGCAACAAATGCATGGTTTCAGATAAAAGACCTGCCCAAATCCCTCAAACACCATGCAGCCAGATTGTATGCCCAAGCTCAAATGTGTTATAACTTATTGTTATGGTCTGTTAGTATTTGCTGGTAACATGTAGTTCTTCCCATGATAATGGGTGTCAGGCATGCAATGGTCTTAGTGCTATGTTTGAAAGTAATCTTGATATGTTGCCTATCACAGTGTTTTGCTTTGTAAGTCTTCGGCCTTGAAATAAAATTCAGAAAAGGATCAGCAGTGATAATTTTTAGTGTCTTCTGTTTATTGTATGGAACTTAAATCACATTTGGTTGAAATTGTGAAGATTTTGATAAATGCTCACACTTCTATCTTACAGGTTTACTGTTGTGGGCATCGATTTGGTCATTAATATTATATTTTGTGCATTATATACTACAATTCATGTGCTTTAACTCATACCAGTTAGAACCTAGACTCCCTTATTGTTGCAAGACCAAGATTTTTTTTTGCTGCAAATCGTACAATAATCTAAAACTGAAACTGATCGAGACACTGAAATGAATCTTCTGGGAAAAACTGACAATGAAATTGCTGAAAAATTAAAAACTGAATCTATTTAATAGCTGAAATGTTAAAGGCTGAGAAGTCCTCAATTGTCTTTTGGAAGGTGTCAATTTCTCAAAAGTCACAAACTTGTTGGTTTTGTATCATACATGAAGCACTTTGTTTCTGCAACAAGTGGATCCAAGCTTGCCACAGTTCTATTTTGTACATTGTAATCATTTTGTTATGGTAGTGTCTAGAACCACAAGGATGTAATAGATGCAGTAAGTAGACAACTTTTGAATGTTGACTGTCATGTGATAGATTTATATTTCCCGAGCAAGGTTCAGTTTGAGAAGCCACCAACGAGCAAATTTGCTTACAATTTTTTTTTCTATATCCTGCAGATCTATAAGGCTCAGAGAAATGCTATACTTTCAGTAAGTGCATGTTTTCTTTATTGGTGAGTTTTATAACTGATGCCTTTTGAATAAAAATATATGCTGTTGTATCTGCATCAAACTGCAATTATGTTTCAAATGTATAGAGGTTTGTCGACTTCAGAAAACATTTTTCTTGATATATGATGCAATTTAACTTTTCTACATAAATATTTTTTGAAAGAAAGTATTAAATTGTCTCTCTTGTCCATGACAAATGATCATGTGCTTGCACTTCATTTATTTGAAAAAAATATCGAATTATGAACTTCATATCTACTAGTATTTTACATTTTGTACCCCATTCCTCAATCTCATCTGGTGCAGAAGAAAAACTATGAATATATCAAAATGACTTTTCAGTAGCCTAAAAGTTCCTAGTAGGACTAGGGTGATCTTAAACTGATGATTACCATATCATGTTTACAAATCCCTTCAACCTGGTTATGCATATCATTGACTGACATCTGTATAGACCATCTATGAATGCAGAATGGCTTAGAAGTAACTTTTGTACCTGTGATTACAGATTTACATTTTCACAAAGATTTGACAATAATGGCTGTAGAAAATCACAATCAAATAGGATTTGACAACTACCTGTAAAAATTTATTTGCAAAACCTTGGAGAATGAAGAAATAGCATGGAAGTGCTAACTTCAACTGAAGCAAATGGTTCTAATTGCAAAAATTCAAGTACCTTGGAGAGTGAAGAAATGGCATGGAAGTGCTAACTTAAACTGAAGCAAATGATTCTAATTTCTAATTGCAAAAGGCCCAAATGCCTTTTCCAAACTTGAACGCGTGAAACTCTGACCAAAATAGCAGCAGGGAGGCAAGCAAGCTCCCATGGTGGATAGTGGAAAGATTATGGATGTGTAAAGCCGTAAGAAACATTGACCATTTGATGATAAAATAGTTTTAGCATCTGTCAACATTAGTTTGCATATCTTATGGCATGCATGGTCTGAGTATGAAATTAATGGATGATCAAAGCCCAAACTTAGATCGATTATTAACATTGAAAATACATTAAGTCCTTTTGCAACTGATTTTCAGGACATATCTAACTTCATTTCCCAAATTATAAACACAAATAGGGAGCAATCTGTTAGCATAAAAATAAAGCTTGGTGGTCAATCAAACAAAAAAGAAAAAGAAAATCAGACATAAAGCCTGAATATGTATCACGATGTTCACTCACTAAATCGGTTCTAGTACCATGTCAAACAAACTAATGAAGTGGATGATAATTGCCACATTTTTGTTAACAACAGTATAGGCATCCCTTGCGTATGGTAAAGGGTTATTTGATTCTTCCAGTACAGGAGTCTTAATTGATCATGGTACATTTGATTAAACATTCAAACTGCTTCTCGTTTGCAAGCATGGATTGAGATCATAGTTCAAAAACTTGGCAAGTAGTCCCTGATTCACGAGTTCGTAAGCCGGACGTCATGAATTGCTTGCCTAGCCTCTGGTGATTACTCGCCAAAAACTCACTGTGTACTTGCTAGTCTGTAAAAAACATGGCAATGGAACTAAAAAAAAAATGGCATTCAAGGGAAAATTTGTTTTTTTGGTCATTTTCAGATCTGTTCAACCCTGTTAACACACTTTCAACATTTTTCAGCTTCCGTGAAGTGATCGTCATTGGATTTGAGGGATTTTTCATCGGTTGGAGTTCAATTTGAGAAGTATTTTCTTGGCATTTTTTTAATTTTAGGTTTGTGAGGCTTTTTAATTTAATTCCAGGTCTCATTAGGGTTTTAAAACTTATTATTTTGATCTATTTTTTCTCTCTTATTTTCTCTTTTAGGATTTTGAAGTTATTTTTCATTTCAGTTCTCTTCCAGGGTATATTTTGCTGCTTATCATTTTTTTCTCTAGACTTGTTATGCGATAACATCATCCACTAAGGGGCAAGGCAATTTTGCATGGCAGAAACTTGGAAGGACCATACTTGAAAGCATTAGGGTGACGATTTGAGATGAGAGGAGGCATTGATTGCCTCAAATATCACCTTGTACAAATCCTTGGACGAGACGTGAAGTTGCACAATCAAGTGGAGGAGGAAGTTACTCAAGGGATGAATACCCTTCTTTCTAGTTGTGAGGAGAAAAAGACATAAAGAAAGAGGACGAGGAAAACAATTACAGCCGTCATGAATTCCCCATTGAGTTAGATATTAATTTAGATTCTTTTATTGAGGCATGGAAGCTGATTAAATTTAGAGTGCTTCTTTGTTGATCGTAATACCCTAGGTGCACAACCTTCACTCTAAGGTACTACTTAGAACAGGAGAAGTACCATGAAGCGAGGATGATTGTTGCCATGTTTTTGAACTATAATAACATACCATTCAATGTGGTAATAAACCATATTGGGAGGCATAAGTAAATGCATAAACTGTTGTTGAGTGTTATATCCCAAACATGTAATCGTCTTATGAGTACTAAGGTTATGGAATGGAGTGCATAACCTCTACCTTTCATTTATTAGTTCTCAATAATTAGTTAGGCCAACCTAATTAAGATGAAAAACCCTTTGTATTTATGTTACTACTTGGAACTTGGAGAAACACCATGAAGCAAGGATGGTTGTTAATGTTTTGAACTATAATAACATACAATTCAATGTGGCAAAAACCCATATTCGGAGGCATAAGTATATGCTTAGACTGTTGTTGAGTATTATATTCCTAACATTTTATCTTCTTATGAGGACTGAGGTTATGGATTGGAGTGTTAAATATTGTCGCCTATCCATGGAAGTGGTGCGGCCTATTTTGAGGGCGCACTTGGAGCTTTTTTAGGCAGCCAGATTTAAAGCAATAAGCAGTGCCTATGTTTAGGTAAAAGCTAATATTAGCTTTGTAACTCGAGTCTTTGTGGATAAAGCAAAACTTTACTTTAAAGTATTATTTATATACTTTAGCTTGTTGGTTAAGCAAGGTTAATTATAGGATGTGCTTGGTTATAAAAGCACATTCTCTCCATTTAGAGAGGTTAGTTGCTAGAGTTGTTGGATACAAGTTTGGTGTAGAACTTGGGCTGAATACATGTTGGCTGTGGTTGTGTTTGGTGTAGAACTTGGGGGCCCGAATACAAGTTTGGTGTAGAACTCGGGTAAGGACAATGAAAGAGTTAGTTGGAGGACAAAGCTTTGTTGGAGGCATATTAGATTTGTAAGTTGGTTTTCAAGTTAATACAATAAACAAGTTAAGGCTGGGTTTTTCACCCGATAGGGTTTTCCAGGTAAATATTATGTCAATATTCTTGTGCCATTTAGATCTCTATATTTTGCTTCTCCATTTAGTTTATTGCACCATGGTTTGCTGAAATTCCCAACATGTGGTATTTGAGGCAAGGTTGTGCTCGGAGGGTTTTTGACAGTTTGCTTTAAATGGTTGTGAGAAATGTCGATCTAGGCGGTAGAATCTTGAGTATGGTAGGTAGCACTAGGATTGATATTGACAAGTTCGAAGTTAGGGAGGAGCCCCTTGATGATCCAAGCTTTGGACAAGGAGGGGTGTGTATGGATGAAAAAAGGTTATGCGTATCTTAAAGCTCTAAGAATGCATGCATGATGTGATGCATGGATATATTTAAAAGTCAATTTATAGATGGGAAGTTGCCTTAGAGGAAGAAAAAGGGCGGTGAATTCTCTCTATAGAAAGAATTGAATTATGCTCAATAATAAGTTTTGGGAGGAACAAGTGGGTAGCAAAAATTGGGTTCGGAATTGTCATGTTAGTGGGATTTGAGAAGTTGGACCGAGTGGTGTAGTAAAGTACTTGAGAAAGCAAGATCTCGAGTCGGCAAGGTGGGTGTGGACCAACACTTGGAGTGAGATCTCCAAGGCGGTGACACATAGAGAATGAGATGGAATACATAGTAAGGTGAGATCTTATGAGTGTAAAGTTGCAGGTGACAATGGGTGAGGAGTAGATATTATGTTAGAGGATCTTGTGGCAAGGCGGGGAGCATCATTACTTGCCTAGGTGAGATCTCTGAGCAAGTTGTGATGTTAGGATAAGGCGCTAGAGGATTGGTGAAGATCCTGCGCCAATGTGACCTCAAGGAGCTTAAAATATGGGTGTGGGGCAATTGTGCTTGCAACATCTTTGGTGGAACAGTGGAAGAAGGTGTCGGGAAGTATTTACCCCGCGATACCGTGATAATGGTTGCATAAAGGCGAAGGAGGTGGTGGTGAATTTCTCGCCGCCGCAAGAGCTTGAGATAGGGCGTGTTGAGAGTGGCGTAACCGCGAAGGCGGGAAATAAGGTGGGTAGAGCGGGCGAGGCAAATATCGCCTCGGCCAGATCTTGTGATAGACATAATGGCTACGGGAGAGTTCTCACCCCATGAGAACTTATGACCGAAAAGATAAAAACCGTCAATTTGAAGACGGGGAGTTCTCACTCCCACAAGAATCGGGAAGGTGTGAAGAAGAATTTTGGGGGTTCTCAACTTGAGAGATTGTAGTGTGGAAAAGCATTGGCTAAGGTGAGATCTCATGGATACAGAGGTTTTTGCGGTGAGGTACTGGCCGCAGCAAGATTTAGAGGTCGAGAAAAGACTATAAAGGAGTTCTCGTCATGGAAAAAATTGGATGTCGGGTGCATTAATGTCGGATGTAGATGAAATAAGGTGCCCGTAGGAACTCATGAATGACCCAAAGATGTCACGGTGTGTGGCATCTCTCGTGGTTTAGTGAGGGCAATCGAAGACATGTTGTGGAGATGACGCTATATCAAGATCTCGGAGGCATGGAAAGGCGTTAGATCATGGTCATGGGTAAATTTTGCAACAACGATATCCCGACAAGGTTGGAGGTCGGTAAAGGAAGGCCGAGACCGGGGTTAGTGGTGAAGCTAAGGAGATGTCGCCTAGCGGCATCTCGGGTTAAACTCGGTGTCAATAAAGGAATGTTGAGGAGGTGTTGTCCCAACGACATCTAGGATGGTCTAGGGATAATGAAGAGGAGATGCGGAGTTGTCACCTCGGTGACATCTTAGAGAAGATGTAGTCCAAAAGGATGGAAAGTGGAGAAAGACATCACCCCAATAATATCTTAACATTTTATCCAAAACATCAAAATTCATCTAAAAGTTAGCTTAACGACTCTTAGTGAATGCAATGGTCCGATAAGATTTGAGAATGCACAAGGAATGGGAGTTTGTTAGTAGAGAGGTATGGAAGATTGGAACACGGTGAATTGAATCTTTAGGGTATGTGCAGGGACATATGATCGTGAAATTTTGCTAACAAGGGTACTTTGCTTATCACGAGATCTTGGTGAAAGCAAGGAAATTTCACTCTTAGGGTTGCGTAGTGATGTGGAATTTCATTTTGTAAGGGAAATGGTGAAGAGGGTGGTGAAGGTAATGAATTGTTGGTGAAGGTAGTGTGTGGTGAGGGGATCGCTTGGTGTAGGGAAGAGATGGGCATGGTCGCCTGGAGCTGCCGAGGATTGGTTTCATGTTCTCTTTATGGACTAGACAACTAGGGGAGATTGTTGGATATTGTTGCCTATCCGTGCAAGTGGCGCGACCTATTTTTGGGGGTGTACTTGGAGCTTTTTAAGGCGGCCGGATTTAAAGCAATAAACAAAGCCTATGTTTAATTGAAAGCTAATATTAGCTTTGTAACTTGAGCCTTTGCAGATAAAGCAAAGCTCTACTTTAAAGTATTAATTATATGGTTAAGCAAGGTTAATTATATGATATGCTTGGTTATAAAAGTGCATACTCTCTCATTAGAGAGGTTGTTGAGGACAATCATAGTGTAGAGCTTGGCCGAGAAGCCAAGTAGTCAAGAGCGATGAGGTGCGGTTGTTACGATTGCTGAAAAAGGCCATTGGTTCTGAGGCTAGAGTAGCCGATGTTGAATAGCTTGGAGAATGTCAATGCAAATTAGTATTGGAAGAATGGATAGTGGATCACGATAGAGTGTTTTATGTAAGGCTTGTTTGAGCCTTGAAGAAGGCCTATTGTATTTGTAAGCTGGTTCAAAGTTAATGCAATTATCAAGGTTCTTGTTGAGTTTTTTACCGCAAGGGTTTTCCCAAAGTGTAAATCATGTGTCAATGTTCTTGTGCCATTTACATCGTTATGTTCTCGCTTCTTTGTTTAGTTATTGCACCATGGTTTGCCCGAAATTCCCGACATGGATTGCATAACCTTTAGTACTGTGTTGGAGCTGAAGTTATTTTATGATTTTCTTTAACAAGGGTTAGAGCTCTTTCAAAACCCTACGTTTATCCTCGATAAAAAAAATCCTCTAGGAGTAACTTAAACCATTGAATGTCCCTTTTGGAACTGAAACTGAAAAGGAGGAAATCACACAAATCCAAACCTTTTTAAATTTTGAATTTTGGACCAGTAAACTGAATTTGATGACCACTGAAATTAACAGTCTGAAATTTATAACAGCAGTCCAGAAATGAGGAAAAACTTCTCAAATATCATCAACAAACTCAACCAAAATGTAGATAGGTATTTTAGGAAATATTTAACACACTTTGTACCATCAATTCTGATCACACATGCAACTGAAAATTAATTCCGAACAACAAAAGTACATCTCATAAAAATTATGAAATGAAGGGTTTCCAAACCCCAACAACCACAAGAAATATAGATTCCGGCTTTGAAATTATGCCAATTCAGAATATGAAATCAGATTTGCAACTTGTGCCCTAGAAGGCACCTAAATGCTATCAAACCCTAGTCGCTCCAACTAGGAAGGGCTCATAAATGCATGCAAACACTTGTAGATATCTTCTTTGATCTTCCAATGCCCAAATCTGCAAAAGGTCTTCAAGATGTCTTCACTTCACCCAAGAATGGAGGGTTTTCGTCCTCCAACCAGCCACAAGGAAGGTTTTCGTCTTCCTTGGAAAAAGCCACACAATTGGATTTTCGCCCAAAAGTGGAATGAACTAAGAGCAATCAACCCAAAGATCAAGTGTAAATAAAATGCGCCAAGATTGATGATGAAAATGAAGTCTTTGATCTCCTTTTATATCCCTCCTTTGGCGCCAAAAGCCAAAATAGAAGGACCGACCTCATAAAGCTTCTTTGGAGCTTTTAATTTGCTTTTAAAACTCTTCCAAGCCAGCATTCACCAACCTAATAGAGAAAACATTTAAA
This sequence comes from Taxus wallichiana var. yunnanensis, assembly GCA_018340775.1. NCBI lineage: Eukaryota > Viridiplantae > Streptophyta > Pinopsida > Cupressales > Taxaceae > Taxus > Taxus wallichiana. The sequence continues at coordinate 180,007,676 of CM031238.1, read as the reverse complement.
GAAAACATTAAAAATTATCAAAAGAAAAATGAAATGGGAATGTAATTCCTTCCTTTCTCATTCAACTTCATTGCCACGGAAAGGAAATGGCAAGAAGTCCATAATTAGGCTCTTAAGTTGAAAAATGGGACATTACAGTCCTCCCTTCCCAAAATTGCTTGTCCCCAAGCAATTGCAAACTCAATGGATCTGCTGTCTTGTTTCCTTCATTCTCCTCATCATGTAGTTCCACATCCCTAATGAAGTAGGAGGTGGCATCCTTGATAAAGCATCCGCTACCACATTGTGTTTTCCCTTGACATATTCAATATCAAAATCAAATGCTTGGAGTCTACTCACCCATTTTGTTGCGGTCATTTAATTCTTTTTGATGGAGAAAGAATCTCAAGCTATTGTGGTCGGTTTTGACCACAAACCTTCCACAAATCAAGTATTTCCGAACTTGATCAATGCATGCATGATGGCTAACATTTCCTTGTCATAGATGGAGAATTTTTCTCATGGTCCTTCAATTTCCAACTCTCATATGCAATGGGGTGCTTGTTTTGCATCAAAACAACTCCTATACCCTCACCAGAAGCATCACATTCAAGTACAAATGGTATAGAAAATCTGGAACAACAAGAACTGGACAAGAACACATCACCTTTTTAATTCTTCAAAAGCTATGTGGGCTGTTTTTGACCAGCTGAAAGCTCCTTTCTTCGTTAGAGAAGTCAATGGGGCTGCAAGTTGGGAGAATCCTTCACAAATCTTTAGTAGTAAGAACATAAACCCAAAAATCCTCTCAAATGTGTAATGTTGGTTGGAGTTGGCCAATCCATGATGGCTTGGATCTTGTGTTGATCCACATGAACCCCATGTGCATTGATAACATGCCCCAAGTACAAAATTTCAACCATTCCAAACTCACATTTGGATTTCTTTGCATAAAGTGACTGCTGTTCTAAAATTTCCAGCACCTTATCCAAGTGTTGGAGGTGCTCCTCCCATGTTTTACTATAAACCAAAATGTCATCAAAGAAAACCAACACAAATTTCCTCAAATGCTTACCAAAAATGTGATTCATGCATGATTGGAAGGTGGCCGGGCATTGGTTAACCCAAATGGCATGACAAGGAACTCAAAATGCCCAAAGTGACATCTAAAAGCGGTTTTGTGTACATCTTCCTCCCTTACTCTTATTTGGTGATACCCAGATCTTAAATCAATTTTGGAGAAGTAGACCGCTCCATGTAGCTCATCCATTAGCTCATCAATCCTTGGTATTGGATACTTGTTCTTGATTGTCTTCTTATTTAGTATCCGGTAGTCCACACACATCCTTAGAGTGCCATCCTTCTTCTTTACAAGCACTACGGAAGAAGCAAAGGGGCTGGAACTAGGCCTAATCAACCCCATTTCCAACAATTCTTTGATGGTTCTTTCAATTTCTTCCTTGTAGATCCTTGGGTGATGGTAAGGAGTGGTTATTACCGTTTGGTACCTAGTTCTAACTCAATAACATGTTGGAATCCTCTATCCGGTGGCAGCCCATGAGGTAATTCATTGAAAACTTTGGCATGCTTGTCAAGTATGGGCTGAATATCATCATGAAAAGATTGTTGAATGGAAATAGAAGAGTTAGACCTTACCAAGCAATGAGCAGCCCAAGCAACCTGCCCCTTTTTGAAAGTCCTTTCCATGCTCTTAGTGGTCACAACTTGAGGAGTCCCACCTTTCATACCATGCAACACAACCTCCTTGCCTTCTACCTTAAATTTCAGCTCCATATTTTGGTAGTTTTGAGAGAATTCACCCAAGGAATGTAACCATTGAACACCCATTACTAAATCTGTTTCACCAATGCTAATGACATAGAAATCATCTCTTACCATATGTCCTCCCAAGGTGAGTGTGAGCTGAGGTATTCTTTTTGTGCATGGAAGTATGAAGCCATCCGCTACCGTGACATTGAAACCCTTGAAATTTTCAGCCTTCAACTTCAATCTTTTTACCAAACTTTCATCAACAAAATTATGTGTGGCTCCACTATCAATCAATACCGTGACCCCTTGCCCTTGTAGATCACCCTTTACCCAAATGGGTGATATCTAGGGGCTCCGGACAAGGTGGCAAGAGTACCATCTAATTTTTCCGATCCTCTTCCGGAATGCTATCTTGCTTGGCTTCATCTACATTGTTATCATCTTCCTCACAATCTGAAAATACTTCAATATAATGCACTTTACCTTTACCTAAACAACGATGTCTGGGAGTCCATGGATCCTTGCAAGAGAAGCACAAATTCTTCTTTCGTAGCTCGTTTCTAGACTCTCCTTCATTGCTGGTTTTGGGCAGCTCCTTGTGAGTAATTGGCATCTTTTGGAAGGGCTTCCTTGGCTGGTCCAAGGGAGGGTTTCTAGGTTGTCCCAATGATCTAGTTGGCTGTCCTCCACTTGAATTTCCCTTGAGATGACTGCTGTTCGCTGTTGTTTTTGGGGCAGCTCCTTCAGATCCAAAGCCTTTTTGATTTCCTCTTGAAGAGACAAAGGATCAAAGGCTCTAACCAAGCCTTTGAGTGGCTCGATCAAACCCTCGATGAAGAGCACTACAAGCCTCCTCTCTGAAACATCTGTGATCATAACGGAAAGCCTTTGAAATTCAGTCACATATTCATCCACCGTGCCTTGTTGTCTCAAATGAGCAAGCTCACGAAAGTGAACTTCCGAATCAACTCTATCAAACCGATCAATGAGCCTTTGACAAAACTCATCATAGGAATGGATCTCATTGTGCCCTTGTGTCACTAAACCATGAAACCACCATTCATGAGCAATCCCCTCAAGATGTAGGGTTGCAAACTTGATAGCATCATCCTCCATCATGGGCTTCAAGGACAAGTATGTATCAAGCTTCTGGATCCAAGCCCTAGCTTTCCCTTGGTTGATCCATCAAAGGTGGAGAAAGTCATCTTCCCAACACATTTTGCACCTCCTTCTTGCGGCATATGTTGTCTTGGCTCGGGCCTAGACCTTCCTTTGTTTACACCAATGAATTCGGCAAGTGAAATGGCCTCACGTATCTCTCTTGGAAGAGCCATATACTCTTCATAGCTTGTGGCAATGCTTTGCCCCATAGAGGGCCTTGCTCCCACATCCGGAATAACTTCTTCCCTTGGAAGAAAAGTAGGCCTTGTGGCTGATCTGTGGGCTGATCCCAAAGGTCGCCGTGCATTATTAGCTCCGGATGAGCTACCATCTCCATTATGAACCCTAGGTTCAATCATCCTCTTGAAGAGATAGGGCTAGGAAATCCATGGTATCCGCCAATCACTTGTTGTTCCGCAATAAGCTTATCGAACTTGGCTTCTTGAGGATCTTGGTTGGCCATATTATCCTCCTCTCTTGGTTGGTCTGCTTTCCTTCTTCTTTGATAGTATAGAAAACCCTTGTTGCCCTCTTCCATGAAAACCCTAGGATGGGAAGATCGGAGCTCTGATACCACTATAATGTCCCTTTTGGGACTTCAACTAAAAAAATGAGGAAATCACACAATCCCAAACTTATTAAATTTTGATTTTTGGACCAGCAAACTGAATTTGATGACAGCTGGAAATCAGCAGTCTGAAATTTATAACAGCAGTCCGGAAATGAGGAAAAACTTCTCAAATGTCATCAACAAACTCAACCAAAATGTAGATAGGTATTTTAGGAAATATTTAACACACTTTGTACCATCAATTATGATCACACATGCAACTGAAAATTAATTCTGAACTGCAGAAGTACAGCATTTAAAAAATTATGAAATGAAAGGTTTCCAAACCCCAACAACCACAAGAAATATAGATTCTGGCTTTAGAAATTATGCCAATTGAGAATATGAAATCAGATTTGCAACTTGTTCCCTAGAAGGCACTTAAATGCTATCAAACCCTAGTTGCTCCAACTAGGAAGGGGTCATAAATGCATGCAAACACTTGTAGATATCTTATTTGATCTTCCAATGCCCAAATCCTGAAAAGGTCTTCAAGATGTCTTCACTTCACCCCAAGAATGGAGGGTTTTCTTCCTCCAACCAGCCACAAGGAAGGTTTTCGTCTTCCTTGAAAAAAACCACACAATTGGATTTTTCACCCAAAAGTGGAATGAACTAAGAGCAATCAGCCCAAAGATCAAGTGTAAATAAAATGCGCCAAGATTGATGATGAAAATGAAGTCTTTGATCTCCTTTTATATCCCTCCTTTGGCGCCAAAAGCCAAAATAGAAGGAATGACCTCATAAAGCTTCTTTGGAGCTTTTAATTTGCTTTTAAAACTCTTCCAGTCCAACCCATCCGACCTACCTAATAGAGAAAACACTAAAGAAAACATTAAAAATTAGCAAAAGAAAAATGAAATGGGAATGCAATTCCTTCCCTTGCTCATTCAACTTCATTGCCATGGAAAGGAGATGTCAAGAAGTCCATAATGAGGCTCTTATGTTGAAAAAGGGGACATTACAACCATTAATAAAATTGGATCCATTATAATGCTAATCTTCAACGATAACTTGTGGCCTAATAAAATAGATCAACCCGAATTTATGAAAAGCATGAAATCAAGTCTACTAAACATGACAGATGAGTTGAAAAAATTGTCTCTATTGATGGGTAATTCTTATGCCAAGAAAATTTCTATATCTGCTCTAAACACGGTCTATCTTGATTTTGTTTGTGGCCATATTCATGTCTGCATCCAAAGCTTCTTCTCCCAACATACCAACATTTTAAACTATCAAAAAAATAAAGCTCCAAAAATGGTTTGGGAATTCAGATCTAAGGATACTCTACCTAAGATAGTAGTTCTTAATTATTAGTTAGGATGACCTATTCAGGATGAAAAGGAGTGACCGTTCATATTTATGTATATAAATATGGATGAGCAAGGCTCTCCCAAATCATCACAATCCATATTCTTGAATTCGTTTACTTATTTTTTCTGATTTCTGGCAGTTTTCTTCTCAAAGTGGATTGTATTTAGTGTTTCTGCTTCATAAAGAAATATCTTCACAAGTGGTATTGGTGCATCATTTTTGGCAATGGAAGTATTTTTCGTTATATCTCAGACAACGACATACTTTCCAGAGATTTTTAGTGAAGTTGTGACTCATGGCAACACAGCTTCATTCTAAATTTCAGACTTTTCTGATCAGTTTTACTCCAGTTACTTCAATTTTTTTGACAAATTCACTCTATAGGCTGAAATTTTTGGAGTATTGTGACTTCTTTATGTTTTCGAAAGCTCATCAAATTTCAAGCAGTGTCTTTTTTGAATTTTCAGATTTGAGGCATTCAGAAATTCACTGGTCAAAGTTAGTCAACAGTGGAGCATTTGATTTAGATATAGCACATGTTTAAACTATTTATAGTTACCAATTGCTTCAGATACTTTCCTCCCCAGATTGAGCACAAATTTAGAGCTAGAAACAAAACCAAATCAGTAGCCATGCCTTTTGGAACAAATGCCTTCTCCTCAACCACTGACCCCAATGACTATCTTATTGTCTACCACCTAAATTTGAGGGTAACATTCTTGCTAGATGTGAAACCGTGGTAAATTTTATTTGGGAGAATTTGTTTTCCTTATTTGCGATATCTTTGAATAAGGTTTTAGATAGGTTTAAACATGATTTAGTTTCTGAATTGAAGACCCTTATTAATCAGCCTCATACAACCACTCATACACAACCGAACCATCTTGGAGGGCACAACAAACCAAACATAGGGCAACCATTCCAAGGGCCAAAATTGAACCTACCAAAGATGGACATCTGCAAGTTTGATGGTATGGATTAACCTCATGAAACAATATTTTAAGCTTCACAATATACTAGAGAATGCAACGGTCGACACAACCTCTTTACATTTAGAATCTTAACACTATCAATGGTACTAGTGAATGATGAGTGGCAAACAATGGAAGGTGCTTAGTTGGGATGAATTTACTAATGACTTAGTAGGCCACTATGTGCAGCCATGGAAGGGAATTTCACCCAATTAACAAATTTGAAACAAACAGATCTGTAGCCAAATATAATGTTGAGCGTATGAGATTGGCAATGGAAGCAACACATTCCCAAAGACTAGAATTTTACATCAATGGACTAAATGGTCGAATTAAGCATGATGTTCTTTTGTTGGAACCATGCACAATTTTGAAAGCTATCCCAACAAGTACTACACATTGAGGAACGAACTTTGCTACCAGGAGATTCACACAAGGTCAAACTATGGGATAGAGAGATAGAAATGTGACTAATACTATTGATAGAAATCATGTCGACTCTTTTAACCCAAGACAATGTACCAAACTCTCTCCTCAATAGGAGGTAGAGAAAAGAGAAAAAGGCCTGTGTTGGCATTGCGATAGTAAATGGTCTAGAGGTCATAAGTGTGCTAGTGGCGAGAAAAGACTAATGGTTATTGAGAATGAGGTTTTGGATGAGGAAGAATTAGCTATTGAGGAACCAACAATCGTGGAACATGAGCATGCAATTTCGAGGAAAGAGGCCCTACTATCTCGGTAGGTGCATTTAATGGGATAAGTACACCGTAACCATCGAAAGTGGTTGGTTATATCAAGGAGAAGAAAGTGATAGTTTTGGTCGATACAGGAGTACTCTTACTTTATTAGCAAAAAATTAGCCACTAAGCTCAACTATTTAGTGTATCCAATCTCCAATTTTCAAGTCATGATTGCTGATGGGAAACAACTCTCTTATGGTGGTAAATGTCATCATATCAAACTCTCAATGGGGGACTATCTGCTGGATTCAGAAATGTTTGTCATCCCAATTGGGGGAGTAGATGTAGTTTTGGGAGTGCAATGGCTTAAACAGTTGGGAACAATGTCTTTCAATTTTCAGGACTTATTCATGGTTTTTAGTATGAATGGAGAAAAAACAAACTTAGCGGGATGCAATCACCACAAAGCCAAATTATTAGCTCTCATAGGATGGAGAAATTTCTTAACAAGGATGTTACACATAGTGACACAACTCCATTTCTTAGAAGCACATGATGTAGAAAACTAGGCTCCACCAACCCTTCAAGAGATTATTCGACACCATCAATAGGTCTTTCCAAAATCAAAGGGTCTACCTCCAGTAAGAGATCATGATCATGCACTTGAATTGATTCTAGGAAGTATTTCTTCTAATATTAGACCTTATTGCTATCCCTACAAGCAAAAGTCATAAATTGAAAAATTGGTCAAGAAAATGCTCGATCTAGGCATTATTTACCACAATAAAAGTACTTATTCATCTCTAGTGGTTATGGTTAAATGCCCAAATGACAGGGAACCCGATAAGATTGCTCTCAAATATAAGTTTTCTATTCATGTAACCGATGAGTTGAATTGTCCTATTTTCTTTACTAAGTTTGCGTTTGGGGTATCATCAAATTTGAGGAAAGGAGGAGGATGTACATAAGATTGCATTTAAGACACATGGGGGTCACTATGAATTTTTAGTTATGCTATTTAGTCTCGTTAGTACTCCATCTACTTTCAGAGTCTCATGAATTGAGTTTTTTGCCCATTTCTTCAGAAATTTGTGCTAGTGTTCTTTGATGACATCCTAATCTATAATAAAACATGGAAAGAACATTTGCAACACAAAGAAGATATTACAGGTATTGGAAGATAATCAAATTTATGGAAAAAGAATCCAAATGTGCTTTTGGGGTGAATGAAGTGGAATATTTAGAACATGTGGTGTCACATGAAGGTGTTAAAGTGGACCCTAAGAAGATTGTAGCTGTCAAAGAATGGCCAACACCTAAAAATATCAAAAGTTTAAGAGGATTCTTGGGTCTAACAAACTACTACAAAATATTTGTTCAAAGCTATGCTCGCATGGTGGCACCCCTAATAACTTTATTGAAGGGATTCGTTTTCATGGTCAAATCTAGCCAGAAAGATTTTTAACAATTGAAAGAAGCGCTTATCTCCACCCCTATGCTAGCTACCCTAAACTTCTCTAAGACATTTGTGGTAGAATGTGATGCTTTGGACATGGAATTGGGGCACCACTAATGCAAGAAGGGTGTCCATTAACATTTGACAGTAGACAAGTCAAAAGAAAGAACTTGGTAAGGCCCACATATGAGAAATAAATGTTAGCAATCATTCATGTAGTCAAACAATGGTGCCAATATCTCATGGGAAGGCATTTCAAAGTTAAGACAAATCATGAGAGTCTAAAGTAGTTTTTTTAGAGCAACGATTGTCTTCAAAGGAGCAACAAAAATGGGTCACAAAGATGTTAGGGTATGACTTTGAAATTATTTACAAAAAAGAAAGGAGAATATTGCAGTTGATGCCCTTTCTTGACAGGAGTAAGCGGAAGTTGTGCTATTTCTTTATTACAGCCTGATTGGGTAGAAGTGGTGAGGGTAGATGCAACAAGGCACGCCAACAAGGAAACTCATACAACAACTTCAAGAGAACCCATCTTCTTTTGATAAGTATGTTGGAAAGGAGACTCCTTATGGTACAAAGACAAGCTTTTTGTGCAAAAATTCAGAATTGAAAGCTAGCGTCTTGTCTCAAATGCATGACTCACCCATAGGAGGACATTTTGGGTTCTTAAAAACCTATCATTGTATAAAGAAGGATATTTTTGGGAAGGCCTTAAGGGAATGTATAAAAATGTGTGACAAAATGTTTGACATATCAATAAAATAAATTAGAAATGGTTAAGATTCTAGGGCTTTTACAACCATTAACCATTCCAACATAGTGTTGGGAGGAAATATCGATGGACTTCATTACGGGCCTGCCTAAGTCGAATAACTTGGATGTGATATTGGTGGTTGTGGATAGACTCACTAAGTATGCACATTTTTGTGGACTTTCTCATCCATTTCAAGCTAGTATAGTGGCAGAAGTATTCATGGAAAAGGTAAAAAACTCCATGGTATTCCAAAATCATTGTGAGTGATCGTGATCCTATCTTCACTAGCATATTTTGGACTGAACTATTTGCAGTGTGGGGCACAAAACTAGCACATAATACATCTTATCATCTGCAATTAGATGGCCAAATAGAAATTGTGAATAAATGTCTGGAAGGATATCTATGTTGCTTTGCCATAGAAACACAAGGACAATGGTCCAAATGGCTTTCACAGGCAAAGTGGTGGTATAACACATCATTTCACACATCAACAAAGATGACTCCATTTGAGTTTCATTATGGCTACCCCACCTACCAACATTTTATTTGTAGGGTCTTTCCAAAGCTCACACATGGTCGAGGATCATATTCAACACCAATAGGAAATACTTCAAGTCCTTAAGGAGAATTTGGTTGTGGCTCAAAATAGGATGAAACAAGCAGATTAGCTTAGAAGTAAGAGGTAGTTTGAGGAAGGAGATTGGGTATTCCTTCAATTGCAACCTTATAAACAAAGGTCACTTCAACAACATAAGAACATCAAGCTAGCACTAAAATTTTATGGGCCCTATAAGGTTCTCCACCAGATCAAAAGTGTAGCTTATAAGTTAGAACTTCCACCCTCTTCCAAAATTCATCCTATATTTCATGTCTCATGCTTGAAGAAAGTAATCGACACCAAGTTTCCATCCTAGTTAGAACAACCTAAGCGAGATGAAGAGAAGTTCATTATGGAATATGAGGTAGTCATTGAGAAAAGAGCGAAGCATTGCAAAACCAAGCCATTCCTGACTTTCTCATCAAATGGAAGAATCTGCCAAGAAAAAGATGTAACCTAGGAAGGTGAATAGTTCATGCTACAACATTTTGAGTTGCTACGCATTAAGGGCAACATTTTCGAAGGAGAAGGGCATGTTATATCCCTAACATTATTTCTTATGTTATTATTGAGTACTAACCTTTACCTTTCGTTTATTAGTTCTTAATAAAGAAGGCGAGAAATTAGGATGAAAATGAGAGAATCCTTCGTAACCATATAAATACAAAGTGGCTCTTCCCAAATTACAATCATATTATTGAATTCATTTACTTATTTATTCTGATTTCCAGGTTTGCCCTCGTAGTGGATTATATTTGAGTGTTTCCTCTATTTTCTTAAAGAAATATCTTAAAAGAGGTTTAAGGTGTTGGCTAATTTCTTGCACAACTAAAAACCAAGAAGTCATGAGATAAATCTCCCTCATTTAAAGGTGAGGCTCTTGTGTAAGATGTTTATCAATCTGGTGAGTATAAATCCTAATAACTATTTTAAGGGTTTCTTTGTAATTATAAAGCTTATGAACTATAACTTAGCAAAGTAGCAGAAAGTAAGCGACTTTGGAATATTTTGCAGAAGGGGTAAATAATAGAAAGAAAGAAGAAAGGAGGATGTGCTGAATCAACCAATAGTTATCAGAGTTGGTCTCATCCACACAAATTAAATAAACAGATAGATCTCACAATAATCGCAAGTAAAGGAAATGAATAGCTTCTAACCTAAATCTTAGATAACGGAAAGTTTATCTAAAAATTAAAATAGAAGAAAGAAGCAAAGCACTGTAGACACAAAGTTCTCCGGAAATCCACCTTTTATTCAATTCCCTAGCTTTCATAGAAATAACAACACAAAGTCTGAAGACTCTAGAATGCTCTAGCAAAATTGTGATTCATTAACCCGTAGGCTCTTCCTCCATTTATAGTGCACATAGGGCAATTATAAATAGGAAGCTTTAAATGAATTGCCGCATGCGGAAGCTATAGAAAATGAGACAGTTGGCAATCCTTCTCCTAGAATCTTCTTTGCATGATTTACAACATGAAAAATAGAACCTTCTATTTTGCATGTCTGCCACCTATTTCCAAGTAATTGACTTCTTCCAGAAACTTGAAGTAACGGCTTTTAAAGCCAATTACCTAAGTTTTACAATTTTAATTGATTACTCAATTGCTTTGTCGGAGAAAATAAGAGAAAGAAGAAGAAAGAAAAGAAGAAATTAGAAGAAAGTTGCAACACTCCCAATCTTGTTCTTCTTCCATACTCTGCATGCTGATCCAACCTGTATTGCACTTCTGCCTCATGAATGATTTGGATGATATTTCTGCCTCGAACCTGAGATGCTTTTTTCTCCTGCATGCGGTTGACTCTTTGCCTTTGATTCCCACCAAACTGGATCTGGAAGCAACTGACTGTGATTTTGCTTGCGGGTGTTGCCTCTGACCTGTCTTCCCCTTTTATCCTTGAAGCTTTTGCAATTCTTCTCCAGTACATGCACCAGTAAAATGCTTGCCGTAAACAATTTAGACAAAACTCATCACCTTTTATTTTTAATTGCATATGAGCAATTTTGAATTTTGGAAAGCACTCCGGGTGAAGGCAAATATAAGTAAATTCAATGAAGGCTTCAACTGGAAGATTAGGAACACATGCACAAGCTTCTAAAGGGATTTTGCATGCAATGACTTCCTCCCTAACTTTGGCGCCAACCCTTGCTAAAAATAATTAAAAGAAATCAACTTTTAGGCATGGAGTTATGCCAGAATGGGTCGCACTTTTTGGCTAGGAATTGTGGAAAAAACATGAGGGCAAGGAAGTGGGAATATTCACCCTTCCAGGAAGCCCCAAAATTTCCACTTTTTACTTGGGTGAATTAACTTGCTTTTGTGGAAAAAACATGAGGGCAAGGAAGTGGAAATATTCAACCTTCTAGGTAGCCCCAAAATTCCCACTTTTCACTTAAATGACTTGTGTGAATTTCTTACCTTCCAAGCAGCCCCAAAAAGTGCGACTTGCATGGGTGAATAAAATCTCTTTTGTGTGAAAATCATGAGGGCAAGGAAGTGTGAAAATTCACCCTTCCAGGCAGCCCCAAAATTCCCACTTTTCACTTAAGTGATTCGACTTTCATTGTGGGAAAAAACAACCTACCAGAAGCCTCCAAATTTCCACCTTCCAGGCAGCTCCAAAATTCCCACTTTTCACTTAAGTCATTCGACTTTCATTGTGGGAAAAAACAACTTACTAGGAAGCCTACAAATTTCCACCTTCTAGCGCAGATACAAAATTCCCACTTTTCACTTAAGTGATTCGACTTTCATCGTGGGAAAAAACAACCTACCAGGAAGCCTCCAAATTTCCACCTTTCAGGGAGCTCCAAAATTCCCACATTTCACTTTAATGACTTGTGTGAATCTTCAACCTACTCAAAATTCATATTTTCTTTTTAGGTGTCGTTTTTTCTAAAAGTGCTATTTTCTTGACTCTACACATGGTGGCGATTTTCTTATTTTCATAAAATCCATTATTGCACCTTTTTGGACCAAACAACCTCTTGCAATTTCTTGAAGGAATCCTGAGCAAATTAGCACAAGTCAAAAAGACCAAAATTTTAAAGGGGTATCCCAAGATTTCCAAATGAAATTTTTGGGGACACCATAAGGCACCAAATACTCATTGTTTGTGTGGCCCTTGTTAGAGGAAGCTCTTAAAAATATAGAGGGCATAGTAGAAAAAAATTAATTTGTTGGAAAAAGGGCTACAATATTTTACCCGATGGTTAAATGGATGTCGAAATTATACATAGATCTTGTGTCTTTTAGTGGCACATCGGTGTTCTTGAAGTTTGTTGATGCCACCCATGATGTGAAGAATGAAAAGAGTTTATGTAAGTTGTTGGAATAGGTGGTCCTAAAAGTGGTTGTTGAGAAGGCCATGAAAATTGTGACCTTGATGCAACAAAATATATACTAACAATGAGACTTCTTGAGGTGAAGCACCCTATTATTTTTGGAGCCCTTGTGTTGTCCATTGCATTGATCTCATATTTCAGGACATTGGGAAAATTGGATGGGTGAAAAGTGTGGTTGAAGATGCAAGGAACATCTCCAAATATGTCTACAAGCATATGTGGGTACAAAGCACGCTCAAGCACACTAAAGGAAAGAAGCTTGTGCGATTGAGTTACATGATTAGCCACAAACTTCATCGCATTGCAAAGCATTGTAGTGGCAATAAAATCTCTTAAACAAATGTTTGTGAGCACTTGGCAGTTGGAGTTTCCATGGTCCAAGATGGTGGAAGGGGAAAAGGTCACGAGGACAGTTTCTAATGATTTGTTTTTGAAGAGTACAAAAAGATCCTTGATATAACTTACAATTTAATAGACTTCTATATTTTATAGTTTGATTTTCTTTTCATTTTTTTGCTGATTTTCAAATTTCTTTTAAATATAATTTCTGAATTCATACTATTTTAGGCCACAAAACCTTTGTTCAAGGTTTTACAATTGTTTGATGGCAATAAAATGGCAATGCCTTACCTCTTTGAGGTCATGGACATGGCCAACAAGGCCATTGAGCATTATTATGGGAGAAAAAAATATTAACCCATTTGGTGTATATTTGATTGGAGATGGAACAAGTAACTCCACCAAGCAATACATGTAATGGGGTACTACTTGAAGCGCAATTTGCTTTTTCTCGGAAACCTTTAGGGCCAATGAGGAAGTTATGGCGTGTATCATCACATGCATAAAGAGGATGATGCCAAACAAAATCCTTAGAGGCAAAATTTTATATAAGTTGTAGGTTTACAAGGGTGTGTAGAGGAGGATATTTTCATTTGCTCTATATGCATTTGAAGGAGAATGATTTAATAGGCAGGCTATAAAAATTTAAGTCCTTTAATTGTAGACCTCTTTAATAAATATAATTTTAGTGTAATGTCCTATTTGTATAATTTTGGTGGGAAGATTATGTTGTGTGAACACCAAATCTTCATGGGCTAGCCATTTGTGTTTTGTGCCAACCTTGTAGTGCTTCTAGTGTGAGCACAATTGGAGTTTGTTTGAGAGCATTCACACTAAGAGGCTAAATACGTTGACCCAAGAGTACATTAATCATCTTGTCTTTGTGTGATGCAATCTTCATCTTTGCATATAAAAGGTGGAGAGGAATGAGTCTCATGACGTCATTGTTTACTTGGATGACATCGATCCATAGTCGACTAGATTTTCAAGGATGCAAAGTCCATGTTTAACGATAGTAAACAAAGATCACAAAATTAGAGAGGAAGCAACAAAATTTGAAGCAATAGATGGGAGTTGACAAGATGAATTTATTTCCAAGGTGGATGCCTTAACCTTCCACTTCTTGTTTTAGGGAGATGAGGAAGAGGAAAAAGTTCTAAACTTTTTGAGGATTTGTAATTTTTGTGGCAATGATGATCAATCATCATACGATATTACGATGTGCATTATACTCATAGTTATCTAAGACTCTAGATTGGGGGACGAGGTTTCCAGATGGTAAAAATTTATTGGATTTTGGGGACAAGTGGGGGTTGGCTATTAATATAATATATAAATATTAAAAATAAACAATGGGTCCCCTAAACCTGAAAGATTATAATTTCAACATCATAACTAGCAATGTTACCAACATAGTTCGCATACTTGTACTCGACAAATACTTGGCAGCCAAAAAAAAATTGAATCGTAAAAACTCAACAAGACTTGGTGAATACTTCTGGAATACTCGACAACTTAAAAAATACTCAAATTTCTGTAAAAAACATGAATTTTAAGCAACATATAGCTACAAAATGTATCAAATGAGTCCATAAAATGTTGGAGAAGTGTTTTCTATTAGATTTGAATACAAATACAATACAAAATCACATCATCATGCGAATACAACAGTCGGCTGATAAGTAATATGAATTTATGATTTTTACCATTGAAAAATATTATCATAAATTTCATATCTATGCAACTTACAATATACAATAAGTTACATTTTCCTCTTCCTCGTTCTAGAGAAATATTTGGGAGAGGGTCTAGTGCCTCTACTAGTTCCCACACTTAACTGCGTCTCCTCGCTCCTTATAGAAGGCTGCGACTTTGGCTCCAACTTGATAGTAAATGCTGGTGGCTCCTCTGCTGCATGTTGAGATCACCTCCAAAGATGTCATCCTATCCAATATCTCCTACTAGTGCTTCTCCCTCCATAGCTTCCCTCTCAAAAGAAGCAATCTCGTCCTCTCGTGAATGCGGGATTTCCTCTTCTCGCCCATCCACTCGCTCTATGGATCTATCTCATCTAAATCACTAAGCTCCTCTGATGTGGCCTCCACATTTCTTGATCGAAGCCGAAGATTATATTGCACAAAACCAAGTCGTTGAGCCATTTTTAACTCAACTTGTTGCGCTTCTTCGTGTGAATGGCCTCAAACAAACTCTAGTTGCATTCACATCCAAAAGCGCTACAAGGTTGAGATAGAATTCTGAGGGCTAGCTTTTGAAGATGCGGGGTATTTCCTCCCCAATCCTCCCACCAAGAACCTACAAACAAGATAATCAAAAGTTTATAAGTAATTAATAAAATCAAATTTGTAACTAATAAGTAACTTGGTAAACATTCTAATTTTTATTACTTGGTGTCTGTGTGGTTCTCCCTCGGATAGCTAACACCGAAGAAAAGAGCCTCCCCGTAACACGTTTGTAATTTTGCAGCTCTAAAATGATGAGGTCCCTCGTCTCAACATCTGGTATCATCCTCTCAATACATGTTGAAAGGCCCTCCATAACCTCTTCGTTCACATCGTGATGATGCCGTCGAGAAGAAATACTTGGGGTTGAGGTAGTACCTGCTGCATGAATAGGTTGGTGGAGTTGATTGTTCCACCTCCGATCAATAATCTCCCAAAAGGGACCATATCTGATGATATCCCCCCTGTAATAGTTTTGGATAGACTCTTTGGCCCTATCCATGGCCTCATAAATGTACCCCATAGGGTTTTGCTCCCCATCAACCAAACGCAAAACCCTCACCAATGACTCTGACACCTACACACAAATTAAAATGTAAGGTTACAAACTTACAAATAAAGTAAAAAAGTAAAAACAATATATTTATAATTTAACAAATTAAAATAAAGGAATGAAATATAAATCGAAGTTTGAAATTACCTTGATGATCTCTATAGCTCTCTTTGCAAAGATATCATCAAAAACTATCTTTGCAACCCTCTCTCCATCAACTTTCTTTGAATATTGTGAGTCTAGCCATGCTTGACTCACAAACATTTGCTTCAAAGATGTCAACAAACTAGAAATACTTTGCAACATCAAGAAGTTAGTTGCAAACCTTGTGACACCGGCTCGAACAAGCTCTTTCCCCTTTGTGTGTTCTCTCATCAAGCTCAGAACCCAAGGGTGATTGTATATGTACTTTGTTATGTTTCTTGCATCTTCTACAACCGGCCTCACCCAATCAATTTTGCCTATGTCCTCCAAAAGAAGGTCAAGGCAATGAGTTGCACAAGGAGTCCAAAAGAGTGATGGATGTCTCTCCTGCAGTAGTCTCCCAGCTGCCACATATGTTGTTGCATTGTCTGTGACAACTTGCACAACATTTTGTATACCAACCTCTAATACAACCTTCTCTAACATAACACTCAAATTCTCTAGCATTTTTACTATGTTAGAGGCATCAATAGACTTCAAAAACACCATCTCACCATTTGAAGCCGCTAAAAAATTAATGAGGGTGCGGTTCCTTCCATCTGTCCACCCATCTGAAAGAATGGTGCATCCATATTTGTTCCATTGTTTCTTTTGCTCTTCTAGAATTGTAGTGGCATTTGCAACTGCACCCTAGAGCAATTTCCCACTCAAATCTTTTGGAGAGGGTGCCTTGTACCCTTTCCCTGCAACTGTCAACGTTGTCACCAAGTACTCCCAGTATGGGCTCTTTGCCACATTGAATGGAAGGTTGTTGTAGTACCAGAAATTTGCACATGCTTTATCCACTTCCTCGTGCATATCCTTGTTCCAGCTATACCTTGCAATGAAGGTTGTGCTCCAGGTGTGTTCCTTGCCACAAAAAAACTATGTATGCCTTTTCTCGAACTCGATGAAGATGTGCTCTTCCGGTTCGTATGCGTGGACCACGAGTAGAGCCCACAATTGTTTCTCGCATCATCCTCTGTCATTGCAGCCCCAGGTCTAACAACTTGTGCTATGGCTGCCTGCACCCTTTCCCTCTCTAGTTTCTTCTCCTCTAGCTCTGTCAGCTCTGCTCTCATCTCTCGCTTTGCCTCTTCCGTAACATTGGGGCAAACCACAATGTCTTGACAAACAATAGATGCAAGGTGATACTTTAGACGATTGATGCCTCTAGACATTGTTCTGCCACAAAAATTGCAAGTAATTGCTTCGCAATTGCTCCATGTACACCATACTTCCAAGCTAGGGTACGGGCATTCGCAGGAATGGTTCCTGCTAGTGATGTTGACCCAGATGCCGAACCTAATGCCGAGCCTGATGCCATTGTTAAGCTCTAATCTGCAACACAATGCACATTTAAAAAATTAAAAAAACGTAAGCTTAATTAATTTTTTTATAAAAAACGTGCCTGAATAACCATATTTCATCGTAATTTAATAAAAATGATATACCTATGGTTGCAAATGAGTATTAAAAATTTAAAATGATTCGCAATCACATTGAACACATTTAAAATTACAAAACATATTCAATGAATCGATTACAATACACATACATAAAATTTAAACAAATTTGCGTAAAAAAAAAAAACATACCTCCGGCTGCAAATGACTATAAAAAATTAAAAGCATTCGCTTTTACATTACATGTATTTAGAATTACAATATGAATCTATAAAACATAAATAATATACACCAAATTTAGAAAAATTGGAAATAATTTAAAAAAAAACTTACCTCCAAATTCTCTCGTCGAATTCGCTCCAAAATCCGTTTAACACAAACAATGCAAGCTCAAATGTTTGTGTGAATGAAAATGAAGTAGTGTAGGGCGGCTAGGGCCTTATAGAGGGGAAAACCTCGCTTTTTTCAGCGTTTTTGAGTGTGTTGGACGTTTTTCCGTATACAGTCCGTGTGGGTGAGTTAAAGGCTCGAGACTAGCCAAAACTCGGCGAGCCATTTTCGGTGAGTTAAACCAGCGATTACTCGTTTAGCATATTTTTGGCGAGTACTACTCGAGTTTTCTTACTATGGTTACCAAAGGGCGTGGAACATGTCTTTATTGTATTACTTATATGATTTTATGCTCGATTTAAAAGAATAATTTTTTGAACAATAGAGGCTATGCAAACTACATGAATAGCCATCCATAGACAAAAACCAGCTAAAGTAACCAAAAAACGCTAAAAACTTAAATACAAAGTTGGCCTCTAGAACATCCTAATATACTTGGTAAAGCCTCCATTATCATACAAAAAGAGGCAGAAAGACTTGCACAACAAAATTTTGAAACTAAAGAAATCCTTAAAAATATGCATGTGAATTTATAGATGCTATTGCTATGTATAAGAAAGGCTTAAAAATGTAAAATAGCAGCAACCTCTTGTTAGAATATCTTCTTTTGGAACCTACATAAAACAACAAAAGTCCATTTCTTGGGAAGGTAACTTTGCATGGGAAAAGGATTTACATCTAGTATCACTACATAAAGTACTAGTTTTCATTTTCCTCTTTTCAAAGTCATAATCTTTTATGTTTTTAATTTTATTTTTTTGGGACTTTGGGGATGTTCCTAGCCATCTCGGGATGTCATGGCATCCTTGTTGGAGCCGCCAAAGTCTCGAAGCACTCAAGACATCCCGGATGCATTCCCTAAACTCAGGAGACATCCCCAAGATGTCCTCTTCATGTTTGCATTCAGGGGGTGCACCCCGAGGGGGGGCGCATTTCGTCCCTGTCCCCAGACTCCCAGGACATCCCAGATGTTTGGGACAGCTTGGGGTGGGTGCCCCCACTTGCCACTGATTATACTCATTTTTAATTTTCTCTAAAGCTAATAGAGAATAAACTTATACATTCTATAAATTCATTTCTTATGTGCTTTAGGAGTATATTAAATGTTATCTAAGTTTATTTACTTATTTCATTTGTTGATTTTTTGTGGAGTATGGGTCTGTAGTTAGATTTTAATGTAATTGTAAGGCAATAGTTTGTCATGCCTTAGAAATGTTTCAAATATTTGGTTTGGTCACAAAAGTTTTATCACATCTTAGAAATGTTTTTAATATTTGTCTAGACTGTTCAAGTCTTAGAATTAATTTCGTATTCAAAAGAAAATCAGAACCAGGAAGAGGCATTCAAGGGTAGAATATGACAGAGAGGAGATTACTTTTGCACATGTTGCAGATTGAACTGTCTGTCGGAAATAAGTCTTTAAAAGGCCGTTTGCAAGCATTGAGTCATGTGGCAGGTCAAGGAGGTATCCTTTCTTTACTGGAGTGGAAAACAACACCTTGAACATTTTGACGGGAAGATTTGACATTTTACATGGAAAAAATTGATAATTTTCTTCCAAAACATGTTGGGCAATAGATTCCTTTCCGCCCAAAATGCTAGGGGTAGATCTTTGTCACTTTCTGGCATCTGCAGATATGTTGAAAGATGTTACCATTTTAAAAAAATTTCATCACTTAGAAATTTAATCACTTGAAATATATATTCAACAAAGAAGGTAAAGACAAATTCTCTAAAATTAGATATTAATCGATTCACTTTTAAATTTGGTGTAAATCTTCTCCCTTGAAGATTAAAAGGTGTTTTAAGCTTTTCTCATGTAATTTTGTCGCCATGTGTGCCAAGTATCAAATTAAAAAGGGGTAAATTTTTGTTTTGAAGGGTATCTTGAAAGTACCTCACCTCTATTTAGCTATTTGGGCATATTTTTGATATCCTATCTCTGTTTATCAAACCGTCTGAACCACTGGAATCTATGTTCAGGGTGCTTCAAAATGAGTAATTGCAAGACCATATGTGGTTGTCTGTTACGAAAAAAAAGGCCAAAAACTTGTCTCTGAGTCTCTTATAAGAGGTATATATATTTCTTTAACAACTTGACTCCTACTTGGTTAAAAAATGGGGAAGAAATGCTAAAATCATACTGTACACCCCAAAAGGCTCTTATTACCTCATTTAAGGAATTTATTGCCCATTAAGGGTCTTGATTTTTCACCTATTGTCATCATTCCCACAGAAAAAGGATCCCATTGTTGATTCAATTTTAAAAGAATGTTTAAAATGTCAAGCAATAGGGTACTAAATTTCATTCTTTGCAACTACAGTTGGACATTGATGAAGCTGAAAACCATCTGGTCGACAAGTATTTCAGTGGCTTTGTTTTCCTTCCACTCGTCGAGATTTAAAGTATTAGAATCTCATCTCTGCTGATTATGCCTTTAAGCTAGCCTTTGTTGCTGAAGAAAAGTTATCAGGTTTTCACAAGTACAAAGAATTTCATCAAAGTCAAGAATTTGGCAACATTCTGCCCACACGTCTTCTAATCCTTGCAACTCCTCTAAAGTTAAGTATGATGCAAAGAAATATTTCCATACCATACTAAAGAAGAATGTCTCATTCATAATAAATCACAACAATCCACTAAGCACAATCATCAAAGGACCTTTAGGGTCTACATACATATGATAATAACTTTAAGCTTATTTATGAGGCCCATTCTTACGAAGATCTTCATAATAAGTTGAAAATTGTCACACTTTTAAACACTTCACATGGTGCTCATGAAATTTATGTTACACTAGAGCAGGCTTAACTCATTGGGTTGATAACATCTTTGTTAGTGGCTCTCAAAAGAATTTGATTTCTTAGTATGTCGTGGAGACGTTGTGACTCAAGACTCTAGCTCGTGCTTATCCATCCAATTTACAATGGCGAGATGGATAAGATCAATGCCTTATCACAAAGATGAGCACAATTAACTTTGGTTTTGGTCAAAAATACATCAACACCGTCACTTGTAATATAACTCGGATTTGTATGTTGTTTTGTGAATCTTATCAATATGATAGAAGGGCTATTTATGATTCCTTTTTCAACATATATAGTCTGCAAGATTATGGAGTGACTTATACTTTTGGATCCACTTCTCAATTGCATAGTTTGTTCTTAACTTCTCATCAAGCTAAAAAAGCCGTTTCATAGTAAAAATAGCTGGACTTTTTCATCAGTTCTCATCATTGAAGTTGAGAAGCAAGAATGTTTAGGACTTCTTGCTCCTATTCTTGATACTGTGCTTGAAAATGAGGACGTCTTTCAAGAGCCTACAAGTTTGCCTCCTTCAAGGTCAACTGAAAATTTACTTGATTTGACTTCTGATGCATCTTTACCAAATGCATGTAGGTGTCATATTATTGAATTATTTTATAATTTACTGGGCCTGCTAAGCATTGGTGGTCAACCACATGTATTGGTTGACCACAAATTTATGAGTTTATGATGTACATCCTTGTTTTGAATTTTAGCTAGTGATAACTAGTACCATTGGGTGATTGTTGGGTGGTTGTTCAACTGAAATTTCCTATGGCCGGCTTCACCCATTTATGATCAAGATGATGTTATGTCCAGGGAGCTCTTATTGGCTATCCTCCCTAGTGTTATTGCTATTGATGTCAGGGAATTTGTGTATGCTGCACATTGATATATGAGTAAAGGCCACGTGTTCCATCTACTTCTCCAAGTTCTTTATGTGTTGCTCTTGTATATATATTTGCCTTTGTTCTATTTCCTGTACTACATTTGGTGCGTTTGCCACCTTGAATTGGATCAAACAAGTAAGTCTGTTGACAATGGGGATTTGAATGTCGACCAAGAAGGTTACATGGGCAGAGAATTCAATTATATTAAGCCCAACTAAGAAAGAGAAGATAAATTGAAAGATGACTTCTATTTTGTATGGAATATCATAGTGCACGAGTTTGAGTAAGAAGAATAAAACCCCGATCATCTTGAGGACTTCTTGGGTGTGTAATGTCCCTAAATGGGGCATAATGAGAATTGCATTCATATTTCTTCTAATTTCCATTTATGTCTTTGTTTGGGTCAATATTGGCTCAATGGATGATGAATTCTACTTGATGTAATGGTGTAAAAGTATTTTTAAATACTTTAGTGGTGAGTTGGGCACGAAGGCCTCTTATTTCGTTCGAAAATGGTGGGAGCACTTCTAATCCTTATGGGTCAGCCTTGATTGGAGAGCCTACATAGAGGATAATGAAGAAATAGAACTACTTGAAGGTTGGCCTATGCATTGGGCTTCTATTTTGATGTTGACACCACTTGAGGATATATAAAGACATGAAGGTTCATTTGAAAAGGTCCCCATATCTGTGAAGCTGCAGCTCGATTGGTGGGAATGTGCACTCGCGTCAACAGGTCCCAATTCGAATCCCGCAAGTGATTGCAACGTGTTTTTCAACAACAAAAATTTCTTAAAAAAAAAAAGTATGGACGTGCGTGACACCCGGCATCAAATGGGTGCATATGTCTTTTATGGGGGCATGGTGCATTCTATCGGGAGAATAGCCATCGCCCCCACTTGTATCCCGTATACATGTGTCGGGCTCGTGGATATATGGGATTTGTGGATCTCATGTGTCCAAATATACTAGACACATATCTCGACGTGTCTTTGAAACACAAGACCCATGTGTCCTTGCATGTCCGACATGTGGGCTCAAAATCCATGCCCAAAAGCAAAACATATGACTTGTTTTGGTCTCTAAAGCCACCATTTGGCCAAGCAATCAGTCACCATTCAAGCAAGGAGGAAAATGCAGCGTGGAGGTTGACTTATCTTCGAGATTCTTAGCATTTGATCCAAGATAAATCTGCATTTCATTTTCTGAGTTTGTCATTTCTAAGTTTTATTATAGCTGAGTGTACTTCCACATAAACCATGGCCCAGTCATCAAGGGTGGATGCATGAAAGAAGGAGAAAAATGTTTGTGTTGGTCAACGTACCCTAGGTCTCTTGTTTTAGGGATCAATGTGCCACATATCTGTATCCACACATCATGTGACTTAGCCCCTAAACTGCAACAATGCCATGTGCCTTTGTTTTTTATTTTGATTCTAGCAAATGGTTGTGGGCTAGACTTTAAATAAATGTTATTAGAAAATTTGGTGTCGAGAGCATTGGCTTTTGTTTTATTTTTTTTTTTTTTCAAGTGTGTGATGTTCCTAAAGGGTGATGTTTGTTTACACTTGGGTCTACTCCTTACACATTGGGTGTGTCTTTGCGTGTAAATGAACACAATAAGTGAAAATATGGTCATGAGATGAGCTCTCGTATTTGATTCACCCTCGCATACTTGTGAAGCTTACACCTAGAATATTTAGGTAACGCTCAAAACAACAATGTAGTTAGCAATGAATAATTAGTATTATGTAATTATTTGATTTGTTATATCTTGTAATGAGAATCAACTCTGATTTTGTCTTAATACATGGTTTGGTAACATGATTTTGTCCTAATACATGATTTGGTAACATGTTTTTGTCATAATACATGGGTCCGTAGGACATTGTACTTAGTTATATGTTGGTTAGCATATGTTGGTATCGAGATGGTTGTGGTCCAACTAATACACCTCTCATTCGACTCATCTATATGTAGGAAAATCTCATTCGGGGAAGGAAGATCTCATACATTAATATATTCTCCTTATACCATAGCTATAAATGTGCACAATTTGGTATATCAATAAAGTTCTGATTCTTAACCAATTTTGTGCTATGTGAATTTATGGGTATATATTATATTATTCTCGTGTATTGTGTTGTTTATTGGCATAATAAACTTTGAAACCACATCTATACTAAGAATTCTTAATGTCACAATACAACTACGAATGGCGAGTGTGGGTTTGGGAGCGAATCAAGGAGCGATTTGGTGAGCGAAACAATGAGCAAGTTTGGCGCATATTGGCATACAAAATGGAGTATGCGAGCATGAAATTGGGTAGAAGCGGGAGGACAAAGAAGCAAAGGATAATGAGGGAGAGAAAAGGGGGCGGTGTTTGACGCGAGAGGTGAAGAGCTGGAAACCATGGAAGATGAGGATGAAGGAACCCTTGTTGATGTTGAAGGAGAAGCGAAATGCTAAAATTAGAATGCTTTGAGGAATCGTGCCCTAATCGGGAAGTTTGTAGGAAAATGGTCGGTCATCGTTGTTATGGAGCAATGTTGTGAGCGGCGTCAATGGTGAAATGACATCAAGTGTGTTTCTTCCCAAGGGCTTTTTGTCATGATATTTAGGAGCGAAGAGCGAGGGCGGAAGCTTTAAGAAAGAGTGCGCGCTAGAAGATGCAAGCCTTTTCTTACAATTGTGGGAACCAAATTTAAATGCATGTTCAACCACAATGGGGGATACATTAATATGGATTCATCTCCACGCCCTTCCCATGGAATATTGGGGAAAGGAAGCTCAAGAAAATTTGCGAAAAATCGGTCGGGTTCTCTCGGTAGATCCAAAGATAGCAGAGGGCACTTTGGCAACATGCGCCCAAGTCCGTGTATCAATCGATTTGTCCAAACCCTTAAAAAACATGTTAGTATCCGATCTCTCGTGGGCATATGGAGGTAGTTGATCGACTATGAGAAGATCATGTTTTGATGTTTCTTATGTCACCAAACCGGTCACATAAAAAAGAATTTTCCATCCAAGCAAGCGACAGTGGTAGAAAAAGAATGGAGGCTGAAAGTAGGGGTTGCCTCGGATGCCTTCAAGGCATGGAATGGGAGACTAACTCTTTATTCAAAGATGTTCCTTGATTCTATTCAAACGAACCATGTTGTTCTTCATGTGGATGGAGGTGTTGAGTGCGTATTGATGACTCCTCGAGAACTGTTAGATGAGTTTGAGCGTGTGGCCTTGAAATATGCTCAACCGGCATTTGCAATTCGTCGGGTATCGATTTTGGTCAAGGGGTTACAATGAAGGACTTGGAGGAGTGGGCAGAAAAGGAAAATACAAACCTATTGGATGCAAAAGATCTAATAAAAAACATAGAAGAATGGTCACTACATACAACAAATGCCTCCATCAAGGTAGTAAAATGTGGCTTCACTAGCAAGAGGTGGGCGAAATCAAAACAATATAAGGCTCTAGCCGATGTAGCGGAAGGAACACAAGTAATGGAAGCATTTCTTATTCAAGAGTGGGGGTATAAGTCCCCCTCTTCCACAATGAAGACCCTATCCTGAATGTTACGGATTAAACACCCCTAACAAACAATGTTTGGTTAAGTGTTGGATTTTTACTTAGAACGCTGACATTATCCTCCTTGAAGAGACCAAGATGTTGGACAAGGAGGCAAGTTTGATCTGGAATGGAAATTGGGTTGGGTGGGATCATTGTTTGAGGATGCGGATTAGAGCCTCAAGAGGCTTGGGCATCCTATGGAGGACTGTAAAGGTTTCGGTCTTGGTCTTATCAAAAAGGCCTTGTTGGATGCCATGTAAAATTGCATCTAGAATAGAGGGTCGAGAATGTTTTGTTTTCAATGTTTATGGGCCCAATAACTCCGACTAGGAAGAAGATGGCATGGGAGGAATTATCGAGGGAGATCGTAAAGTCGGGCTCGAAAAAATGTGTGTTGGGAGGGGACTTCAATGCCATTCTCTCCCCTTAAGATAAGATGGGTGACATAGCTCGAGAAACAATGTCTATGATTGACTTTAAAAGATGTCTCACAAAGTGAGTTAATGGATATCACCCTAAAAAAGGTTAGTACACTTGGACAAATAGGAGGTTGGGCTTCAATAACATCTCCTAATGATTGGATTATCTTTTGATCAACCCTTGCTCGACTCAAACTAATTGGGTCTCATAATGCTCAGTTTGGCCCGTTTCTAGCTCAGATCATTACCCCATTGTGCTTTCTTTTGCTAGGGATTCGGCTACTAAACGTCGGCCCTTCAAAATTGAGTTAATGTGGCTTAAAAACAAGGAACTCGTGGAATTGATGAAGAAATGGTGGGATTCGATGTGCATAAGGGGATCCAAGATGTTCATCCTAGCAAATTTTTTTCCTACACTAAAGGTCTACTAAAAGAATGGAACAAAATTAATTTTGATCTTCAAAAAAAGGAGAGAGTGGAAGTGAGCTCACAATGCTGAATGAAAAAATGTTTCAAGTAGGAATGGATCGGGACTCTTTTCGTTTGGAAAATTCCCTACTAGCTGATTTAAGAAAAATCCTGCTCAAGGAGAATTTTACGAAGCAAAAGTCCAGGGAACTTTGGCTTAAAGAGGGTGATAGGAACACCAAGTTTTTTCAAACTGTTGTTCAAGCTTGGAGAAATCATAATAAAATCAATAACATTGCTGACATCGATGGAAAAATCCTAATAGAAGAAGATGAGATACAAAGCGCAACGACATCTTTCTTCAAAACTTGCTAAGGTGTACAAAGGCTTCAAATTTAAATAGATAAAATAATCTTATGGGCCTAATTTTAAGCATCATCGATGAGGATTAAACGTGATGTTAATGGCTCCATTCACCATGGAGGAAATTCGGGGTATAATATTTTCAATGACTAGAGACAACCCCCGGGGTAGATGGTTTTCCGACAACTTTCTTTCAAGACTTTTGACAAATTGTGGGACATGATGTATGGGATGTGGTTGAGGAGTCAAGCATTCCAAAAGAGTCCTTTAAGAGATAAATTGTACCTTCATATACTTAATACCTAAAAAGGAGTAAATTAACTTCTTGAATGACTTATGGTCGGTTTCCCCCGCAACACTATTTACAAAATCATCTCCAAAACACTTGAGAGTAGGCTCAAATGGGTATCGATCGAATAATCTCTCACGAATAGGGTGGATTCGCTCCAGGAAGGCACATATTCGAGGGCATCATCATTGTTCATGAGATCATGCATTCCTTAATGATTAACAAATCATCCGGGATGATTCTAAAAATAGATATAAACAAAGCATACGATAGGGTGGATTAGAGGTTTCTTATGAAAATCTTGGAGAGATTTGTATTCTCCAGTTACTTTTGTAAGTGGGTCTTTTGTTGTATTGCGAGCCTAAGATTCTTAGTGTTGGTAAATGTTAGCCCAACAGGTTTCTTCGGATCTTCCCGAGGCTTAAGACAAGGTGACCCCTATCATCTTTCCCTGTTCATTATTAAGGCGGAGGCATTAGGGCTTGAGATAAAGATGGCTAATATGTTTGGATCAATCAACGAAATTTGAGCAACTAACAATATGGAACCTTTCACACACAACAATTCACGAACGATACCACTTTGTTTGGACAGGGAGCAAGCGGGAGGCAAGGAAAATAAACGAAATTTGGACTTGTATACCATAGGTACTAGATAGGTCATCAATGAGACCAAATCAGAAATATTCTTCTTCAAAAACTTCGCAATGAGACCAAATCAGAAATATTCTTCTTCAAAAACTTAGCAATGAGACATACAAATTAAGGAAATATTGGGCTTCAAACTTGGAATGCTTCCTCAAAGATACCTAGGGATTCCTCTTTTTGTGGGGCCTAAAAGAGCTATTCATTGGCAAAAATTACTATCAACTTTCCAATCTAGGCTTAGTTCATGGAGAGGAAAGTATCTCTCTTTTGCAGAATAATAACACTAATCAAATCAATACTCTCTACACTGTGTACATGATGTCGAGTCTTAAAAGCTCATGCGGCATCATTGCAAAAATCGATGGGATTATAAGGAATTTCTTATGGCAAGGAATGGGTGAAGAATGGAAAACACTTCTGATTAAATGGGAAACAATCTTTATGGCAAAGTCAAAAGGCGGCACGAGCATCTGCAAGTTGAAACTTCAAAATATAGCTTTCGGAGCTAACCTAGTGTATAACATGATGTAGAATCCCAAATACAATATGGTGTCAACTTTTGCAGAATAAGTATCTAGACTCCACAAACTTGGGTGATGTGGTGACCATGGTTGAGCCGATAAAGGGATCTCATATTTGGAATTTCATGATTCATTGTAGATCATTCATTGGTAGATTTTCCTTGTGGTAGATGAGGAACGGGGCCAAGGCTGCTTTTTGGAGGGTTTCTTGGAATGGTTTTTCTTCTTCCCTATCAACAATCCCACTTCTCAACGGTATAATGGAATACCCGATGACTACATGGGGTACAAAGGTGGCTGATTATTGGTTCCTCGCCATTGAATCTACTCTAAATGTAAATTGGAAATACTTGAGGACATCCCTTTCTTAGAGAAGGTTAAGAGGTGCATGTAAGTTGAATTGGAAACCCGATGGTTCCACTACTCTAGTGAAGAGGACAATACTCGGTGGCATGTGGATACAATTTGTTCTTCTCACAAACAAATGATTCATGGAGCGTATGTTGGGATAAGGCATGCCTACCCAAAGTAGGAGCCTTTACCTAGATTGTGGATCATGGTAGAATCCTCACGTAATCTCACCGCCAAAAATTGGGATGGACAGGGTCCTTGATCCACGTCTTGTGTATGAATGCGGAGGAAGATATTGATCGCCTTTTGTCTTTGTATTGCCCCCTTTAGCCTTCGATGCTTTGGGATTTGCCATGTCAAAACTAAATATATCATGGGGTGCACTCGAATTCCATTTCCACCATGATGCGAGCTTGGCCTTGTCTTCATTGTTCAACTCGGTTCACCTCTTTATGGATTTGTAGCCCAATGATGCCAATATGGCATATATGGTGGGAAAGAAAGAGAAGATTTTTAGGGACCAAAATAATTTTGTTGAATTTGTGATAATCAATTTAGAAATCGCCATAAAGGAGAATGTCTCAGTCGCGGCCAAAGCGGGAACTCCTTTTACGAATCGGGATAGTGAAGTCTCCAATGAATGGGGGTTGCATAACTTACTCCTCGTTAATGGGTCCAGTGGTATGAACATATCTGGGAGTATTCTTAGAAAGATTACATTCAAAGTGGTTAGCCCCTCCTTAGGGGTTTTCAGAGCTAAACTTTGATGGGACTTCCAAGGGTAATCCGGGCATATCTACGGCCATATGTGTTTTAAGATATTGTTCGAGATCCCTAATTTGAGTAGGTTCTTTTCATCTACCAAATGGGTCATGCAATGCAATGAAGTCCATGCTCTAGTTCGTGGTCTTCGGATGGCTGCGGACTACGACGTGAATAAGTTATGCATTAAAGGGGACTCGATGGTCATCACAAAGGCCATATCTACCGGCAACTCGAAAACTTGGAGGATAGATAATATCTGGGGGCAAGCTCGTCAACTCCTCACCAAGTTTTCAGAATGGAATATTGGACACTGATATAGAGAAGTAAACTCTATAGGACATCTCCTTGCTATTTTCGACACCTCACAAAAGGAAATTGAAATTTTAAATAACATAGGTGACCCATGGCATGGTCTGGAAGCTATTATGTAGGGACCTTCCTAACCCTTTGAATCACAATCATTCCCACTCCACACATGAAAATCCATCATTAGGATGAAAGGTGATTGACGGAGGATAGATGGCACGTGTGAATCGATTTTGGGCGATTTCCATTGTGGGAACAACTACAATATAGGATGGTGCTCCCCACAAGCAAGTTTCTACAAAGCAAATTTGAGCGTCAGCCGTGGACCCCTTCTTGTCGATTCCACACGATATGATGGTGGACCCCCACTTGGCTTTGTGTTGGCCGCCATCAAAACAATATTAGGGCAAGAGTACTTAAGATTGTTCGGTTGAGATAAGGTTTTGAAGTAGCCTCAAGTGTTTCTTGACAATCTTCTTCACATAGTGCACAAGGGCTTTGCCTCGATTCCACACGATATGAAGGAAGTGAGAGATGGCTTTTTTCGAGCCTATTATGAAGATAACATGGCTTTTTTCGAGAAAAACAGCCGAAAGGATCTTCGGACCCACTTGGGCTTTGTGTTGGCCGCCATCAAAACAATATTAGGGCAAGAGTACTTAAGATTGTTTGGTTGAGATAAGGTGGACTTTGAAGTAGCCTCGGTGTTTCTTGACAATCTTCTTCACATAGTGCCTGACAAGGGTTTGCTTGTGGCATTAGGAAACATTTCATCAAGTTGGAGCACCATCCGGGGATGGAAACAATGATGGAAGCAATTGTCTTATTTTCTCTGGTTTTCTCGATTGATGAGGGAATTTACGGGTGGGTGGGTTGGTTTTCGAGACGCATATGCGAATGGAAAGAAGGTTTGACATTGTCATGGATTTTGCTAGACGGGTAGTGGCACATTGTGGGAGTAGAGCAAAGCGGGTGTCTCCTCCCCAAACTGGAGCTCGATGGACTTCGAGCACCAAAGTGCAAGTCTCTTTGTGGTTGGTTGGCCTTGAAATAAGGCAGGCGGCTTCGAGGGTGCTGACCGTTTTGGCCCATTTGGCTAACATAGGTCAACATGGGGTGTTTCCGTCGGCAAAGGTTGGGTGCCCCATCTTGCAGACGAGGACCTGGAGGACGCCGGGATGGTTATCTTAGAGGAGCTAGATTGGAGATGAGCCAACTGTTTTTTTGTGATGATAGTGTATATTGCTAGCTTGACGCGCTTTTGATAGTATTATGTATATGTACATAGGGTTTATATCTAGAATGTATTGGTGTGGACGAGTTTTACTCCCACCTAATTAGATTAGATTAGATCAAGTATAGCTGATATGGTCGTATGGGTAGTTCACTCCATCTAATCTTGAAGTTCTATATTCAAATGTAAAATCGTTTTGAAGTTAATATATTAGGTAGAGGGACCCACCAACCCTTCTTTATCGATAAAAAAGAATTCTTAATGTCAAATTTCGTCTTCAAAGTCTTTCCCAGGACACTCGTGCAATATTTAATGAGATGGTTTAAGTGCCATTAACCTCCATAATTTAGGATTCTTGATATTGTGATAAAACTCCTATAATTTGTTGAATCACGACAAAGAAGCCTCAAGATTCTCACATATGCATATTTAGCTTGACTCTTGAGGCTAGCTTTCGCTTCCCTTTTCCATTCATTTATGCTAAGTCACAAGGGTCATGTTCGACAAGGATTAAATTTGAAAGAAATTCATGAGTAGATAAAATTTGACAAAAAAATTGTGTATAGGTTCGAAAAATATAATTTAATAATAAAATGGAATTTTAAGACCTGATTTTCAATTTCAAAATAAAAATAATAATAAAATCTAATTTATAATACTAAGTTGAAACCAAAAATGTTTTTTTATTTATGATAATATCTAAAGTCTAAAGCTAAAACCTATTCCTAAACTTAAATTTGAAGTCATTCTTTATTAAAATCAATATATTTGTACATAACATCTTCATACATATTTGTTAAATAGTAATATTTTAAAGTTAAAATAAAAATAAAACAAAAAAATTAAAAAATATAATACTTGAGTTATGTTTTAAAATTAAAGTTGAAAAGAGAAAGGAAAACTAATTAAAAAAAGCTAATCTAATTCGCGGAGGCGTTTACTTTGAAGAAGGCATTGCTGGAAAGTGTCAAATTCCGGTGGCTTAACTTTAAAGGTTGCCGGATTTTAGATATTTTTCGACAGTCCTAGATATTTACTATTTTAGATATTCATCTCTGACTCCACATCCTTTAAATGACATTTTAGACTTGGCAATAACCTTTCTTTGGTGCCCTTGCTTTTGGGAGTGGCCGCCCTGAGACCATCATGAGTGAAATCTATTTCCTTACTTCCCTGACCTGTGTCGTGAAGGAGAGCCCGGTAATGGAAACATGGACTAGCCTGTACATGTTTGGATGAGATTCGTTGATCTGCTCTTTGTAATCTGTGACCTGGTCTTTCTTTGCTTTTAAGAGAAGGAAAATAAATTAATGATAGGATGGAAAAACTGTCCTTACCAATTTCGTAGCCTTGCTTCATAAGTCCATCTTGCAGACAATGCAACGGGTGCTCTCCTTACTAAACCTTACTTTGGACGGCTCCTTTAATTTTGTAGAAATTAAAAAACGTAGTAGCACCTGTGCTAGTGTGTGGCACCATATTAATACTTCCATTTTCATCAGTCCAGCTTGGCCGTGTAAGGGGTATTAATGAAATCAATTTTTTGTTTGCTTCCTTGTCTTTTATCGTCTCATAGCACTTTTATTAGAGAAAAATTGTCCTCGGATGAGGTGGTTTTTAATATGTTTTTGATTTGAAGAAGATAATTGTCCAGGTTTGTGATAAATGCGTAGCATCTGTCGGTTGTATACATTTGGCAGGAGAACTAGGATATCTCCAATGGCATGTAGAAGAATCCCGAACTCCTCTGTCAGAGGAAGAGTGCAGGGCAACAATAGATGAATTGTGGCCTAACAGATTTAAGCAAGCCATTATGGAAACACTCTAGCAGAAGATATGACTTAAATCGACAAAAAACATTGCATTGATTTTGTGAAGGACCGAGAGAAATCTGATTCTCAAGCTTGACTACAAACTCTTTGAAAATCTCACCAATCAGGTCAATCCTTTTCTTGTCAATAAGAATGTAGAGAAAATTTAATGTATAAGGCTGAAACTTGGCATCATTTGTAATGTCTTCGAGAATACCCTTTTTCTTCTCGTCTGGTATGATTGGATTAACAAGGAAATTAAAAAAACCTTATTGGTTATGTACTGAGAGAGCTTATCGATGTCTCTACTGATAGCATCTAGGGACTTCACACACTGGGCCAGTTCTGCTAGGGCTGTGGCATATGACCCCGTAGCACTGTCTTGCATAACAATACGAGTTCTGTTTTTGCGAGCCACATGAGAAACTTTGGAAGGGAAGGCATTGTGTGTCTTGAAGAGCCTTGTCCCAAAAAGACCAGATTTTAAGGATATGTGGTAGTTTGATCCGTTAGCCCCTTTCAAAAGGGCTCTCACAGATGGTGCACACTAGACATTCAGGGCCACAGGAGACTGTTTCAATGATTCCATCTAACAAAAAATAGAACCAAATCTTTGGAGATCATGTATCCACCGAGAAATTTTTGTCAGATCGTGTGAAGAAGCAATGTTAATTAAGAGCCAAAGCATTTTCTCTGGAATTCAATTACTTTATGAAGAATCCGATGCAATTCTAAATGAGTTGCAATTTACGCCGGAGAGGATAACAATGTTTAGTTTATTAGAGTTGTAATTTTTCTATTTTAAGTTTGTGTGATGGGGAGAGGACAATATAGTAACTTCCAATAAAAAAACATTGCCTACTATGCCTTGATGGATGTCCGTACGTTGCTATAAACCTCGTATTTTGTTATGGGCCACACGTATGTTGGTATAGGTGAGTTGATCGGGGTGAATATACAGTTGTTTTATTTGATGAAACAATCACAATGTCTCTTGACGATGACCACGTCTTCTGTAAGATACAATTATGATATTCATTTAAAAGATAACATGTTATATCATTTGGTTGAACACTTGGCGTTTATTTACAAAAGTTCATATTTTGGCATTTAAATGTTCCCAAAGCGTAGACAACAATCCCATTTTGTCATTATCCTTCAATCACTTCATTCCATGAGAGGACATATCTCTAGGGAATTTTATGTTTGGTGGGTAGATGAGATTAAGAAACACTCGAATGATGCCCAAGATGTTGTAGCGGAAGAGCATCTCCACGCTTCTTATAAACGAGGCTTCCATCTTTGTGTTCTTATCCATCCGATTTTACTCCCGTTGTACATATTCGTCAGCCCGTTTGCAACCGCTTGCACCACTCGGTATAGAGAGTGGTTTCTTGTTTACATTTGCCAGCATACTCCTTGCCTTGTTTCACCATATGCAACAAACATGCCTCCAACCCGATTAGTTTAAATTTTCCAGTGTACTCCCAACTTGTGCCAAAATATAGAGGAATTCATTAGATATAGTTGCAAATGTTTTGATAGACATGTATGCAGAATGTGGAACCTTACATAAAGACATGTGAATTGTTTAGCAAAATGTAACTTATGTTCTTCGCTCAAACATCTATCATAGATCATAGAATATATTTTACATCCAAACCATATTATACACATAAAATTCAAGCCCTCTCCGGCGTAACTTGCAACTCATTTGCAATTGCTAGTTTTTAAAAACTATAACATAATGCCAATTGTTAAAGCTTAATCGTGAAAAGCTAAAAATAAATTTAAGAAACCTAAAACCTAGAGTAAGTTAAATTGAATATTGAATATATTATATTCGTCATGCCGCCCCTTGATGTAATATAATTCAGCGCTTCAAAAATGAACTCTTATTTAACCTATTCATGAGTATTTAATACTTATTATGCCGAAGGCATTTTTACATAGCGGATGCGGGAAATTGCAACTGTTCCTCATTGTCGACTATTCGACGGTCTCGCGTGCAAGTGAGGTGGACAATGGAGATGGATGGAGCGATAGTATTATATGGTTATACGAAGTGATGGAAACAAGGCCCATGATTATGGTGAGCTTGGTGTTTGCAAAGATGATTGCAGATGGGCACTTTCCAACTGTCGGGAAATGACCTGACTGGAAAATTATTGCTGTGTATCCCCAGGCTGAAGACATTGAGGATTCTCTGCCTGAGTCAGAACTGTCTGGGAGGTTCGATCATGCTGGAAATTATCTTGC
Source organism: Taxus wallichiana var. yunnanensis (assembly GCA_018340775.1). NCBI lineage: Eukaryota > Viridiplantae > Streptophyta > Pinopsida > Cupressales > Taxaceae > Taxus > Taxus wallichiana. Next base: position 179,973,283 of record CM031238.1, on the reverse strand, counting down.
TAAGCGGTTTGTAGAAGTTAGATTTTGCAGGCAACCAAATAACCGAAACTTTGAGGTTGAGTTTGATTTGAGATTTCTTTATGCCTTCCTAGATTCACCCTCCCTTGAGCTTGAGTGGTCGTCATTATCATCACCACCACAAGCATTCTCCCCCATTGTAGCTGAGCTTCCATACTAAACAAGTAAGAAAATACAAGATCTAATAAATCTCCTAAAGTAAATTCATCGCGTTCACCATTCGTTATCAGACAATGGTTGGTACAACCTATGCATGTGTTATCGGGATTCAATATGGTCAAAAGACTTAGACAAATTTGGATAAAAAGAATTTTATAAAAATTAAAATTAAATTTGAAACAATAAATTTCAAAAGTATAGATGATTCCGCGGAAAACTTGAATGTTGATCACAAGAGGTCAAATTTTTACCCATTCCTAAGAAAGAGTGGGCCCATCTCTTTTGTTGAATGATTTTAAGCTATGTTTTTAGTAAGCATTAAATCTTTCTATGTATTTTAAATTGTTAAAGACAATCGGAGAGATTGGAATTCGAACTAGTGAATCTATAGATGCTATTTGTGCATTACAATAGGCTTACCCGCTTCCCCTACTCGACTTCTCACTTGATGCACCTGCACATGTTTGATGCATATCTAAATAACCTAGGAAGCCTTCCCGCAGATCTTGAGAACCTCGTAGATCTTGAAAAGCTAAATATTATAAAGAATTTCAAGTACTTTGTGACTCATCCGACATTGATAGGCAGTCTAACTAGTCTGGTGGAGTTGAATATTAGATATAATCACATAGTGGCGGTGAATGTGTATGAGGCGATGAGGCTCGACAACTGCACAATGTTTGTCCGTTTCTTCTTGTGGAGCAAGGACTGTGTGGGGGTAGAAGTGGGCTGGGCCATCATGATGGGGTGTCTTTGTGATGGAGCTGGCCAAGAGGTGCAAGGGAAACAAATTGAAAAATTCAAACATTTTCAAGCTTCCTATCTATAGGCAGTGATGCATGAGACCATTTGAAGCCTTCTAAGGCAAGGAGAATGTAGCCATCAGAGCAATGGCTTGAGGCTTTCCCACTTTGGCCCATGTTGTTGAGTTTACCTCAAGAAGCGATGACTGCACTATATCTAGAATTGTTACCATGTCAATTTGCAATTAGGGGAGAGGGGGTCGGCCGAGGCATTGTGCTTGACCATGGATAGCCCCCGCCACCCTCCCCAATTCTATAGAAAGGGCCCCCACTAGTGAGTTGTAGCCCGCTATGGGCCTCTTCATCGATCAATTTTGAGTGGCCAAACGGCTACATTGTTTCCCCAGCTTCCCTCCTCACATCAACACCTGATTCTGTTTGAGGTCCTTTGATTGTCTTGTAAACTGGTGTTTCTCCTCTAAATGCTTGTCTAAAACAATATTTTATGTAAGTTCTTGGGCCGGTCATTATTTGTACACATGTTTTTCCTTCTGAATCTTTGAGCAACATTGATGATTCCATTTTGTAAAGTATTTTCTTTTCTACAACTGCCCTCTGCATTTGCCCTCTTCCTCTTGCAATAATTCACCTCCTATCCTTCCACTATAACTTCTTTGTCACCTCCCTTTCGGTGTTTCCCTTGCTCCGCAGTGCGATTGCTAGTTTAACCTGTTCATGAGTATTGAACGATGACTAAAGTGGCAGGAGCTCCATGATGACGTCAATCGACCAACTACCAGCAGATAATTCATTTGGATATGACATCCATGCAAACTGATGAACAGCACTCAGAACAATTGGGGCTCAACACAAAAATAAAGCTCACACCAAACAGTGAACAGGAAAGAATGAAAGCAATGGGGAATGATTTCAAAAGCTTTAATGCAGTTCTTATTCATCATTATATAACGATTTTAGCTTTTTATTTTAAACAAGCTCATCTGAATTTGCACCGTATGATTTTTGGCAAATTTAGACAATTTTATTAGTTTTTATGAAGTTCACCAAATTTCGAATTTCAAGGCAGAAATTCGGCAAACCCTGTGACACAGCATTCATGCCTTTAACTCTCTTACGAGGAAAACATGTTATGGTCTTCTTTGATACATCCTTGTAAGAAAGAATGGAGTGAGGGTTGGTTTTCTTGTTTGGGCAGCCATTAGGTATTGAATGACATGCTTGATACAATTGCAAGGTCAAAATTCAAATTCCAGAGTGAGTATCCGAAGTCAGTTTATTGTTGGATTTTTAAATATATTCATGCCTCATTGAGAAAAATCATTTTTAGTTATTTGCATGTTGGATCATGACATATGAGAAAATAATCGAAGAAAAAAACTCAACTTAGAAGGTAAAATGGCATTTAAATAGTTTGTTGTCTATGGGAGATCTAATTATTTGCTAGTTTCTAAAAGATTTATAAATATATATGTTGACCTTCCAATAATCTTTAATTTTCAAAACTACCTCACCAAATGGAGGATAGTAGAAATACTCGCTTGAACAAAGCTATAAGCTATTTGAGATTTTACTGGAATTATTAAAAATTCAATTTTGTTTTAAAAAATACAAGGAAGAGTCAGGCTGTTAAATATTGTCTGGACTAAAACTAATTCTATTGCTATGTGTTTTACACATTCTCAAGACCCATGTAGCTGACTTGAAGTCAAAATTTTGTATCGATGCAGGATTATTTATCATATTTGCACATACTATACTGAAATTTGGAAGCTTGAAGATGAAATTGAAAGAAGGAAAGACACTTAGTTGTCTGGTTGTCTGAATACCTTCCATTGGCTCATTTGTAAGCGGATGTGTCATTACAAATTCACTATTTAGCTCGTGAAGAAATACAAAATTTTCTTAAATTATCTTCTTATAGATGTTGGTAAGCTTGCTCTAGATCAACGCTAATGTGATCTTTTGGGCTTATCGATGTTATGGCTTGTATAGACTGTATATTTGATAAGTTTTTGTGTTTCGTTAATTAAAATAGGCCTACGATTCTCAATTATCATGCAAGAGTGTGTCATCCAATACTTTGGCGAATCAAAATTTACACTTCTCATTTTTCTGAATGACAGCATATTTTTCTTACTATTCTATCATTTAAGGACTCTTCAATTTATTTTGACAAAATATATATTCTTTGGATGAACAAATTATATAGTGATTTGGAGATAGCAGAGAGGGGCCAACAGTTGATAGGGGTCCATCATTAATTCATTTGTGACAGTGTTTGAAAATTTGAGGGTCTCCCTCGTATTATTTGACAAACAAGCCATCTGATGTGAGTTTCAAAGTTAATGTTTGAACAAAAATAGTCTTCACATTGTGTGATCCAAAATGTTGATATGAAATTTTTTTACACATTTTTTCCAAAAATTGTCATCATATTATGGACTGTGGAAGCCTTAAATCTTTTAAAAACATAATTATTAGAATAATTTATATCAAAGAAATAACAAATCATGTCATGACACGGGCACTGTATTTAGATAAGTTAATGCCAATGAGATGAACAAACTTAATTTTCTTTAAATTTAAAATACAGTCTCGATTGAACTTAAAATGGCTTAGTCGATCACTTGAACTCACATGAAACAAAATTCTTAGCTTCAGCACATACCATTCTTTCTATTGTGTGAAGTTGGTTGACTGATGGGGCTTCAAATAGGCGTGGAAGACCCATCAATGTAGGGCGCCCGACTACTGGCCCTTCTTTCCTTATACTGTCGTTTTCTTTCATTGCATGCTAATCTTATCAATACAATCAGTCTTCCTTTTATGTGCTCTCAAAATATGAAGTTTCACAATTTGTGCTGCTCATGGTTTCACTTTGAAATCACTGAATAGCCATAAAAAATATTAGGGCTTCATCTCCATCATCGTGATATCAACCTGTTTCAAATTTCATGTTACCCTTTTGTAACTCATAAAATTGCTCTTTCTATTCAAATCACTAGAATGGGTTCTATAACATGATAGACTTGTCATGTTTTAAAATGCGTTGCTTGTATTCATAAATAATATCACACTCTATAATCATATTTTAATAGCTGTAGGTGAACCTTGATTGTAGCTGTGTTATGACTTTTTGTGAGCAAGTAGATTGTAAAGATGATCTATCTTGTACTTATTCACAAAGGTGCTCGTGTTTGAATTATGTCTACATCCAAAAAGAGTTTGTACAAACATTTGTACCTTCTAGAATCAACTAAATATATGGCGTAGATCTAATATACCTCTATTGAAGCTCAAATTGAACATTTGGTTTTAGTTTTTGTAATTTTTTATGCTGATAGGCATTCTACAATGGCAGCCATGGGTGTTGTTGGTGGACTGTAATGTCCATATGTTGTTTGCAATTAATATCTGACTTCAAATTTGACATCCATTTGACTATTACATCACAATTTTAACTTTAAATTCGTCATCAATTGAATGATCATAATATCCTGTCCATATTATGGAGTTTGGAGCCCCCTTATTTACCTGAGAAATATTTTTTCAACCCTGACACAATGGTGCAGCTAGATTGACATTATTGGGAACCAGTCATTGGAAAATTTAAAGGGAAGGTTATCGAGTTTTTAATCAATGTGGTATGCAAAAAATTCCAAGCTAAGAGCCTTGAGTTGATATCTTTCATTGTTTTCTATGTAGATGCATTAAAGATATCTGTACTAGTTATATAATAAGTACCATGAATTGACAAACCAAACGCAATGCCTTAATTTTGAATATCGTTTGAGATTTAACTTTAGTTTTTGAGAATTTCATATAGAAATATAGTGAATCAACTAACCAATTGTATTGTCATGGCCAACAAAGTGATTTACTGTTGCCACTTTTGAATTTTTAAAACTTATAAAGAGTTTTTGATAGGCAATGAGATCTTATTTGGATCTATAGTTGAATCATACATCAAAAAAGAATCGAGTACTTTTGTATTTGAATTATGAAAGATGTTGTAACGGTGCTTTATGCTCAGCACGCATGCAATTATTACAAGGTATAAATAATAGTTTAAACCTTCTAAAATGCATCATACAGTTTTGCTATAAAAGAGATCGAGGCATGAATGCATTGCATGTGTTTGCATAAGCTTCATATTTTATTTAAAAATGAGTTCTTTCATAAGGAACAGATCCTGTTTTTTTTTACTAGGACATGGCAGCTGTATAACTACACGGATATGGCTTAATCTTGTACAAGATTTGGATGCTTACAAATTTTGCTTTAGATTGAAAATTTAAGGTAGGAAATGTGGAACAACAGTTTCAAAAAAACTGCGTTTAAAATCACATTGAGACATTTTAAGGGGTATGGAGATTGCGAGTTTGTAGAAATTGTATGTTATAATCTTTAGTTTGGGAAGGAAGCATATGCACATAAACAATAGATGTAGATTATTACGAGTTACAATCCACTATGATTTAGAAACAGACGGTTTAACTCAAGATAATGTTTCAGCATCTTGAAAAGGTTGGTTTGTTGGGTATTTTTTTTTGTTCTGCTGACATAGAATAAATTCTCCTTTGACAGTATGTGTTCTCTCTCTATATATTGAGTATTTCAAATAAAATGTTACATTATATTGAAGAATTTTGAAATACATAAATGTTTGTTGGTGAGAGGAATTAGCTTAAAGACTCCAGGGTTCAAAATTAGTGTAATGATTTTTTTTTGTTTCTTTCTATTTTCTTCCTTTACTCTTTTTTATGACAAATAAAATTTATATACATCCAATTTGATTATATATTTAAAATTTCTACTAAATTTTTGAGGAAATTAAAAAAGAATGAATTTATTCTCATTTTCTTTAAACTTTGTTTCAATTTTTTTATATTTATTAATAATAAAAGAATAATGTGATTGAGGAAGTGAATAGCCTTTTGTTTTTAGAATAATCGATGACAAAAATTCAATTAATTTAAGACCATTAGAGTGATGTTCACATGTTTGATTTTAGTTTGCCCTAAGGCATTTCATGGTTAAACATTCTTGTAGTGATTAAACAATTGAACACTAAATTCAAGGACAGTGTTTTATCATCATATATGAGTATATCATTTAGTGTTCTCAACTCAAAGGCGAGCTCCATTTTATGTGGTATTCTTGTATTGTCTTCAATCTAACATAATGCATGTAATCTAGTAAAATAATAATATTTGTTTCTCTCAGTAAATAGTGAATTATATATTTTAAGACTTTAGTTAACAAGCGTAGGCTTATAAGATTTTGGTAGGTTGGAAATCAATGCGACTCACAGAATATGGAGTCTATTTTGTATTCTTTATATATATAAAGTTTCTTTATGTGTGGTATGTAAATTTTAATATTTTTGTTGATAGTAATAATATGTGGTTTGGTGTATGTTGTTTTATATGAAGTTCATCTGTGTCATTCATTTTGTGTTAGAGTTTCACATCTCAAAATTCCGGGTCATTAAGTATTTAATGATCCTCGTGATTATAAAAATAATAATGATAATATAATTTGTTAATTAATATGTACTATCCAATTTTTTTATATTATTAAATGGGTAAAAGGTGCAGCCTAGCCATTCACCAAGGTACAAATCTTAAGTGGTACTAAAAAGGATAAAGTGGGATCATGCTCCAAGTGAATTTAGCAAAATAGATACCCCTCAGTCCTTAGCATTAAGCCAAAAAATTTTTTTGTACATCTAACCCTTGTAAAGTTATTAATTTCAATAAATAAAAAATTCTATTATTGAATGGATTGTAGTTCAGCTGATACCAATGATGGTAAAAATACTTTGCCATGCTATCTACCAGGATAGTGTGGCAAAGTATATCATTTATTTTCGTGAAAAATATGAAATATCGTGTGTATTTTCGTTGGGAAAACAAAGCTTGTTTCTGCCTTTTTTTTTTCGTGAAGTTTAGTTTCTATTTCATTTTTTGTTGCAGAATTTATTTGTTATTATTGATTTTTTGGAGCTAGAGTAGGTAAAATTGCGTTTTTTCTTGTTATCTTTGTTGAAAGGAGGATAACTGAGTTTATTCCCTTTATATTTGTCAAGGGTAGGAAAAAACAAATTTTTACTGGATAGTTGTGAAAATTTAGCTCTTTCGGCTATATCCCTTTGTGTTGTTTTTTTATTGCTCTTGGATTTTCCACTAAATAAGCCTAATTTTTTCTCGATGATTTGTAGGGTAAATTTGAGTCTCCTTTGGATTTTGGTGTCCTATCTTGAAATACATTAGTGCTTTCATTTTTATTTTTGTTGAGAGATTTGGGGTTTTCTCCCATTTTTTTAATGTTGTAGCTCTCGAATATTCAATGTTGGCAAAATTTAAAAGTAATTTTCCCGGCTTTATATGGTTTTCTTGCTATACATTACCTTACCCACAAATATCTGCTTAAATGTACCCGATTTCATTTTATAGTGATTCATTTAAAAGAAAATGTGATGGTGGAAGGAGTTTCCATTTTTAAAACCAATAATGGTGGATTTCTTTGGCCCTGTGTTTTTCTACCCAGACTTTATGAATAATTTCCCCGAGCTTTACTCTTCTTATTTGTTTGGGATGTTTCAAGCTTTTCTAGTAGTATATTTTGTTGCTATTGCTTTTGTAGAGCTATCTGTTGCCATTATAGCTTTGATCTCCATATAATTTAACGTTTTGACATTTATGTTCTTATATAGTATGCATCGAACCTCATTAGCGTGAATTTGGCCTCTACCATTGTTTTCAAGTTTCATAACCCTTGTATTTGATTGTAAATTTCTTTTGGATTTAGTTGTTTGTTGTATCTATGTGCTATTTTTGGTTAATAATATCCATGAAAAACCTACTCCGCAAAACGCAACCACTCGTGATATAAGAACTTTTAAATGAAGTGGTTCATCTATATTTCTACACTTACAAAATCAATCACACCCCTTATCAACATCAACTACAAAAGAAATAACTATCCATCTAAATCAAATAACATATACCGTTTAGCATTCACATTGCATTGTACACATGTGATTGCTAGTAATTAATCATATTAAAGATAATTATTCTTATAATTATTCCTTCTTTTTGTGTTTTTGTGCTCAACTTCAATGTGGATGTAATAGAGTAACATTTAATATTATAGATTTTATGAAAGAGAGAGTTTTCAATGGGTTCACACGGTTATAACTTGATATGTCCCATTGCAAATAATTGAAACAAATTTATTTATAGAAGAATGGTTTTGAAATTTTTCATCATTGGGTTTTAAAGAAAACCCGAAAACGCCAACTTAATTTTTACAAAATTTTCTCCCAAAAGCACTACTATTATTCATATCTATGTATTCCTTATCTACCTTTTAAGTGGGAAGAAATCAAAATTCTCTAATACGACTCCATTCTCTTTCTCTATCTATATAAACGAGAGACGATAAACGAAAGATGATAGATGATAGGTTGTTTATTTCACTTGTAATTCTTCCTATCTTTCTACGGGGATGTATATGAGACTTCCAACTCCATTCAACTCCATTCTATATATAGATTGGATAGACGAGATAATTGTCTGTTATAAGTCAAGGGTAAGTAAATAGGAACAAAGTAAAGATTTCTCTATATTATAAAGAGCAAAAACCCCAATCATTGTAATTAAACTTGTTTTGTAATTATTGTAATTGGTAGAAAAAACTAAAATAACCTCCAGAGAGAGAGTTGTAAACCATTGTGGTAGGTGGAGAAGGTCAATATCCCCATCAAAAATAAATAAAAATTTAATACATTAAGTAGCTTGTAAAATAACTAAGGCGGATTAGATAGAAAGATGACAATAAATAGTTGAGATAGATGAAAAAACGTATTAGTATAAATATCTTAAGTATATTTATTCAAAAAATAATGATATATATATATATATATATCAATTTCAAGATTTTATTTTGATTTTTTTGTATATTATATTGATTAACTTCTTACTTTCATCAAACTTTTCTTATTTTGGATTTTCTTATTTAATAGTGACAAATGACATCAATCTTGTTGTTCCAATGTGTTGAGCGTCAAAAAAACTTTTCGTAAGAAAAGGGAGCTAGACTCCATCATAGCGCTAAAATAGTACAATGTTTTTATTGTGTCATGTACCTTTTTGGAGACTAGCGGAATTGAAGACCTTAACCCATTCTTCCTCCCGCGGGTTCAAGGAAAGAAGTAAGGGAATACTTGGATGACAATTACTAAATAGACATTTTCATTATTATCATGTATTCCTATTGGGAAGCCAAACGCTCCAATAGAAGAACTCATTTAATTAGAATATAACGTATTTTGAGCATATAGGCTTCAAACACAAATTAGATAATTAAAAAGTACTTATTATAAGGTCGACCATAAATTATGATGTAGCACCCCTTATGTTTTAAAAGAAGATGCTTGTCCAATATGTGGTGCGTTGAATCTTATTATTGCTTTTGGGTAAAGGGTATACCTTTCCTCTCTCTCATTAAGGATGAAAACCCTTGTTTGAGACCATTTCAATGACAAAACCCTTGATAGTGGAACTTGTCTTGAGGATGAAAACTCTCAAGCAAGGATATTTGGAATTATTGAATATCTAAAAGAATTTAGAGTTGATATATTTCTATCTAGCCCTAGGCAACTTGTATATGTTGGATATGTTTTGATGGATGTATGGTATGATTTCTTGCACGGATGGACTTAAACTAATTATTAAGGGTGAAAGTAATCATTTCCTTGCATGTTTGAGCCACTAATTCATTATTTCCAAGAGGGGCAAATTGCTTGTAGGTCGATTTGGCATGTTTGAGTAGATGTTTGTTTGAGTTGATGATTGCATTCTTCATATTTTTAAACCCCAAGATCCCAAGTTTCATAAATTTTGGAGCTTGGAATAGGTAAAGTTATGAATTTTTAAAGTAACTGCGAGACAAGGGTTTGTAGAAATTCATATCGTCAATTTTAGGGCACTAAAAATTAGTTTTCCTTCATATTTTGATTGTTGGTAATTAATCGGAATTTTTGAGTTTGATTGAAAATATTTTCAACAAGTTTAGGGCATCAAAAGTGAGTGGGAATTCCCAAAACAAGTCACCCTATGAAGGGAAAAATTTCAGGTTTCCGTGTGCATTTTCAATCATATCCATCCTCGAAAGTCTAATTACAACCATCTAAAAATGAGTTTTAGTCATTTCTCATCCAACCCTAGCTATTTTTCGATATTCCCTAGAAAAGGGACATTATAGTTGACTTCTCAAAGAATGAAGAAAAAAGAAACAACTTTAAGTTGATGGTCAAATAAACGTTAAATTTAAGATTGTCATTAATTGTTTATCCTCGAACATTAAAATCCCCCACCACACCCCTTAACTAACATTATAAGATGGTTGCCGATGGGGTTTGGGTGGAACGATTAAGTCGGATGATTGTTTCTGGCTCCATCTAGGTTCAAATCCCACTAAGGCACAATCCTCGTTCGAGGTGGTAATGTCCTGGTGGCGCGATTGGCAAACTAGTTTAACAGAGGTAGTTTCTGGCTCGAAAAGACATGCGCTAGATGTGTGTTCAAGTGTGGTGACTCGTGGTTCACTTGAGGTGTGTTCATGCATGGCGGCTCGTGGTTTGCTAGACGTGTGTTCAAGTGTGGCGGCTCGTGGTTTGCTAATTGTTGAGCTTAATGATATATCTTGGTTGATTGTACTTTGGTTCATAGCTCTAGGTCAAAAGCTTTAATCCGGTTCATAGCTCCGGTTAAAAGTTTTAATCGGAGTTCATAGCTCCGGTCAAAAGTGTTCATCTATAAAAAAACATTGTAAGATGGTTATCAATATAAATATTTTATAATACCATCTCGCTCATTGCTAGAAGATGATGTTATGCAAGGTATCCAAAATTGTGTTGAATTGTAATGAATATGCATTGTGGTAGCTATGGATGGTATGAATCCACATTGTCATGACATGAGTTGGTTGTGCCACAAGTCCTACACCTTGTGTGTTCTTTATGTGTTTATCCCATTCCTTTTTAAATGTGTTAATATTGTCTAAATTTTGATAATTAGTCTTAAGTTGTTATTTTGCATTAAATTTAAATGTTGCATGTATTCTAGAATAGTTGATATCTCTACAAATTAGCATTTTTGGTAACTAGAGGAAATTGACATTTTCCCAACGACTCGAGCTATGGAGCTTTAACATAGGGCAAACCCCCTATAACCTCTTACGCAATACACATGGGAACGTTGCCACCAAAGTTCTCTTGCATTGTCTTGATTTGCTACATTGATGCCCTACATTTATAGGCCAAACTTAGATTTTTGCTTTTGATGTTGGAACCCTAGACATGGCCTTTTTGTCATGTCATCCACTATGTTTTTGTTATTAAGTGTAGAATACATTCAAAAATTTCCATGCAAAATACAAATTTGTCTTATTTTGTTGTCAATCATTCAACCTAAACATTACATAGGTTTGCAAGGTTAACTTGTTGACTAACTAATGAAAAAGTACCCCTAAAAAGTGGGAAATAGCCCATTAATCAATCAACAATTAAACCTTGCGAACATATGTAATGATAGGCTCTTTCATTGTTTTTTGTAATCACGGTTTGTAAATTTTAATCCAAATCAATTCATGTAGCATTGTAGCATTGAACACAACCAAGGTTTAAAATTATAGCCAAATCAAAGGTTGGGAGCGCCATAGCAATAATTGGAGTGGACACCCTTCTCACAATTTTGATATTTTTTTCTCCATCAAATAAAAACAATAAAAGCTACTTGCATTCTCGTATTTGAAATTTGTGTCGGGTCATATAAATCACAAATTTTAAGAAACTCATTGTTGTGTTTTAAAAGAATAAAAATACCCTATAAAATTATCATAGAAGGCCAAGAAATATTTCATGGATTGAAAGAATTAATTGTATGAGGTGCTCAAATGTAACAAATACAATATTTAATACAAAGATGCTTGTAAGTCTGAATTACCAATATCAAGTGAGTGATGGGACTAAACCCTAAACAAAACACCATTATTTCGCAAAGTGATAAAAATGCTTATGTGGCTCTCATGATTTTGCGAAGAGTGATATTTGGACCAGGCTATTACTTCCACCTTAAAAAATAATAAACATTTCCCCTAAAATTAGGAGTAGAGAATTAAATACTTCTTTCCTTCAATTATACTTGCCTCTAGTGATTACACCCGTAACACAATTAAAATTACACGAACCTTTCCTAGGAAAAGTACACACCTGCATAATCTGGAACTAGAGAATGAGTAACAATACAATGAAATCATATGAGCTCGAGAATACAATTTATATTTCTATATAATAGTATCATTAAATGGGTCAATTAATATTAAATCCTCTATAAAATTGTTTTAGTATGAAATTTTAAAAATAATCGACAAGAAAAATATTTGAATTTACGCAAATTTTGATTACTAACACCTTAGACAAGCCGCCTAATTTACCTAAGACTTAATCTCCTTGTTTAAAACCCTTCAATCTCTTCATCTACAAAATCTCTAGAGATGCATATCTAACCTTTTTTCCCAAGAAAGTGAAATTTGACAACTCGACATGGTTAACTTGTAAATTTTTTAAATAATGTTATGTTATGCATGTGTTCTTTTAATTTAATCTTGGTTTTATCACGAACATGACATGTAGATAAGTTGATCCGAGGCAAAGTAATGAATTGTTATGTTGTGCCATGTGTATTTCATATTTCACATTCACTTTTTTTTCGGGTTGATCTGTACTAAATATTTTTTCCTTTTTGCTACTATTTTTCCACATTTTTTCTTATTTTGTAATTTTTATATATTTCATATTTCGTAGTGCACAATTTATCTATGTATTCTCGCATTTATTATTTTTGTGATTGGTTTGCTTTACTTGTTGTTTTCCTTGCTATCTTGCAATTTTTATATGTTTCAACTTGCCTTGATTTTTAATGCATGTCAATTTTTCCATGTGCAATGTTAACCCAATTTCTACTTCCAATTAGTCTTTGGTTTTAGTTCTTTTATTTCAAAAATTTGCATGATTGCTAAAATCACCATGATGAATGTGATATTTCATCCCTCCCACCTAATATTTTATATAAGGAAGAGAACCCTATAGCGATTCACGTTAATTTTAGGGTGCATAGATGCATGTAGGTGTTTACAAGTGTTAAATAAAGTATGGTTGTGTAGCATATGATCGTATTGCATCACTGTTTTCATTTCACTTATTTATTTGGAGGAAAAGTATATTTTAAATTGATTTAATTCAAAGATAATTGGTATAAAGCATTTAAAAAGTATACCAATAACCAAGCACCCTATATGTCATATTATTGTTGGCTCTTAAAAACTATTATTAAGTAAAAAGTGAACTATTATTGATTTTTTAACAAGCTATAAAGAAATCAAATGTACATATTTTAGTACATCTATAAGGTCCTCCTATGTCTCTATTTATTTCTCATCTAGTACCAAACATATAGATAGTGTTTTCTTCACCGATTCCATGTATACCCATAATTATTGTTCTTTTAATGCTTAAGACTATTCCTAATAATTGCCACCTTTCAATTAGTATTGTGGATGTTGATATACCATAGCCTTCCTAGTTTCTTTTTCTTTTGCCCTTATCTCTTCAACCTTGTCTTTTATATTCCTCTTTTCTCTTCAATAAGTGAAGGGTATGAGCTTCAAGTATATATATATTCATTCTTTCTTTCTTTTGTACTCTATTTCTTTGTAATTTCCTTTAAAAATTTCCCATGTGCTCTTCTTTAGATGCATGCTTATGCTTTTCTTCTCATCCTTGCTATTTTTAATGTTCTTTATTGTCTTCTTCATATTTTTCTTTTGGTTTTTTTTTTTCTTCCTTTCTTGCTATATTCCTTACATTTTCACATTCTTAAATTGAATATATATATATTCTTTCGGTGATCTATTTCTTTGTAATTTCCTTTAAAATTTTCCCATTGTGCTCTTCTTTAGATGTATGCTTATATTTTTCTTCTCATCCTTGCTATTTTTAATGTTCTTTATTGTCTTCTTCCTATTTTTCTTTTGGTTTTGTTTTCTTCCTTTCTTGTTATATTCTTTACAATTTTCACATTCTTCACTTTTATCTTCCTCATATTTTTCCTTATCATTCTTCTTAAAACTTCTCATATTCATTATTATGCGAAGATTTTTTTAATTATTGGAAAATTGTTTTGAAGGGACCATACATTGTATAAAAAGGCTCAAAAGCCATAAATAACATTGAGAGCAGAGTGGTTTTTGATAAGTGGGGTCCACTCCCAACTGAAAAAGCCTAAAAAAAGCAAGATAAAAAGATAAAAACATAGGCAGGGGCCATCTACCTACAAGGATCCCAATAACAGACACAAAATAGCAAAACAACAAGATTAAAACCATGACAAAACAACAACACATAAGCACATAACTAATTAAGAGACTTATTATAGACTTTCTGAGCAATCTTCATGGCCTTATAAAGATTGATGGAATTTTGCATATCAAGGTCCTGGCTACTCTCAGAAAGTATCTTTTTCTTGATCTTGTCATTTTCCATGCTGACCTAGAACACCACACACATCACAAATCATTTGACATTCGTTTTAATATAATCAAGAATAGCCTTATGAATGACAAGTTGGTTGGTTTACTTTTTCAACATTTTGAACTTTATCCTCCAACGCTTTGAACTGCATGAAAATACCATCCAGTTTCACTTCTATATTTGAAAGGACAAATGAGTCCAAATTGCTCTTGGAACCTTCCTTAATAAGGAAGTCTACATTGTCCTCAATTTCCTTTAAAGCCTTAGCCCGCTTGCTTAAGTTGAGTTGATATACCCGAACTAGCGCGGTGGGTCCCGGGAGGTTACTTATCTTTAGCAGGTTTTCGGCCCCGAAAATGTCCTTGTTTTTAGCATTATTGCGGAGGATTCTTTTAGCGGTGGGGATCGAGAGATGGGTTCCCGACATTGAGATTCTTGATACGGATCCTAGGTTGTTGAGGAGGGGGCGGGGGAATAGGGGGGGTAGGATCATGGGCAACCCACCCTCAAGTAATGATGCGAAGGAAAATCACCCCTTTGATGCGAAGGAAAGAACCCTCACATGGGTTTGAACATCACGCACCAATTTTTCAAGAGAATGCAAGATGTAGTAGGGAAGACTCACCTTGTATGCATCTTGAAATGGTTCAAAAGAACCAAATGGTGAAATATCATCGTTGAGAAGCGCCCTTCCGGGGTGATGTAGCGCACTATCATTTTTTCAACTTCATTAAACTGTGGGGGTAGAGGAGAAAAGAATCCTCGAATTCCCAATCTGCAGAGTTTTATCTCCCACCACAAAACACGTTTCCTCGCTTCTTTGTCAAACTTGTTGCGGTAAAACTTGACCTCTTCCACTCCTGCACCGGTGATGAACTAGATCATATCCTATGTGATAATAGATTCCTTATCTCCGAGAGTGACGAATCACGCCTTTCGATTTGTGTATGATAACTAGAGATATGTGAACATCATGATGCTTAATTCTTTGCATGAAGCTTGTAAAACCATCCACACTTAAGGCTTGCCATAACTCTATGTCATTTTGGCATGATGGATCACAAATGGGCTCCACTCTTGAAGGAGGACCCCCCATACTGAAATTAGAGCTTGCGAGATGATGCAAAAACAACTCGGTCAACTAGAGAGCTTCAAAATTGTGCGAATATTAATACCCTACAATATCAAAGTTTCCCTATACTAAGGCTTCTTCAAAAAAATTTGCACATTATGTTAACCAAATTGTTTGACCAAATTTATCAAAGAACAATATCCATCGTAATAACATAAAAGTATGAGTGTATATAAAACTTCAAATCATCAAACAATTGAACCTTCTTACCATGAACTTACATCTCTTAGATATTATTTACTCAAATGTGAAACCTTTTAATCAAGCCATTATTAATTTATACTTGTTGCTAGGGTTTATGGATATTATATGATTGTTTCCTTTTTAATATGAACATTAAATGTTGAATAGTTCATTGGTTGGAAACAACACATTTGTACGTTTTTTCACGCATTTTTATTCAAGGTGGATTTCTCCTTCTTATGCTTCTTTATTTTGTTTCCCTTTTAATCTCTTCCTTTCTTCTTTATCTTTTGTTTCTATTCTTTTCATTCTTGTTCTTCTTGTTCAACATCA
Organism: Taxus wallichiana var. yunnanensis; assembly: GCA_018340775.1. Lineage (NCBI taxonomy): Eukaryota > Viridiplantae > Streptophyta > Pinopsida > Cupressales > Taxaceae > Taxus > Taxus wallichiana. Next base: position 179,957,097 of record CM031238.1, on the reverse strand, counting down.
TTCAATACTTTTGATTCAACACACATCAATAACAACGGGTCTGTACACAACACATGTTTTTATCATCATAGAGTTTTTGGATTTTCATTACTTCCTCTTGGATCACTACCAAGGCATCCTCATGATTCACATTATAAAAGCATTCAACGTATTCCCCTTTCTACCACACATATGCAATTGAAAATTATGAGGGTAGTAGATCTAAAAAAAATATTAAAATGCAAGAAACAATCCTTGATTAGCTTCCATGTATTGCAAGATATGAATATTTCCCCTTTTCAAAATTCACCCCTAAAAATATTTCAATTTCTGTAGAAGGAAAATTTCGTGTGGTCATGAATCCCTCATAATTACCCAATATTTTGATTGGTACCTCTTACTAGAGTGTTCTCAAAGTGTACCTTGTAATATCACAATATTCAATTATATTAAAATAAGAAGCCTAATATATTGAAGGTTGGATACCACTTGTTGAGAACCAAATGTCTATTTTAATCACTTTTATTTCATTTATGTGCACCAATGGCTTAGTTTTTTAGACTAGTACATATATATTAAATTCAAATACTTTAAATATGTCAAGAGATATCAATTTAAAGGTTCTTATTTCAGATTTTTCACATGCCATATTGATTAATAAGCCCATTACATTCATTGCCAATTGCTACTTCGATGATGAAAAGTGACACTAACCAAGTTGCATTACTATGTCGATCTCAAAATAAATATTTTAGGATAAAATAAATAGGCCAAAAACTCTACTCTATGGAAAATATATTACTATATTTAGATTATAAGCCAAAATGACTTTTAAGTGATAATCAAATTAATGTCAAAATCAAGGTTAAAATTCCCATGTGACAATCAAATGGATGTCAAATTCAAGTCCTAAAAATGAAAATTGACACACTTGATCCATTATACCCCACCCCTTGTTGCGATTACAAACTACTTGTCAGTGTAATAATAATAATTTACCAAAGTAGTTACAATAAAATTTGTCCAATGAAGATCTTGCCACTTCTAGGTTATATATATTTAATCGGTTTAATCATAAATTAGCATAGATGGTTATTCAATCATTTTGCAGAGGGTATGTAGATGATTTCCAAGTGGCATCTTATGGAGGATAAATTTTTATTTGTGTTGTGAGAATGCAACATGAATGTAATCCATGTTGAGAAACATCAATGGTACATGACCAATGTTATTACAATCAATATTTTAGGGGCGTACCCTTAAAGACAAGTCATGCACAATTTAATTGATCAAATAGTTGGGTCTTAAAAATATGTGTAGCGCTAGACATTTAGAAAATTGTCACCCTTAATCGAGTTACTCCAAGGAGGTGTGGCCAAATAAGAAAAAGCAATCTAATAGTAAAAGAAACCATTTCTCGCGCATACTTTAGAAAAAAGGATCAACAAGATCCAAAAATGGTTCAAGGAGAAAAAACACAATATGTTGTAATAGTCATGATAGGAATCACTATACATAACAAGGGAAAAGATCACCAAGAGGATATTATGTACGCATGAAAACATGCACGTGACTCCTAGACCTCCCGAGGCGTGTCGGGATAAATTTGGAATAAAATGGATGACATGGTAATAGGATGGGTAAATGGAATGTGAGTGTAATAGATGGAAGTGATGACAAAAAATCAATGAAAACTAATGTTCTCAACTAGAAAAATGGGTATTTATTCATTGAGGGAAATAAATGTCTGTCTCACTTGTTCGGGGGTGATGGTACGATTAAGGATGATCATCGTATGCAAGTCACACTCAATATCGTTGGAACTGTATAAAAATCTACTTGGTTGTGGAACATAGGGGAATTTTACTTCTTCATCTACGAATTCCTCTCCAAAGAGGTTCATGCATATATGACGAGTGATGGGATAAGGATGAGTCAAATCTCTACCAGGATGGTTTTCCCAGGATTCCTCGATAGTGTCTACCTCATCATTCAAAGCAATCGGTTGTATATGATGGTGGTAGGTGAGATTGGGGTAGTTTGAAAGATAAGTTTTCTAAGGCCTTGTCAATATCAATCAATCGTGTACCGATGTTCAGTTGTGGCATGGTTGGATCACAAACTCTACACCTTGGTTGAGGGGGACCCTAAATGGTCACGTGGTCACAAACCAAGAACTACATAAACAAATAAAATACACAAGAAACCAAAGGGGTCTGAAGTTAAGGTCCGGTAACCTAGGCCACTATGGAAATGTGGGAGTTTTTTTTCATTCCAAATATAATTAATCTAAGTTCTATTTTAAACAAATAATGCAAGCAAATTTAAACTAAACAAAATTTGATTACTCTCCTTTTAATTTAATTAAATCTAACACGTACTAATTAATTAAGTAAATGCAAAACAAATTAAACTACTTGTTTTTCGTGAACCTTAAGAAGTATTGGGGTTGAATTGATTTTTCTCGTGATGGCTCAAATATTTCCCTAATGCCAAGCACAAATTCCCTCTAGAGAGCAACGCTGCGGTAATGGTTTGATCCATTGTTTCAAAATCTCCCGGTAAGTATGCTCCTTCTTCCTCGACAGTGTGGGTTCCGAGAGGATGGTTCGTGTGGGCTTCGACTCTCGGGTCAGTGGCTATGACCTCTCCTCAACCTCGGTTTTGTCTAACAAGTAAAGCTTCCTCAACGATCGAATTGGTTCCCATGCCATTGTCACCAAAAAACCTATAACGTCGGCTGGTGGGTGACATGAATGGAACTGATAACACGATATTTTATGGGGCATCCTTTGGTTTAAGCGGTTTCTCAAACCATGATCAATATTTGAGCGATGGAAAGGTGATTTATCCCCTACTCACTATGATGGCTCCTCTATTCGGGAGAAATTGGCCATATAGTCAAAGATAATACAGATCTATCAAAACCACTCGAAGGCAATATAAATATGCTTCAAGTTCTTATTTGTACCCTGAATGAAAATACTTTGTGCATTCAATCGATCGATAAGCTCAAGGTATAGACCTAAAATTTATTCTTTCTCATAAATTGTGTTGCAGGGCAGGTCACTTTGGTCTGGTGTTTGCTGTGCAAAACCTCTTAAGGATGCTTCCATGCTCATCTCCTATGGGATAGTTTGGGATTCCATGATTTTTATGACTGGTATTCTTTTGGGTGGGGCCAAGGAATGAAGTTCTGCCCCTTTCAAGGAGGCACTCTTTAAAAATGCCACTTCCTCAAAATCTCTTCCAGCTCCTCCTCCTCCCCCTTACATTATAGAGAAATCTATTGAAACCCCGACCTTGGAGATCAATGATGAAGAATCTTTGGATTTGCTACAAGAAATAAAATCCAAGGCCATGATCTACAAATTTAATGGTGTCTGGGTCATCGTTTAACATAGTGATTCATTCCTCATGGATAGAAAATTGTAAATATTTCCTCTGTGCCCGAGGCTTCTTCATAGTCTTCTTCAATGAACAAGAGGATTATCAGAGGGTTATTGAAGAGGTCCTTGGTTTTGGGGATCGGCAGGTCTTTTCACTACCCCATGGTTTCTAGATTTTGACCCGAATACCTTCTCCATCACACATGTTCCAGTTTGGGTGAGATTGCCTAATCTTCCCCTTCACTTTTTCTTTGCAATGGAGGAAATTAGAAACCTCCTAGGGTGGTTCATCAAAGATGACAACAAGAGGTTGTGGAGCAGTCTGCATACTTATGTTAGGATTTGTGTTGAAGTTGACCTTAGTAAGGGATTTTCGGATAGGATGACCCTCAAGATGGGAGATACAAGCTATACTCAAATTATCAACTATGAAAATATAACTTTCAGATGTCGAATTGTAGGACTCGGGTCACCTCCAAGATTTCTTTCCTCGAAGAAAACCCATGCTCCTTGGAAAAAATGATCTATTCCCAAACATTGGAGTCCACTAGATCTAGAGAATGAAGATGATTCTCAATTGAAATATCAATCAAGCAACTACTGACTCCATCAACTGCAGCTATAACTCCATCGATTCTGACTACATTCCCTTTAATTAAACCCAATCGATACAACACCTTCTAAAGAGGTAGGGCAGTCACTGGTTATTCCTCCCTCTTTGGAGGGACCTTCTCCGGGAATAAAGTGGCCCCATGAATCTAATCACTCGACTCGGATAAGGATGGTGCCCATCCTCTTGATAAGGAATCTCAGGTATCCACTCCCTTGGACTTATCTGAGTACAATCCTCTCATTTTAGAGATGATTTCATAAGACAAGTGGCAGGTTGTGCGCTTGAAGAAGGGAAAGAGGGAAAACACTAATATTCCTCTTTCCATCCTCATTCCCCCTCCTGCTCAACTTCGCTTCCACTTTCTGGTCTTGTATTTTTTTGGCTGCATCTTCCCTTCCTCTATGACTACAATTTTCTAGTGCATTTGGGTCAAGCAACACCCTATTCTTTTCTCCTTTTAGTTCAAGCCTTATTGGTCTTTTGTTCCTTGGGCCTACGGGATTTTCCACTATTCTATTCATCATTATATCTAGGTCTTTTGGGCCTATTGTAAAAGGATGTGGGTCCTTTCAAAATCCCCACTATTTACCCTTTTCCAAAAAATCTACATGTTTTTGGTATTTTTAATGAAGCTTATATATGCAAATAAATAAACAAAGCTAACTAATTCCTAATCTATGTTTTTGTATTTTCGGGTTTACTGGAAATAAATAAATGAAAGCTACAAATAAAAGGAAATTGCTTCTAATTAAATAAAACTACCTCTTATGCTAAAATAAAATAAACAAGGAATAGTCGGATGTGGTTATTCCTCTTGTTGTTGAATGTGGAGCTAATTTAACTAAACACATATTCTTTCCAATTTATAATTGTGGATATCTACTATTTCTTCTAATGCCTCACCTCAGGATCACGAGAAGAAATGAAGCTTCTTAAAAGCAATTTATTTCCTTGAAACTTCCCTGTAAAACACTAAAATTCTACAAAAACTTTAAATGTGAAGAAATGCAACAAAATGCACTTATACAAAAGCTTCTTCAAGCTCCTTTCCTTGCAAACCCATAGGAATAAGTAGGAGGAAAATTTCAAATGAAGTTTTGTTCGTGTGTGCGTTTAAATATAATTAACAAATCCAATGAAAGATACAAGTGATTTAAGCAAAGAAATGTGCACATGAACTTCCTCCAAATCCTTTCCCAGAAAATCCATAGGGATGAGATGAGAAGGAGATATCAGCAGAAGCTACTTACAGGAAATGAATACTTGTTAATTCTACTTCCTTAAAACAACTATTGATTTGATGAGAAATGTAAACTCTAAATTAAAAGAAAGCTTTTTAAAGGAATTGAATTACACCCCAAACTTGGAAATGTAGAACTATGATGGTATCTAGAGGTAGTTGTGATTTTCTTTATCCCCTCAAATTATTTTCCAATGATGAATCCAAATGATCGAAGGAACTCTGTTGGTTAGTATGCAAAAGAAGTTGTGCAGATGGTGGAGCAGCCCAGTTTGCATGCTAGCTAGTCTCAAATGCAAGCAAGGAAGTAACAAGGAAAAGTTGAGTTGTTTGTGTGCTTCTTGGAAATATTTCAACAGAGAAATTGTGTAATCAAATTCAAGAGACTCCAACCAATGCTTTAAGAAAAATCTTGGTTTTTATAGAAAGTTGGCAGGGAAGAATTCTAGCACACTTGGAAATCAAGAAGTTCCATATCATCAGAGGAAGGGGCAGTCAACATGCTAAGAATAATAACTAAAGAAGAATAATTTCATACGCATCCAACAAGCTCAAAATCAGGAGAATTGGTTGAGAAATGTGTGAGAAAAGCACTGGAAACTTGCAACATGCATACAAAACTAGGAGTTTGAAGTCTCAGATTAAAGCACACGGAACTATCGATCTGCGTGAGATCGGCAGTTACGCAACCACCATGAGGTTACGTAACTACCACTCTAGGCAAACCGATGATAACCTAGCCGCCGCAGTGGTTACGTAACTTAAAAGGAAAACACTAAGGAAAGGGGGCAAAAAACATTTGTGAAGGCAAGAAAAGATAAGGAATTGATAAGTAAGGAAGAGTAAGCCACATAGACATGTTGTAAACAAGAAAATGGGACCTGGATTTCATCATTTATTTTGAAATGAAATTTATCATCATTGGGGATTTTTTTAGTTTTGACAATGTAGCACCATGCAATTTTGGGTGTGTACATATTGCCCCTCGAGAATCATTTTATCCATGAATGGGTGTAAAATGTGAAGTCCAAGTATGGTGCTCCCAAATGGGAAAGTTAGAAATTATACCTCATGCCTATGTGTTGAAATCACGCCAATCCAAGCTTCCCACCACCTACAAAAGAAAATGAGAATCAAGTGCAGATAAAATATGTAATCGACAAAACATTTTAAATTAAAATGACAAGAGTACTTACCATGTCAATGGGGATGAGAAATATACCTATATCGCACTCTAGCCCTACATATACACACACACTCAAAATGACATTAGAAAACACTATATAAACAACTTTTTACTATTTATAGAAATCATTTGCACTTACCCACTTAGTGAATTTTAGAGATCTAGACTACCTGTGACTATTTCATGCGAGAGTATAGTCGAACTAACGAGCACTTTAAGATGATGGTAGAGCAACTAAAGTGGTAGCAACAGAGGGTCATGATCATGTTAGTTATCAACATTGTTTGTTTTTTCCCTAAAATGTAGGAATTTGTCAAAACTAGCCATAGGGGGGTAATTTTAAGTAATTTTATAGTGAAAATGATCACAAGGGGTGCCATGTAGGATGTAATTTATTTGGTTAAATTTGATGCATTTTTGTCATTTTTTCAATTTTTTAGCCTTTAGGGTACGACCCAAATTTTTCAAGAAGAACTGTCGTGGTAGTTATGTAATCGTCACTTTAAATAGAGTGGCGGTTTCACAATCCATGGGATGTTACACAATCACCACTCAAACAAGTGATGAATGTGTAACCGCCACTCTTGTGCACTGCCACGGTTACATGGTTTTGCATAACCATCAAGGCAACTTTCAACATTTTGGCTATGTATAAAAAAATTTTTGTTTTTTTTTGTTTGTTTATATTGTATTGTTTTTGTGAGCTCATTATATTCCTAAGAGGTTCTAACTTGCTCTTTTATTTTTGTTTATGAATGCAGGGATATATTTTAGATGGAGTAGAGCTCAAGAGTAGGATTGGTTGCCCCAGATCCTGAGAGTTTGACCCAGAAGAGAGGGACTTTTGCAAGGGCGGGCATTTGGAGGATTTCAAAACATGGCTAGTTACATCTTGAGTCATCTAATATATGACTTATATAGTTATTGGGATGCAACCAAAAACACTTTTTGGCTGCCCCAGAGTCATAGGTGAGTGGACTATCACCTTGGAGGATGTCTACCAATTTTAGGAGTCCTGTCACATGAAAGAAGATAGCATTGGCAAATGCTAGTTTGGAAATGAGGCCCGTAGTTGGGCCACTACTTGGGATATGGATAGGCACCTAACACCAATGCCAAGCAGGAGTTAGGTTGGTTTCATTTGACAACACACCTATCCCCACTCTATGTAAGGCCATCATAGGTATCTTGGCCTCACATTTGATCGGGGATAAGGGTGGGGACATGTTTCTATATTGTTGGGCTCCCATATGTATGGAGTATAGAGTGTATGGAAGAGTGTATGCTTGGGGAGTTGATATCTTGGGCACCACCTATCATGATTTATACAGGATTGTCAGACTAGGAGCCACTTCACTGAGTCATCCTACTCTTGTTATGTCTTGGGTTTATGAGAGGATGATCCCTACTAGAGGGAATCGATAGTAGATCCTGTGTGGCATCAAAGCATCCAAATGGGTGGATATGGCTCCACTTAGGGCCCTCCATATTTAGTTTCTACATTGACATGACATATGATGATACATGATATCTCAGCCCTATCGATATGATAGGTCAGGTGGTGGAGTGAGGAGGCTACTTTAATTGACTTCTTGTGCCAGGTTAATTTAGTTAGTTTAGCGAGTAGTAGAGCAGAGACTCACCCAGTACTCTGAGTACCATAGAAGTTTAAGATACCTTATATAGATTCCCTCCCAACAATACCTATAGTGTATAGTGGGATTGGAGAGTCAAGGGCTACCTGCGAGGGAAAGCTAGTTAGGGTGGACCATTGTTATTCCTAGAATTCCATTGGCACACCACGACATGCCACACCAACTTTAGGTGTTAGAGCAATAGTTAGGCCGAGGTAGGTACTTCATATTGAGGTAGGCCCAACACACAATGAGGAGGAGGAGGCTAAGATTGAGTTCTAGCTTGGGAGAGGAGACAAAATCCGAGTGGGAGGCCACTAGAGAGGCCTCAACAGGCTATTATAGTTGAGGTAGATGTGGAGGAGGATATGGTGCACACGAAGGAGGCCTTGCCTACAGAGGAGGAGGCATCAATGCACTTACAGTGAGAGGAGGAGATCAAAGTAGAGGAGCATAATGTACCAGCTCTTGCACCACCACCAACACTAGTCATTGATCCGAGTTGGATGCCTAGAGATCCTAGTGAGTGAAACACTCTTTTCCCTTTATTACTTTCTAGACTAGATGTTAGTAAGCTACTCTTAATTTTTTTTTGATTTTGAAATTTTTCTAACTCGTTGTTATTTACACTTTGTAGCTACTACATGGATGGATGTCGAGATCTCATTTCAATGAATGCTCCTGGATATGTTCATGATTCCTACGAAGATGACTAGAGATCAAGGTACTTGTTGACAGAGGACCTAACAACAACAAGCCATCACACTGATGTTTTCGCACCCACCTAGCATACCATAGAGGAAATGACTCGAGATGAGGCTATACCTTACTCTTCACATAGGATTGGGAGAGACAATAGGCAAAGAGTGCACACACGTAGGAGATACCACCACTACCATTCACTCACAGGGCGAGCACTGGACAATTGCATGGCCATTCTCACAGTCTACACATGGAGGCTCTCAGGTTTCAGCATCGAGCCGTTTACATCATAGGAGTCGCAACAGGATCCCTCATCGTGCCACTCATACCCCTTCTCAGTAGTTTAGGAGGGAGGGATAGGCCTAGGGCCATTATTTATTTGAGACATTTTAGGATACATATATCATTTTTTTATGTTTTGAGCTCATGATTGAGCATTTTCTACCACACTTACTACATAGTGTGACAACATTATACACGAAGAAACCTGGATATTATACATATATATAGACATATTTTTTGTTTGGAATTCCTTGTAAGAGTTGACTTTGTTATGGTTCATTTCATCTGTGTACTCTTAGATGGTTTGGAATTTCTGATGTTTTTATGTTTTAGAATGTATGTTATGGATGATGATGCAATGTGGTAAAAAAATGATTTTTTATGATTATGCATATGACAACAAATTATAACTTAGATACTTTGTTTCTCAAGTAATATTTAGCATTTCTATTTCATTGGCAAAATGTGTTGAATGTGGTATGATGAAAAATATGAACTCACTCCATTCTTAACTCCACAGAAACTAGTAGGATGTGAGGGCTCATCACCGAGAGTCAAGAAGGACATGAGCTATATGACTTGAAGAATGTAAATGTGAATGATGATCAAGAGACAAAACTATGACAAATATCCAACTAGAAACTTGCAACTCAACCCTAATCAAGATCAACTAACCAGTTCAAATGAATTTTTCTTGCAAGTTTATCTAGACTTAGATTCATATATGGCCTATTGATTGAAAAATCTAGTTTTGAGGAACAATTATCTCTTAACATACACATCTAGTTCATTTTCATGGGAATTTTTAAGAAGCACTTTTTTTTTTTTTTATTTACAACTTGTGATTTATTATTAAGACCCCCTACGCTTTGCCCCATGTTACTAGTAAGAAGCATGGGCTCATCACCAAGGAAAAAACATAGGCGAGTAAGGGCACTTCCCTCCTTTCCCAATCTCATGCTACTAGTAAGAAGCATGGGCTCATCACCAAAGATTGGTAGGGCCGAGAAGTGTAGTTTTATTTGCAAATGAAATAATTTTGTATTTATTGTTTATTTATTTATTTAATTGACTTTGAATTGTGCTTTTGCTTTTAGGAGGGAACATTTTCCCCTAGCCTCAACCCCATGCAACCAGTAGGATGCGAGGGCTCACCACCAAAGGTTGAGATAGGAGAAAAATATTCTAGGTGAAATGTTTAGAATGTTTTTGTCATAGAGAGATTTTTTAGGGAAATATTTTCATCAAGAAGCTTCTAGAGAAACTATGGGCAAGAAACACCCAAATTAGAAGAAATCATGAAGAGAACTAAGTATACAAGTCCTTGTAGAATCATTGTCAATATTTTGTCTCATGAACTAAATGATGAGGTAGATTGAGTAGTTTGAAGAAGTGAAGTGAATATTGAAGAGATATGATTTGATATATTTTCCAATGTTTGAAAGATTTAAAAGTTACTTGAAAAGTAAGTTTCTAGTTTACAATTTCAATGAGATGATAATGCAAATGATGAAAGCAATATGAAATGCAATAATGTACAATGTGGAAATGCAAGTGACTATATGTAAAAGCATTTAAGGTGAAGTGAGTTGATAGAATCACCAAACTCCTCACCCTCTAAATTACATAGATGATACACACCATTATTATAGTCTTCCATTACTTGGTATGGGCCTAACCATTTCGGTCTAAATTTCCTTCCTTCACTGACCTTTTTCGATTCGGTTGTCTAACCTCAATACAAGGTCTCCTACTTGGATTTCTCATTTATAGACTTTCTTATTGTATTGGTGACACATCCTTTCAGCATAGACCCATGATGTTTCTCATCTCTCGAACTATTTTTCATCTAGGGTTTCCAGTTCTGCCAATCATGCTTCTCGATACGCATCTTCATCGAGAATGCCTTCCGTAGAGACACACGAAGACTCGGTAGTTCTACCTCGAGCGGTAAGACCACTTCAACACCAAAGACTAGAGAAAAAGGGTTTCCCCATAGGTGTTCGCACTAAGGTTCTATAAGCCCACAAGGTTGGAAATAGCTTTAAGTGCCAATCTTTCTTATTCTCCTTAACTATCTTAAGGAGGATGGACTTTAAAGTCTTATTTGTAGCCTCAACTTGTCCATTGGCTTGAGGGTAGTATAAAGAGGTTGTGTGATGAGATATCTTAAATTATGCACACAACTCACACACCTCTTCATTCTTAAATGGGTGCCATTATCTAAGATAATGACTTGTGGACACCTATACCGAAAATGATTTTGGTTTAGATGAATTTGGCAATAATTGATCCAGTACTATAGTAGTTAGAGGCATGGCCTCAACCCACTTCATGAAATACTCTGCGGATGTGATAATGAAGTTTTGGCCATCCGAAATGATGAGGAGAAAATTTCCTATCAAATCAAGACCCCAAGTAGAGAAGGGCCAAGGTGTAATAATTGGTTGTAGAGCCTGTGTTGGGATATGTATGGCGTGTGAAAACTCTTGACACTTTTGGCACTTGTGCACGTATTCCATAACATCATGCTCTAATGTGGGCCAAAAATAGCCCATTCAGTGAATCTTTGAGTGGTTGAATTCCCTCCAAAGTGGCCACCATAGACTCCACTATGGGATTCAAAGAGAATTTTCTCCACTTCTTCTTCATCAACGCATCTTAACAACATGTTTGCCATTAAAGGCTCTGTGATAGAGCACTTATTCTACAATTACATATTTTCACAGGCTATGACATGCAATCATCATATTTGTTGTGAGGTTTCTACCTTCGGGGTATGACCGATCTACGATGTGATTTACTATATTAGTGTACCATGAACATGAAGCAATGGGAGGTTTTTCTTCTATGTAGAAAACACATTCATCAAGAAATCTAGATCGACTAGCTCTTCACATCTATAGGGTTATCCGCCAACCAATCATGATGATTTTTCCCTTGATGGACTTTTGATTGATGAAAGTGAGTTCAAACTCACCCATCAACGTGATAAATTTAATAGCCTTCTTAGATAAGGTTGCTTGAGTCAAGAACATCCGCAACTATTTTGATTTGACAATTACCCGTGTTTCTTGGTTAAGCATATAATGCCTTAACCTCTTAGTTACAAAGATGATGGCCAAAACTCTCTCTCTGCTTGAGTATACCTTGTTTCATAATCAAGGAGAGTGTGGATAATGAAATAGATGGTCCTTTCATGACCATCATCATCCTCTTGTGCCAACATGCACGCTTATCGAGACATCATGGCTCAAGAATAAAAAATTAGAGGATGATAACCTTTTGGTGGCATAAGAGTAGGTGGTGACATGAGAAAACACTTTACCAACTCAAAAACCTTGTGACATTTGGTTTTCCAGGTTTACAACATTTTTCTTAAGAAATTATTTAATACGATTAACAACATATGTCAAATCGGGGACAAATCTACGAATTGCCCCAAGCTTTCCTAGGAAGGATCTAATGCTTGACTCATCCGTTGGTGGGGTCATCTCTAATTGCTCAAATCTTTGTAGGATCTACATCAATGCCTCGAGATGAAATGATATAACCAAAACTTACCACCCTTTAACTCCAAAACACACTTTTCCAGATTTAAAGTTACACCATATTCCATTAAGCGTGAGAGAATGATACAAAGAACTTTAGGATGGTCACCCCATTCTTATCTTTTTAGAAGAGGTCATTAACATATGTCTCCACAATCTTATGAATGAGATCATGGAATATATACGTCATTTCCTATTGATACGTGGCTCCAACGTTCTTCGACCAAAAATGGCATGACAACATAACAAAAGGTCCCCCAAGGAGTAGTGAAGGTAGTCTTAGTTTGATCCTCCTCGAGATCCTTATTTGGTTATATCTAGAAAATTCATCCATGAGGGACAATAACTCATACCCAAATGTTGCATCAACAATGATGTCAATAGAAGGCAATGGGAAATCATCCTTAGGGCAAGATTTTTTGATGTCCCTAAAGTCTATGCAAATTTGTATCTTCCCATTATTTTTAAGGACTAGGATGATGTTAGAAAACCACATAGAGTAATCTAATAGCTTGATAAACCCTACCTGAAGAAGTTTCATCACTTCTTCTTTGACCATCAAAGCAACTTTAGGCTTCATTGGTCTCAATTTTTTTATGGGCTTCGCATTAGGCTTAGTGACTAAGTTGTGAACTACTACATTGGGAGAGATGCTCTTCATCTCTTTGTAACTAAAAGTGAAGGATTTAGAGTGTTCTTTGAGCACCTTGGTATGTGCTTCTACTTCTTCTGAGTGACAATGAAGAACCAAGTTTCAAGATTCTAGGTCTCCTCTTCCATTCTGATGTTAATGTTCTATGGTTCCTTTGATTAAGGAAGCATTACCTTCTTCAAATTTAGGAGGAGTTGGAGGCAACTCCAGTTCTTCTTCCTCAACTTCATAGATTTCAAAGCCTTCCGAATGAAAGGTTCATCATTCTATCTCCAAAATAGGAAGAAGGATGAGGAGTAAGGGAAAATCCTTTCTTATGATGTGCAGGATGAAGGTCAATATATGCATGGAGGTATCCTAAGATTTCCTCATCATTCTCCACAAAATATAACGTAACAGGATCATTCTCAGTCTCTACATATGCCAAAATTACATTGCTAGGCATCTTATGAACCAAAGATTCAGCTTGACCAAGACAGTGAACTCCATCTCCTTTAAATCCTCATTAGGAAAAACCAAGAGGAAGAAGTAGCCATAGAATCAATGAGTTGATTATGCTCTCTAGGGAATAGCTTCTATAGAAATAAAATTTAAATCTTTACATAGTTCATGCACATGGAATTGTAAAGTTAAAGGTGTTCATCTATCTAGTCTCATAAACATCGAGACCTAGTTTGCAATGAGTTGAGTCACCTAGGACTCTCACATTATGCACATCCATCCTCTTGGCTATAATAAGGCCAAGAAGTAGAGCTTCATAATTTTCTCTTTCATACATTTTAAGTTTAACTTGAAGGTGAAAGGCATGACTCTTCCTCTAGAGAAGTAAGGATCACCCTTGCCCCTACACATAGTGGCACTTTGCTCCATCATAGTTAAGGGTCTAAAATTTATCAAGAAAGATAGATGTTTCATCATTCTTTGAATCCCTCTTCCTAAACTTCTAAAACCTCAACCATGCACACCTCTTCAAATCATCTACCGAGAGAGAGATTATCCCAAGAGCATGGCCTATGCCTAAAGAATCAAAAGGAAGAATAATAATCAAAATGATTCTCTAAGAGTTTACTATCTCTACCATAGTTTTTGTTGAAATAGTCTCTACTATGGAAGCCTTGTTCTCATTAATATCCACCCCTTCAATCACTTTGGGTGGCTCTAACTCATTTTGGGAACAAGGTTGGATGTGGAAGTGGCCCCCTAAAGAGAGGGGCTTGTTTAACTAGTTTTTGGGAGCTCAAATCTAAATGAACCTCAAGGCTTCTTCTTAAGGTTAGCTAGGTGAATGTTGAAAGGTTTTGGATCACCTTGAGCCACAAATACCTTCCCTAGATGAAGGAATATGAATTCTTGAAAAAAATTAGAGGGAATGGCCTTCATCCTATGAATCCAGGGTCTCCCAAGAATCATATTATAGTTAGTTTCCTTATCTATAATATAAAACTCAATCAAAATAGTCTTAGGTCCAAGAGTGACCAGGAGAACTATAGTCCCAATGGAAGTAGCCTTTAAGGCTATCATAGCCTCTCAAAGTGTGTTTTGAGTCGAGGAAAAATTTTTTCTACATAGCATAGTTTTTGCGAGAAAGAAAAGGGACAATGTTAACCGCAGCTCCATCATCGATCATGGCTCTCTTGACATAATTGTTATAGATCCATACTTGTAAATAAAAAGTAGGATCACCTCTCTATGCTAGCTCAGGCATTAGTGGGAATCTTATTGATATCAAAAATAAACCCAACATCTCTCTCATGAGGGCCCGGAGGATAGACATCAAAATCTATATGGTTTATTTGGGCCTCAGAGGAGGTGTAACATGAACTAAGTGGTCAAGACCTAATGCTTCTAATAAATTAGATCGGTGCGTTGGTGAGTTCTTCAACATATCCAAAAAGGAGATGTGAGAAAATTCTTAGTTAGGTTTGTAATCAAATCTTAAGGCCCTATTGGCTTAGGGACTATCGGTGCATCATCTTGCACTAAGGATTCAATGAGAGAGGTTGATGACACATAGTCATGAGTGTATGGTAGTGGCATGGATTTTTGGTTTCAGTTTCTAACTCAATTAGTCCTACACGATCTTAGTCTTATTACGTTGGTCCAAAGGAGGAGAAAATCATGGGTTAGTAGACATAGAGGCTTCGTGATCATTGGTCCCTATAGAAATACCCTTGTTTACACCTTGAGGATTAACTTTCTCATTTTTGGGGCACTTCAGAAAGGATCTCTATAAATCCCAAGAGTAGCATTCTATAGAGAAACAGGTCCCATGTGGGTACTTTGTGAAGTTCTTGTGGGGTTGGCTAAGAACATCTCAATGAAGAGTTTCTTTGATCCTCTAGAAGATGTTGTATGAACTTGTTACAGTCCCTACAAGTCCAGTGTCATGACCTATAACTCTATGGAAACCACAATACAAGTTAGGATCATAATCCCTAGATCTTTGGTTCTAGATTTTGTTGTGGTCCATAATTCCTATTATTGTTTTGATTTTGGTTATTATAGTTATAGTTTGGAGGCCTTTGACCTTGGTTTTGATATTGATTGGTATGGGTTGGGCCTTAGGCCTGAGTCCCGAACTTGATAAACATGAGGGATGACTAAATTCAACCACATTAATGAAGGAGTAAGGTTATTGTTCCTTTGATTGTTTGCATTGGCATTGTTGTTATTTACATTGTTGGTGTTTAAACATTGGGCTTCTTGGGATGATCGGTCACACCATCCATTGTGACACCATGATTTAATTGAGGACCTTAGGTCCTTGATTATTGTTTGAACCATTTTGATAGTTAGAATTATTTTGAGTGGGAGTTACCAACTTCCCATTTGAGCCATAAGTCTTAATCCGTTGTCTATCACAACTTGGTCAATATGAAGGTCACACTTCTAAGACTTCTTCATAGCTCTAAAGAGGAAACTTTTGGACTTCCTCCTTGGTTTCTCGGTTAAGAGAATGAAGGAACAAATCATAAAAGCTCTGTTTGGTCCATGTTGGGAGCACTAGTAGAAGAATAGAGGACTTATCGCCACCTTTGAATGAAGTGGGAAGCATGATTCATTGTGTTCTTGTTTGATATGTAGGAATTCTCTAATCCTGTTCTCAATAACTTGTTCATGTCAAAATCCTTAATGAACTCATATACGAGTTTTAAAGGAATGAATAGAGGCTTCTGGGATTCTGTAGTACCAATCAAGAGCAATCCCTCAAGAGTCTTAGGAAATATTTTTGTGATGACTGCATCCCAAGGGAGTAGTTCTCTAATGGCGGTGGCATATACCTTTATGTGGGCATTTGATCTCCCTCTCCCTTAAATTTGGGAGGTCGATGTAATGGCCAAGGGATGACACCTCATATGATGAAGTTTAAAGGTTATTTTAGGTACTCAGAGTATGTTCCCACTGCATATGATTCAACCATCGATGATCCTTGATGGGGAGGTGGAGGTGGGATTGGAGTTTGATATGACGTAGTGTAGGCATTAGTCGAGGCATAAAGAACCCTTATTGTTCCACATAAGGTCCAAGGAAGGAGTACATATCAATATTAGGAGACTTGGAATACATATGCATATATGGAGGGACAACACTAGGTATATGGGTTGGAGGCATGAAACCAAGGAATGTAGAATTTCTTGAAGGAGCGGAATTTGAGAATGCACTTCTCGATCGACCTTGTGTGTTGATACATGTATATGAAGAATGATGGGTCATCCCTAGTGTGCTCGATCATGTAAGAAGGTCATCATGGGTTAGGAGAACCCAAGTAGCCTAAGATGGTGGTTGTTGATAAGCACTCATGGAAGGCATGTAGCCTTGCTTTTGCATATGATGGGAAGTATTTTTTGAACCCACAAATTGTGTGGGTTGTGAGGCTTGGGAAATTTCTAATTCCTTAATCCTACCCACCAATGTTGAGATCACATCGCCAAGTGAAGGTGGTGCATTTTGTTTAGGCGTGTGTTGGGCCTTGTTGGGTTGCAAAGGTACATGATACCTGCTATAAATTGGTCTTTTAGACCACCCCTCTTTAGGTATGTGTTTTTATTTTGGGAGGAGGGGGGAACATTTTTCTAAAGAAGAACATCAGTATATCCTTGCATCCTATATAAGGATTCATCTATAATGCATTAAGATGATCACCACTTTGGGTGAGTCATACTAGAAGCTCATCATTTGGTGATAGATAAGAAGAGAAGGAATCATATTGCATGTTAATTTGAGGTCTAGATAAGACCCATGGATAAAACCCTTGTTCTCTCATGAATGTCATGTTATTAGAGTTAGAGAACTCTAGTTTTACACTGTGGTTAGGTTGGTCTATCTCCTCAATCCTAACCATTTGAACTGATGTTAAACCCTTGAGGAGGGGTCATGTGAGGAGATAACAATTCTATGAGTAATTATCATCCCACCCTAACAAAGAGGGTGACTGTTGCATACCCACTTGGTTATAATATGCTTTGAGACCCAAATGGGTCTCTTCATATTCCTGACCCAACATATTCAAGGGGTGTATAAACACCCATAGAATAATGGGAGAGGAGAAGGATGATGAAAGAAAAGAAAGAAAGGAGAAACGAAAAGGAACTAGTCCTTCATGTTGGGTTCACCAATTTTGTATGCCTGAGAATCAACACGTGACTCCTAGATGCATGACCTCCCAAGGTCGTGTCGGGATAGCCAAAATGAAATGGATGGGATGGTAATAGGATGGGTAAATAGGAATGTGGGTGGAATAGGTGGAAGCGACGAAAATAAATCAAGGCAACCTAATGTTCTCAACTAGAAAAATGGGTATTTGTTTGTTGAGGGAAATAAATGTATGTCTCACTTGTTTGGGGGTGATGCTACGATCAAGGATGATCATCATACGCAAGTCACGATCAATATTAGTGGAACCAAATAAGACTCTACTTGGTTGTGGAACATGAGGGAATTGTCTTTTTCATCTACGAATTCCTCTCCAAAGAGGGTCATGAATATATGACGAATGATGGGATAAGGACAAGTCTAATCTCTACCAGGCTGGTTTGCCCAGAACTCCTCGGTAGTGTCTACCTCATCATTCAAAGAAATTAGGTTGTATGATGATGGTAGGTGGGACTAGGGTAGTCTAAAAGATAAGTTGTCTAAGGCCTTGGTCAATATCAATCAATCATGTGTCGATGTTCGGTTGTGGCATGGTTGGATCACAAACTCTATGCCTTGGTTGACGTGGACCCTGAATGGTCATGTGGGCACAAACCAAGGAACTACGGAAATAAACAAAACACACAAGAAACCAAAGGGGTCTGAAGTTAAGGTCGGGTAACCTAGGCCACTATGGAAACATGTGGGATTTTTTGTTCATTCCCAATCTAATTAATCTAAATTCCTATTTTAAACAAACAATGCAAGCAAATTTAAACTAAAAAAAAGTTGATTACTCTCCTTTTAATTTAATTAAATCTAAATGCAACTAATTAATTAAGTAAATGCAAAAAAATCTAATCTACTTGTTTTTGGTATTTTTAATGAAGCTTTTAAATGCAAATAAATAAACAAAGCTAACTAATTCCTAATCTATGTTTTTGGATTTTCTAGTTTCTTGAAATAAATAAATGAAAGCTACAGATAAAAGGAAATTGCTTCTAATTAAATAAAACTACTTCTATGCTAAAATAAAATAAAACAGGGAATAGTTAGATGTGGTTATTCCTTTGTTGTTAAATGTGGAGCTAATTTAACTAAACATGAATTCTTTCCAATTTATAATTGTGGATTATCTACTATTTCTTCTAATGCCTCACCTCAGAATCACGGAAGAAATGAAGCTTCTCGTCGAGAATTTCTTTCCTTGAAAAATTCCCAGGTGAAGACAATAAATTACACAAAAGCTTTAAATGTGAAGAAATGCAACAAAATGCACAAACACATAAGCTTTCTCAAGCTTTTCCCTTGCAGATCCACAGGATAAGTAGGGAGGAAAATTTCAATGAAAGCTTTGTTCATGTGCACATTTAAATCTAATTAATAAATGAAATGAAAGCTACATGTGCTTTTAAATAAAGAAATGAAGAAATGTGCACATGAAACTTCCTCCAAATCCTTTCCCAGGAAAATCCACAGGGATAAGTTGAGAAGGAGATATCAACGAAGCTACTTACAGGAATGAATACTTGTTAATTCTACTTCCTTAAAACAACTATTGATTTGATGAGAAATGTAAACTCTAAATTAAAATAAATATTTTTAAAGGAATTGAATTACACCCCAAACTTGGAAATGTAGAATTGTGACAATATCCAGAGGTAGTTGTGCTTTTCTTTATCCCCTCAGCTTCTTTTCCAATGATGAATCCAAATGGTCTAGGGAAATGTGCTAGTTGGTATGTAGAAGAAGTATTGCAGATATTGGAGCAGATTGGTTATAGGTTAGTTGGTCTCAAATGCAGGCAAGGAAGTAACAAGGAAAAGCTCTGAGTTGTTTGTGTGCTTCTTGGCAAGATTTCAACAGAGTAATAGTGCAATCAAATTCAAGAGACTCCAACCAATGCTTCGGAAAAATATTTGGTTTTTATATAAAGTTTGGCAGGAAGAAATCCAACAAACTTGGCAATCAATAAGTTTTAGATCATCGAGGAGGAAGGGGTAGTCAACATGCTAAGAATAATAAGTAAAGAAGAAGAATTTCATACGCATCCAACAAGCTTATAATCAAGAGAATTGGTTGAGAAACGTGCGAGAAAAGCACTAGGAAACTTACAACACACGTACAAAACTAGGAGTTTGAAGTCTCATATTAAAGCACATGAACCGCCATGCATGGACCGGTGATTATGCAATTGTCACGGTGGTTGCGTAACCTCCGTTCAAACTAACGATTCTACGTAACTATTGCGAGGTTATGCAACCGCCACGATGGCTATGTAACTTAAAAGGAAAACACCAAAGAAAGGGGGTGTAAACATTTGTAAAGGCAAGAAAATATAAGGAACTGATAAGTAAGGAAGAGTAAGCCACATAGACATGTTGTAAATAAGAAAATGGGACCTGGATTTCATCATTTATTTTGGAAATGAAATTTATCATCATTGGGGATTTTTATTGTTCTTATAATGTAAAGACCGTGCATTTAGGGTGTGTACCGATACCCAAGAAGGTGAGGAAACTTATAGCCCTACGATGACCCCACTCATTTGGTCATCAAAACTCTATGTGCAAGAGTTGATGAGTTTGAAAGAAAGACTAGAAAATAAGGAGATAAGGGGGAAATGAAAGGTATTAAAATGCAAATTTATTAAGTACCTAATGAAGGATAGAAGAATACAAAAGCATGTCAAAAAAAAAAGTGGAAAAGATTCAAAATATCACATATTGGACAACATGAATGACAAACTATTAAAAATAACATTCACACTCCAATAAGTACCAAGGAATGGGAGGAAATGACTAATGCAACACAAATAAAATAAATTCAAGAGGCACTTTGTAACATGGAAATGAGAGAGAATGAGTTGATAAATAAGTCAAAAGAGTCTAATACATGGGAATAAGTAGTAAAGGAACCAATGGAAAAACAAAAGGAGTTGAATTAAAAATCAAATGATAGAAGAAAGAGAACATTATGAAAAATTATCCAATATAATCATCAAAGGATTGACGGGCTATAGAGAAAAAGAGGATGTAAAAAATTTAGCAAGTGAATTTCTTTCAAACCAATTATAGTGGAGGGCTTGGATTAAACAAAAAGCAAAATGGGAAAGGTGAGAGAGGGAGGTAGAAGCGGGCATATTTGAGTCATGTAGGTGAACTTTGAAGATAAAACAAGGATATTAAGAAACAAAGGCATGTTGAGAGGCTCGTACTATTATATTGATGAAGAATTAACATTTAGTCAATTAAAAGAGAGAAATAAAGAGTGGAAAAAGGTGAAGGCAACCGGAAATGAAGGGAACTGGGCATACCTAAACAATGGGAAATCTCATATCACATCTTGTCAAATTCGAAGAAAATATGGATTATGGCTCACCAAGGATCATCTTACAATGGTATGTTGTAATTGTAGAGAGGCTACTATTGGATAAGAGGACCTAGGTTATCGCCCATACATAAAAATATATAATCATTTTGAATGAAACACATGAACATGACAAGTGCACGACACAATATTTTTAATGGTATGAGAAGGAAATTGTATGAAATAAAGTAATAGAAAATGACAAGGGATATGGGGGATAATGGTGTTGATAAAATAAATGTAGGGAAAAAGTATTAGAATATAAAAGTAAGATGAAAATGAACAATACATTTGGATAAAAATCACATAAAATGACATAAACATTAGTATAGATGCATGTTATTTTGCACCCAAGAATTCAAAATCATAAAATAAGTGTCGCCTAAAGAATGAATATTTATACTCACACTTAAAGAGGGACAGTTCAATCTACTATAAGATTGGAGAGATTTTTCTACTAGGGGACTTTAAATTAAGAACAACAAACTCACAAGCTAACATTCTATGAGTTAATGTGGATCTAAATATGAATTCTCTTTGGATGGAAGAAGAAGAAAATCAACAATGGAATAGGATATTAGATGATATGTATGGGGTTGTCATTTACTTTGGGGAAGAGTTGATAGGTTTATGTAGCATTCATAGTTTGATTATTTTTAATGGTGTAAATGGGGTAAATCGTGAAATTACGAGTACAAGAATCATAAAGGGAAAATTGTAATCGATTACGTTGTTTTCTCACAAAATTCTATATCTAGAATTGAAGCTTATTTGTTGTAACTTAGCTCAAGATCACAACCCAATCGCTATAAAACTCCAATTGCGAAAAGAAACAAGCAACATGATGACACATTAGGGTCAACCAAGCACATTGACACCTAAAAGAAACATCCTCTTGAAAAAATAAAATTAGAAAGCCTTCATGGTGACATTTAATAATAATTTATAGAAAAGGAAAGTAAGAGAGTGCATGACAATGGAACATATTACACTAAAAGTGAGAGGTTAATACACAACATTCAAAAGGAACTAAAATCTTGCAAGAGAGCTAAAACCAAAAATAAATAAATAAATGTATTTTCAACAAATACATGGTATGATGAAGAATGCAAGGCAACACAGATATTACTAAAGGAACCATCTGGTAAATAAAATTCAAACAAGATAAAATTTGAGCAAATGATGAGAGTAAAGAAATAATATTGCATAAGAAATTGGAGCAAAGAATTGATTTACCTAGGGAAACATGAACCCAAAAGATTATGGAGGGATCTTCGAAAGAAAAAAGGATATTGAGAAAAAATAACAATAGGAAAATGGTTGGAGTACTCAAAATTGTTATAGGAGTGAGATATTGAACAAGAAACATTGCCTAAAAATTAAGGTTAATGAAGAGATTTTCATGATAGAAGACATTTTGCAAGGGATTAAAAAGTTATAAATATGTAAAGCTTAGGATAAAATATTCTAAAGCACCTTAAATCAAATAAATATTTAATAAGTTCATCCAAAATTCCTTCTCAACCAAGTGGATAGCCAACCTAGCCATACATATATATAAAATTGGAGATGTAGAAAATCCTTAAAATTAAATGGCTATCATGATCAATACTTCTTTTTATAAGACTAGTTGGGAGTATGATAGAATGCAAAATTAGTAGGTGGGTAGAAGAAAAAGGAAAGAGGGCAAAAGGACAAATAGTTTTTAGAACCAAACACTCCACTATTGATCATTGTGTCACACATATACACCTAGTTAAAAATGATTAGGATACAAAAGGGGATGCATATTGTTTCGTTGTAGACTTGAAAAGGCATTTTAAACAGCTCCAAAGAGAAAATTATGGAGCAAAATAGAGGAATTGGGGGTCCCAATGCACTATAGAGTAATGGTTGATAGATTATATGACCAATTCAAGGCTAAAATAAAAACACAAGAATGGTTTTGAAGTGACATAGGTGTCAAACAAGGTTGCCCTCTATCCCTGACTCTATTTGGGTTATACATTGATAAGCTAGAAGATTGGATAAACATATTTGAGGAGGGGCAACTTGTTCACGCATGTGGTGAACCTTCTTTTGCGTTGACAATCTAATTTTTATGACCAAAATAATGCAATATTTGAGATACCATCTTCAGGATCTAAATATCTTTTGTAGTTGAACAATGAAAAAACTAAAAATCGTGACATTTTTAGCAAAAAGGAGATTCAACACCCCAATTTCCAAATTGTAAGAGGGTCTCTCAAAGTAGTGTCGAATACATGTATCTCGGCCTTTAATTTCATAGAAGCTCGAGATGGGATACATGTAGGATGAAAATAATACATGATGGTAGGAGAACTATTTACGCAATCCAAAAAATGTAGAATATCAAGTTATACGATTGAAAGAACACTAGGGTCCTATTTCAGTTACTTTTTGCTTAAGTGGTATGATATGGCTATTAGGTGTGGGTTATTGGTACAAAAAGTTTTAAATGGAGGAAAATAGAACATATTCAAAAACATCTAATCACAAACAAGTCCAGAATTAAGGATTCGGTTCCCTATAAATTATCCTTTTCGAGACAAGTACTTTTCCTTTAGAGGAAACTGCTATGACCATGCTATTATGTTACTTGAAAAATAGAAAACATGAATACTAAGAGATGGACTAGATCTGAAAAATATGAAGAATTGAAAAAAGGAAGAACATTTGGATGAAACTCAACCACAAGTGGATGAGTAAATGGAATATCAGTTTAACCAAATTCTCAAATTGTAACAAAGTCATAAGAACTATGTGAATGAAATGCTTAGAACAACATTGTGGAGGAAAGAAACAAGTGGGAAAATACAACAATATATCTCAATGTTTAATCAACTATGAGAAAAAAATGAAAATTTGCATAAAAGGAATGAAATTAAACAGAGAGACTCATTTCTCAATTAAGGACTAACTCCTCCAAGCTTAGATTTTAGACAGGAGATGGACAATTCCTATGGAGTAATGGAAAGAGAGAGTTTTTGTTTTTTTCGCTAGAACTTGTCATTGTGTATTAATTTGTGTGTGTTTTGCATAAAAATCAACATACCTCGTCATTGCATTTGTGTAAAGATTATATAGAAAATATTCTATCTATCAAACCAATATGAAAAATAACATATGTAAAGTAACAAGCTAGTCAATCAAATCATATGTAGGTCATAATTTTGTATTGTTGTTGTACATATTTGATTTTTTTTTATTTAATTATTTAAGTGTTTTTGTATTTTTGAACTAAGTTATGTACATGGGAAGAGGTAGCACTTGAGCTACACAATTAGGGCCTTATCTATAGGCGGGGTAGATCTCAAACAAGGTTCAAGAGTCTAGCTTCTACCATCTCAAAGGTCCTAGAGCCATGTCTTAGCAAGAACAAGTCACTCCACACATTTCCAAAGGATAAGTTACCAAATTTGAGTTTCTACACAAATTTATCAAAATACAAGTATATAATTTTTGGGTAAGTGCATGAAGATGGGTTACAAAAGGGGGTCTTAAGTGGACATGTTTTCCTAAAATTGAGAAACTTGTACTTTCGTTGATTATTTGAGGTACTTACACTCAAAATTTAAACAAGGTATAAAAACATAAATTGTTGCATTTCAAGTCTAGTTTTCAAATGATTATCTTTTTAAAATAATCAAAGTATAGGTGGTAGAAATTGTTAAAATTCAAAGAATTACTCTTGTTTTTTAAGATAAAACATAGTTGATAGCTGACCATTAGCCCTCGTTTTTAGCATCGTTTAGTATTTTTAAATCCTTACGTGGAAATTTAGATAAGGATATCTAGTATGTTACGAGATATTTTTAAAATTTTATTAATTTTTTCATGAATTTAACTAGTAAATAGGTCTTGAATTTGATTTTAAAATGGATAGTTGAGCATTCTCCCCATAAATACCTCAAAACCAATTGAAAATTAGATATTTTTAATGTGTATATAATTAGGTATAATATTGGATAGTATAATGTTTTTTGAATTTGGATGTGGGAATCAAAATTTACATATACAAAGTTAGACATGTATTTTCTTCTAATATAATGGCAGAGGAAGACATATTTACAAATATTTAACGTTAGTATCCTTATAGTTGTCAAAATTTCAAAAAAACTTGTAGTGATCATTTGATGAAATTTGTATATGAAATCTATAATTTCATTTATTCTCAAAATTCAAATTCGACATCGACAACATTTCACACGTAAAAATGATAGGTAGGCTCAAAAACCGAGCCATTTCCAAGCTTCAAGGAATTCCTAGGAAAACTAAGTGAAATTAGTGCATACGCATTATATATCGCATACAATAAAAGACCAATTCCCAACGTCTCTTTTCATGTGTTTCCAACATTCGACCCACTCTTCTTTTTATAGAACTATGCAACACAAAAAAAAATAGTATATTATTTGTGCTTGATTATATCTCTCTCTTTTGTTTGTAGAAAATTGGAACCCCAATCTAATTATATCTCTTTTGTTTTGTCTAATTTATTGTATATTATATTAAAAAAATCATGTGTTTGTCGGTCTTGTAGCACCGGGAGGAGGAAATTAAAGAGGCAAACACTTAAACAATTAGAATAGGAAAATGAGAGATCAAAAGGCCAAATGCGAACAGTTTGAGAAACTACAAGTATGTCATCTATCCCTAATGATCTTTGAAATCAACTCTACATCACCAAAAAATGATTAATGTTGATGAAAGTTCTCCTATAATTTTAAGTCCAAATTCAATTCATGATATCACACCGAATTCTCCGTGTGATTCCGCATTCAAACTTTGAATTTTTTTTGATTTTGATATTGTTGAAAATATGTAGGTTAATTCATCCCGTAAAACACAATGAACAATCTAACAATGAAGATAATTCAAAGGAAAAATCAATTGAAGAAAGTAACAATGAAGATCATTAAATGGAACAATCAAACGAAGTAAGTAAAAATGAGGATAATTCATTGGAAACATTAAATGAAGAAACTAATTAAGAAAAAATAATGAATCACAAAATAAATAATGTTTTCCACGAAGAACACCTCCTAGGATTATGTGTAGAAACCCAAGTTTTTAATTGAAATTGATGAAAACATTTTTCCACCATTGATTAATAAAATGTTTGGATGCAATTTAAGAAGAAAGGATAATAAAATATTAAATATCTATGTTAAATTAAATGACACTAAAAAATGTCAATTATTTGTTATTGTAATGAAATTATAGAAAATGAGACCTGCCACGAACACTTTTGGATTGAGGACGTATAATATTGATGGTCAAAATAATGGGATGATAAGAAATTTACAAGATGCATACCAATCCATAGGTTTGAGGATACATGCCAAATATGGTGATGTTGTATGACACAAAATTACATCAATTTTAGTAAGTAACAAAATAACAAAAAAATGTTTGTTAACTCAAGCAAGTAGAACACTAAAGATAAACAAAAGCAGTCATAAGATGAGAAAATATTGATGACCCCAACAACAATGACTTATGGGAATTCTCTCAGAGAGTCCCATAAAAGGTACACGTGTTAATTGATGCACTAAAAGATTTGATAAGATCTTTTATAATAAATAAATAAATTACAGAAGATAACACAACAAAAGATATTTTAATGGGCCAATATGCCCAAATATTCACTATATGCATAATAATACCCTTAATGTAGAGCAACACCATACAATGTTCCTTAAGGAAGGAGTAACTCCACAATCTCCCAAGATGGAAATCCACTTCGAGGGGACACCTCTAATATACCTCTACCAAGTAGAGAACTCAACTCATACATCCATAACCTACTCATAATGATGATACTCTCATCCTTTATATAGACATATATTACTCAAAATGGATGGGTAACACCTAATCCCAATGTAGGTCGATTCATTACCCAATATAATTAATTCCTATGTGACCCCATATATTATAAACATATAACTAACTAAGGGGATGTGTGTCACATGTCGACATCTCCATCAACCCATATACATTATAATATCATATCCCAAGGTACATAGCAAGATTTGATTAAAAAAATGATAAGATAACACACATGTCACCTAATCAAAGTGATGTACTTAAAAGAAGACCTCATTCTTGTAATTGTGAGCCACATCTAAAACATTTATTAAATATGACATAAACACAAATTTATAACAAGTTTTAAGATAAATATCCACTTATTAGTATTATTCAAATATATTTCAAGATGGTAAAACCTTTATATGTTAAAATCAATCATACATGGACCTCTTGTTGTCAGATGCATGTTGAATTTTCTATACATTATGATATTTTTGTCATATACATTGTACTTTACCTACTAAAATTTTATTTCAAGAGTGCGAATAACATGTTCAACCAATATCATCAAGGAAATTTATTCCCACTACATTTTGTCATAGAGGAGATGGAAAAATTTTAATAACAAAATGTGTTTGGATGGTATATGCAACACTTGTGGTGGAATGTCAAAATTGAAAAGTTGTTTTCATGAGGAGGCTTCACATGAAATTGGAAAATAAATAGTTGGATTTAAAAAATAGAATTCTATGTCATATCAATTAAATATAGCACGGAATCAAAAACGTGTGATCTAGTTACTAAACAAATACATGTTTCAGAATCCATGGCCAAATTCAAAGAGAAAATTATGTATAATTATACAAGACACACATACACACACATGGATGAATGGTTAGATGAACAATTCAAGTTAATAAAATACGCATTTCCAATCATTAAAACTCTTTCGGTGATCAAATTTACAAATAACTACACAATGAAACTGTAAAATGAGGTTTAGTCATAGTATTACAACACAGTACATGTTGTCATTTTTGTGCATATAACATTCGTACATGCACATGATAACACAAAGGAAGATTAAAAGATATTTATGGAGTATCATTTATATATTAATGATGACCAATCAAATTCTTCAGAGTATTTCCAAGGATCCTTGCAAATATTTTATGCTAATTTTAGTGAAATAAACATTAGTTTTAACATTGTATTTGGTCAAACAACTGCACATCACAATTTAAGAGTGTATTTATGTTATACTGGTTGATAAGGATGCATTTTCATATGTGTGCAACATATGTGAAGTTTCATTGAGGTAAACCATGGTAAAAAGGGAACATAATGGTGAAGGAGTACATGTGAAAATAGCCCTTGTAATAGATGAGTTGAAGTATGTAGATGGTGCAGATTTCAAATATATAACAAGCATTGTTGTAGGATGAAACAATACACTATCTCATGGTTCTCAATATAACTCTAGTGCTCATAGATTTTTTTAGTTGATAAAGGAAGATAACTTGAAACCTATGTAGATTGTAGCATAGTAACAAGATCAAGTGATTTTCACTCATTTTGTAGATCTAATGCATATTCTTGGAAAATTTATACTAGGAAAATGGTATGATTTTTCCCACCATATGTGGAATTTTCTTGGAGTGATTGGGAGTCAAAAGAATGGGTTGATGAATGGAAATGTAGACCTTTAAGTCCTATGAACACATATTAGCCTCCAACAAAACTATAACTTACATAAATGATAGTGTCAATATATTTTGACAATGTATCAAATATAGTTCATACATGTACAATATCATTTAATTTTTACAATGTGTAAATTAAATCTCATAAATTTTTGCAACCATGCACAATTTAGACTTGTGTACATCTTATACTATAAATATTTGTGAGAAATTAATAAAAATGTTATATTTTTATTGATGCAGGACATGTATATGCAATGATTGTGGATGAGGATAATGATGAGGGAACATATTACTACTTATGTTAGTGCGTAGAGGTAAAAATTAAATTAAATGTTTGATTCATAAATGGAGAAAACATTGACTACTCCACTAGCTCTGTGCTTATTTTTGGAACATGTCTTCGAGGTATCCGATAAAGAGCTCTAATGTATGGTTGTTTGAATACTATGAAACTAAAATGAAGATAATCCATTATTAAAAATATGGTTCTTGCTACAAATGTTCAAAAATAAATATCAGTCATGTCATATAACAAGGATTTGTGAGTTTGGCCATGAAGCTATTCTCGATACAATCAAGAGCATGGTTTATCCTATTGGTTCATTAGCTTAACAAGGTTAGTATGTAATTTACTATATTTAAATTTATTTTTATCATCATTATGTATTTATTTTCATTTCAAATCATTACTAACACATTTGATGTAGGTTAGTGGTACTGAAAAAAGTTTCTACCTTCATGTGGTTAGTATTGTGAGTAGAGAGGTTAATATTCTTGAAACAAATATAATCTTTAAAATATCATATAGGTGTTGGGAATGGTAATAGGTCTCACACATTTAACTACGGATCAAACAATACATCTCTATCCCTCTCAATTAACATGCGACAAATTTTTGAAGTTTTCCTTATTTCTCCTTGTAAGAGTGTTCATTTTCTCTTTCAACAATGCATCTTAAAAGTACCAAATTATGACTTTGGTGGCTAATCATTATAGAACAAGGATTTTTATTATCAGTTTTACCATTCCGGACATGATGGAGAAGGTGATCCATCATTGAAATGAATGGTTTGGAATTTGTTACATCAACTAAGAAACTTTTTCGTGTTATGCAAGTTTTGGTTGTGAGAGAATACTTGTCATTATCTTTGCATACTTATGAGTTTGTGATAAATATCTTGGTAATTCTTAAATGGAACTCACATAAAACTAATAGAATATATGAAACACCTATATCCCTATTGTCTAAAGAAGAATGACTATCCTATTTCGTCTTTTCTTATCCTTTTTAGATCATTTATTTTCTCTTAAGGAATGCCTCCACCAGCAGAAACTTCTGACTTTAGTGGCCAATAAATGTGGAATGAGGAAATGTATGAGGGTTTTCATCTATTCCAAAAATTACACATGAAGGTGATTTTTCATCTAGACGAATGGTTGGAATTTGTTACATCAATTGAACAACTTTTTCTTGTTCTACAAGTTTTGGCATTGAGAGAATATGTTTGCATTCATGAGTGATCTATTGGGAATTGTTAGAGGTATCCCATATGAAACTAATGGAATAAAGGCATGTATCTATCCCTCACAGCTATCATGAAATGGTTGCTTGAAGTTTGCCTTGTTTTTCCTCTTTAGAATGTTCATTTTCTCTTAAGGAAGGCATTTGACTAGTAGAAATTCTAACTTTGGTGGCCAATCATTGTGAAAATAGTACATGCCTTAAGGTTTTTTCCATTCAACACATTATGGAGAATGTGATTCATCATCTAGACAAATGGTTTAGAAGTTGATACATCAAATGAGAAACTTATTTCTTATTCTACACGATTTGGTTGCGGAGAAAACTTTTCGTCATCTTCACAAACTTCTAAGTTCATAAGAGATATCTTGTAATTGTTAGAGGGCTAGTACACATAACTATTGGAACATAAATCACATATCATCCCTTTTAGCTAGCATACAATGGCTTCTCGAAGATGATCTTTTATCCTCTTAATAATGTTCATTTTCTCTTAAGGAATGCATCTTACCAAGAACAACTTTAAACTTTAGTCTCCAAATCACCGTGGAACAAGGATGTTTTTAGCATTTTCATCCATTCCAAGCAAGATGGAAAATTGTACTTGTGTATAAATAGATGGTTTAGAAGTTGTTACATCAACTAAGCAACTTTTTTCTTGCTATGCAAGTTTTGATTGCAAGATAAAACTTGTCTTCATCTTCATGTACTGTGAGATCATGTGAGATATTTTAATAATTTTTAAGGGATCCTACACACAAATAAATAAATAGATGACACATATCTAGCTCTCCCACTTATCTTGCAATGACTTCCCAAAGTTACCTTGTTTTTCCTCTTAATAATGTTCATTTTCTCTTAAGGAACGTCTTGACCATCAAGAGAAAATTCTAAATCTGTGGCCAATAATTTTAGAAAAAGTGTATGCCTTAGGGTTTTAGACATTCCACAAGTGATGGAGGATGAAATTTGTCATCTAGATGAACTGTTTGAAAGTTTCTACATCAACTGAGAAACTTTTTTCTCATTTTGCAAGTTTTGGTTGCAAGAGAAAACTTTTCATCATCTTCGTATACTTTTGAATTCATGAACGATCTCCTAGGAATTGTTATAGGGATATTACACATAACTAATGGATTATAAGATAGATATATATCCCTCTCGGGTAGAATGAAATGGCTATTATAAGTTCACCTTTTTTCCTCTTAATAATGTTCATTTTCTCTTAAGGAACTCATCCAAGTGGTAGTAACTTTTGAATCCAATGTCCAATCACTATGGCATGATAATATGTGATGTAGAGTGTTTTAGGAGTTTGTTATCTTCTACACTTAAGTGAGGGTCTACTAGCCTTAAATTGGGCAAACATTATTATTCTGAATGATTCAGAAGTTTTCATGGGAAACCAAACATCTTTCTAGATACTATTGAGTTTCAACTGTGCACTAATTTTTAGACCCTAAAATTCAATATAACCCCTTCAAATCACTTATCTCAAATCACAATTAGGTCTTTTAAGACTTCTAAGCACAAAATTTCAATGAAATAGTGTTTACACATGTTCCAATGAATTAATATGACCCAATACCCCTTTAAACAGTACAAATAAATGTATCGAGTCTTTAGATTAAATTTTATCCTTAGAAATGCTTTTAAACTCTTAGAAATGTAAAACTTGTCTTAAGCCCTAGGTTGGGTTTTCCACAAACCCGGGAGGGGGGAAACTTAAGGGTTTTGATCTAAACTTAGGTTTCAAATATTTAAATTTAACTACATGGTCTATATATACCTCCTACAACTTTAGGGACAAGTATTTGTTCATGGGAACATTCACAAGTGCTTGAAAAACTCAAAGTTATCGATCAAGAAAACTAGAAAATACACTTACATAGTACATAAATTTACATATAGGTAGATATTGATTTATTAAAAAATTCAATGGCCTCTTATACACATGAAGCAAAATTTCACATGATATATTTTTGTTTCTAACTAATAAACTAGAGGTATATTGATTAGAATTGTATTTTTCTTTATAAATTGTATATAAAACCCTACTATACAATTTTCCTTGCATACATTATCAATTAACGAAGTCTTTAATATTCTAAAATCACTCGTTTCTCATATTTTTCCTTACATGTTTTTATATGTATTATATCCCTAACTACTTCCTACATAGTTATACACCAAAACTAAACTTAATCATACTTAAGAACTCAAGTTAACATGCTTGAGACAAAGTGACATAACAAGTACATTGACAAGATGTTGCATACACCTAATTAATGAATCCAAACTTAAATTAGCCCTTACTAAGCATGAATATACTAAAACAAACTACAAACATGACCAAAATTGTCAAATGAGGGGTTGCACTAGTTAAGAATTTAAACCAAATTTTTGGCGTGAAAACTAAAATTTGAATTTCACCACCTCCAACCGATTCAAACCTATCCCAAATGCTTCTAAACATGCAAATAGATAACAAAAATTGACATGTATGCTCCTTCTATATGATTCTCTTACATCAATATGCCTTAGGGTTTTTACCATTACATATGTGATGGAAAAGGTGATTCATCGTCTAGACGATGGTTTGAAAGTTGTTATATCAATTGAGAAACTTTTTTCTCGTTCGCAAGTTTTCTTTGCGAGAGAAAAATTGTCATCATCTTCGTACTTATGATTTTATGAGTGATCTCCTAGGGAAATGTTAGAGGGCTCCCACACACAACTTAAAAATATATGGAACATTTCTAGCCATCCCAAATAGCATTCAATTACTATATAAGTTCACCTTATTTTTCCTCTTAAGAATGTTCATTTTCTCTTAAGGAACATGTCTAACTAGTTACAACTTTTAACTCGTGTGGCTGATCAATACATAAGGAGGATGTGCCTTAGGGTTTCATCCATTCCATATGTGATGGAGAAGGTTAATTTTCATCTATATATATGGTTTTGAATTTGCTACATCAACTGAGCAACTTTTTTCTTATTTAGCAAATTTTGGTTGTGAGAGAAAACTTGTCATCATCTTCGTGTTCTTTTAATTTTGTGAAAAGTCTCCTAGGAATTATTAGAGATATCCCACATGAAACTAATGGAATAGATGACACATCACTATCCAAACTTGGATAGTGTACAATGGTTTCTTGAAGTTCATCTTTTTCTCCTCTTAAGAACATTCATTTTCTCTTGATGAGCGTATCTTAACCGTAACAACCTTTGACTCTAGTGGATGATCACTACAAAATGAGGACATGTATTAGAGCTTTCATCCATTCCAAATGTGATGGTGAAGGCAATTCATCATCTATATGTATGATTTGGAAGTTCTATATACATTGAAATCGACTAAATAAGCTTCCTTCAAATTTCAGGAAAAACCAAAACAAATAAGTCATTTTCATTCAATTCATGAAGTTTAACTTAACACTATATGTTTTTGAGAAAGTAGTGGATTTTTTCAAAGAAATAAGCTTCCTTCAAATTTCACAAGGAGAAAACCAAAAAAAAGTTTTTTCATTCAATTTGGATGAAGTTTAACTTAACACTATATGTTTTTGACAATAGTAGTGGATTTTTTCATTGGTTGATATTATTTTTAAATGGAACCTTCACAAATATAAGAGTAATGTGTGTTACATTCTTCTCGTTGAACTCTACATATTCTAAAGGTTTATTACGTATGTTGAATCTTTTTGTAAAACTTGAACCATGTCATACATTCTTTCAATGTCATATATTCTCTTTTTATGATAAAATAATATTCTTATTTATTTTCTATTTGTTTATAATTCATGATAAACGTCATTCAAACCTAAGTTTGATGAATATAATTGAGAGCTAGTTTTTATCTTAATGTATGTTGCATGTTACAAATTGGGGTCCTAAGCGAGTCAAATCAATGGTTCTTCAATTGTGTAAATCAAATATAGAATATATTTTGAAGTATCACATATTTTCCCTTGTGTATGTCATTGTATGTTTGAAGAAGTTTCCTAAATTTTATCTTATAACCTTCTCTTCCACAAAGGGGAAACATCCATTGCATATTATGGGGCAACACACCTTATAGGGATGAGATGTAAATCCTCCATTTATTTTCAGCATCACTTTGTAGAGATTGGTACATTTGTATACCAATCAAAGAGCCATATTTGATTGTATACACTACCACCTAGTGTCAAAGTTGTGCTAATTATTAACTATCAATATATTATTTCATCTTCTACATCTTGTAGTAACATGTACATACGTATTCATGCTAGAAACACTTTCATTGATCTCTCCACAAAGCTTAGCATGCATACAAATTTCAAATTAATATGTTTCTAATCCTATTTCTATTCTTCCTTTTCATGAATGAATGACATTTGTAATTTCTACACACACACACACACACACACACACACACACACATATATATACATATATATACATATATATATATATATATATATTGCCATTATAACAATTCAATTTTACAATTTAGTGTGATATCAACCTAGCTTCTCATATTATAAAATTTATAACACATGTTACCATAAACATAATAAAAATTTGATCCAAACTTATATTGTTTTTAGGTCATTATATGTAGGAATGTTCTTAAAAACATATATGAAAGAATGGTGGTTTGTAGATTTCATTATAAATTATTTAAACAATAATAATATAATCACAAATAATTAAACAAAAATAAATTGTCGATCAATTTCTACTTAAGATCCACATCAACAATACTCATAAATTATGGAAATAAAATCATAAAATATTTTATCATATTTGATTCATAAAATATGCAAAGAGAGTACAAAATAAGGAGCGTGATTTTATCTCACACACAATGATAATAAAATTACTATTGAATGTGTATGAAGATAACACCTTTATGGACCAAAAATTATGAAATTAAGATCTCAAGTTACATAAATGTAAAAATATACATAAATGTCATAAAATCCATAAAGGATTACAACAAAAAGTACTCAATTAAGTTTCAAGTCTCTTTACAACACAAAAATCAATGTTTATACAATCCACGTAGGATACCTAAAAATATCTATAACATAGACCAAATGTTGGTACACCAAAATCTTGAAATGTTAGTGAGGGTGATGTCAAAGAGGTTAGAAGAGACACAGGGAGCCCATAAGTAGGGGTTGAGGGCCCCATGTGTCAACAGCTTAAGCACTTGATCCGAGAGGTCTATACTAGACACGGTCAACCACGATGCAAGGTATCCTGCCGAGGGTGGGAATTTGACCCCTCTCGATAGAGTTGTTAGTTTGTTAACACAAATTAGTTGCCACTACACCAAAAGCTTGAATTTTTAGTGAGGGAAAGGCTAGAGGTTAGAAGAGACTTGGGAGCCCGTAGGCGGGGGTTGACGGTCCCACGCATCAACAAGAGGATTAAAGGTTGAGTTCATCAACTAAATGTGCACAAAATATTGGTTATTTTCAATTATATATACATGTGTATGTCTTAATTTAAAAATAGTGAAAATATCTACATATGTTTATTTTAAAATAATAAAAGGCAACTCACTAAAAGAAAATAGTGGATGACTACCACCAATATGTGTGCTCTTTCCGCACGGTCTAGTATCATCATGTTTAACATGAAATTTTGTGTACATTTAAAACAACATTCTTAGTTTGAATATATGTAATTAAAAAACTAATAAATTAAACATTGTGCTTGTTTAAAAATACTACATATGAAACAAAAGGGGCTTTCCTCGGAGATGCGGTGGTGTGAAATGTGTGAAATGTCTCTCTGAAGAAATCATTCATAAAGGTATATTGTCTTAGAAACTTTAGTACATAAAGAGCCACAATAAGTGAAAAGTGTTGCACCAACCATGGGTCTCCTATTATCTCCCTACACATCCTTTGTGTCATCATGAAAATAGGTGGTGTGCTCAACTAGTCTCTCTGTGAGTGACCCAATGGAATACAACATGTCTCTCTCTATAGTATCCCATATAGAAGGGGGACTACCATAGTTAAGGGAGATTCTAGGAATTGAATCTAGCTAGTTGGTTAGGTGCCTAGTGGGCACCCCCTCTATCCCACGTAGAGACTTTTCCTCTTCCTTGAAACTCAAAGTGGTCAAAATAGTTTAGAATCTCATTCAATATAAATTCATAGTAGAGCTTCCTCAAAAAATTAAGTGGGACCTCATGATTATTACAACTTTTTTGACCAAAAACCATCCACCTTAATTCCGAAAAACATTTTTGACACCCTCATGAATACATTGGTTCATTGGTTCATTGGTGTTAGGGTCTATAAATAATGCATATCTTTTATCTTTTGTTTTTCTTTCTTTTAATTTCCTCAATAGACATTTTGGCTACATAATATTCCCTACATGTACCTCTATATATCTCTCAACTATCAATTTGACTCATTACCAAATCAAATTATCCTAGCAAGTTTTGCAAGGACTTCACCAAAGAAATACTTTGAGGGTTTATTGATCAAGGGTCTCTCAATATTTTTATCAACTCTTCAATATGAAGTTTGTTTTCAACAATTTTATCCATCAAATTTTTAGGGCTTGTTGATGGGTCTTGTGGAATTGAAGGAGGGT
This sequence comes from Taxus wallichiana var. yunnanensis, assembly GCA_018340775.1. Taxonomy (NCBI): domain Eukaryota; kingdom Viridiplantae; phylum Streptophyta; class Pinopsida; order Cupressales; family Taxaceae; genus Taxus; species Taxus wallichiana. Next base: position 179,920,196 of record CM031238.1, on the reverse strand, counting down.
TTGGAGGGGATCTTCAAGAGGCTCTTTGGGAGGATTTTAAGGAGGATTTACATGAGGGTATAGAGAATTTGTGAAAAAAACAAAACCTGTATTTTGAAATGAAAACAATTAATAATTAATTGAATTGAACACAAAATTCATAAATTAAAACCATAGCTAAATCTTCTTCAAGCAAAGCATCGATGATGATTTATGAATGGGTTTAAAGGGTTGACAGAGAATTAAATCTTTTTCCTTTAGGTAATTGCTTGATCTCACGATTTGGAGGAGGAAAGAGTACAAATGATGCAACTCTATTTTTTTTTTATATTCATATTAACACATACACATTATAGGTTTGGAAATATCCAAACCTAGGAAAAAAATAATGTGTACGCATTAATATTAAAAACATGTATGCATGATTGTTATTTCATAAATGTGTTCAAATTTTTGTAACCCATCTATTGGTGTAAGGTATTTGCCTTGTCATCTCAGGGCATTGTCCACATCACACATTGTGAGTCATTTCACTTTGGTGAGGTCATAAATATTTAGGATTTATATGACATATGACAAATTTTGTCATAGAATTTTCCATTTTCATATGTGTCATTTGCATCATACGGGAGTTACAATCCATCTTGGTAATTGTAACTCCTTTTCTCCTCATGGGAGAATGAGTATCCAGGCATGAGAGTTACACAACACTCCCATATGTAACCTCTTTTTTATCTATGAGAATGAGTATATTTTATTACCCTTATGTGTGATTATTTTTGTTTGATTAATCTCTTGTTTATTACTTAGATCATTGTTTGATTGTGTTGGAGTGCAACAATATTGATGTGCGTGAGTTATAATTGATCCTTGTGGTCCAATCTCACGTGGTATCAGTTCCACAATATGGTAAACATGTACTCGCATTTATTTGTTGTTATTACTCCAGTTTTGGTTTATCATGGCTCCTCACGCAAATTTATTAATCATTTTGTTATTATGTTAATACGGGTTAACATATATGTTTTGGATTTTTGTGTTGTTTGTGTCTTTACATTAACGCTTATAGATAGGGTTTTTCCAGCTAAATTTGCTATTCATAGCTAACTTTGGAAAAAATCAAAGTTCGGATATATTTATCTTATGGTTTTTAGTTTGGTGTTTTTTCCTTTAACTCTTTTTTGGGTTCTTGGATTCCATCAAATCCTTTTTCCTCCATTTTGCCCTCTCTTCTCCTAGAATTGTTCCTAGCTTTCACTTGCCTTGCATTCTTTGAGCTCTTCAACAAGATTAACGATCTCATCGAGCTCCTGCAGAACCAAGCCAGCTCAAGCCATCTCGTGCTCAGCCCCTCCTCATCTACGAGCTCTTTCTAGCTTTTTTCTAGTTCCCTTGTTGTCTCATGCTCGAGTTTCTATCTCCCTTTCATATTACGTTAATCCCGAGCTCATTACCCTCTTTTTTTCTCTTTGTTCGATCTTTCTTGGACTCGTCTTGGGTTTTCTTAGCTCTTCCCATGCTTTATTTTTCATTTACATCATGTACCCCACTTGAGATTGCTTTAGACCTATGTGCTCAACCCTTACTTTCTTAATTTATGGCCATTGCTCTGTCCGAGCTCGGTTCCTATGCACCCACCTACAAACTCAAACTCTCAAAATCCATGTGTGCTTCCTGATAACCCTAACTCTATTCTAGCCTCAAGTGGCTACTCCCTATGAAGCTCCCCTCAACCCTACTATGTAAACCACTCTTTTATGTTTGACTTTGAAACCATCATAACATTCCCATCTCGCTACTCAAGCCCTGCTCTTTGTGCCACATGGCCACTTGTCCTGAACTCTTGACCAACCATTTAACCTTATCCCTCCTCTTCAAAATTTGAAGCCTATATTTTTATTGAGCTTTGTATGTTTAAAAATAACTTAGGTATATTTAACATAGCCTAGGTTTTTTTATTAACATAACTTAGTTAATCAATTTAGATAGGCCTTTTTTAAAATGTGTTTAAGGATATTTATAAAGTTTTAAACTAGGTCATTAATCTTAATAAGTTTTTAATTAATTAAGAGGTCATTTGTTTTTTTAATTTAAACCCTTTTAAGTTTCTTCATTTTATTTTGATAATTAAAATTAATTGAGTAAAATATTTGAAAAACTAGCATTATTGGACATTCTTGCTAACCGATTGCTTGTGAATGGGTTTTTTTGCTTTCCGGAGGCTTTTCTTGCATTTTGGGAGGCTTCTAGCTTGTTTTGAATTATTTTCTCTTTATAATCAAACTCTTATTATTTTTTCGGTCTAGTGAGTCTTCCACATCCTTGTGAAAGGAGAGTTCTTTACGATGTGAGATGTTATTTCTCACACAAGACATGTTTTTCTCCCTTCCTTATAGTTTTTGCATCATTTTGTGCTTTTACGGTGTCGATTTTCTACGATCACTTGAAACTCATTATGGTCTTCACACTTGCGTGTTTTTACACTGATTGCAAGTTGAATGGTAAATCATTTCACAATGCACAATCCCATTTGGTTTTAATCAACATACTAAACTATAAAGTGTCGCAAAAAGGGGTGAAAATATTATTTTGGGGTGTGTGTGTCCTTCCTTTCTTTCTGCATTCTTTCTTTCTCTCTCGTCATAATGGATGTACTTTTTATTCTTTTAATCACATTGTTTAACTTCTTTGAGTGGTGATCAAAGATGCTTATAAAAATAAGGGGTAAAGGGTTGTTTCGCATCACTATGGGAGTAGATATTGAACCTGATGATGAACCCAAAAATTCTAGGTGGTGGTTTAACCGATGTGACAAAGCCTTAGGTCTTCTTTGTATGTCTGTCTCTCTCGACTTTCTCTTCCACATTGAGTCTTCCACAACACCTAATGGATCCTGGAAAAATCTTGACGATATGTTTGGAAAACAAGATGACATGAGAGCACATGAGTTGGAGAACAAACTGCTAGGATTAACTCCTAGTAACTTTGATAACCTACATGCCTTCTTCTCAAATTTTTCCACACTAGATTACTCTTAAAAGAATGTGGAGTTGAGAAAAAGGATGCCCATTGATCTTGTCAATTCTTTCTAAGCTTGGCCCCGAATACTCCATCTTCGTTTCTACTTTCCATGCCATGAAAGAAGCTCTAGGACTACTTGGAAGATGCCCTCATTTGACATTTTTTCATCCCAACTCATTCGAGAATAAGACAAACTGATTCAAATGGGAGAACTCAAATCTAAGTCACATGCCCTTATAGCAAGTACTAGTAAGGGAAGGATAAGAAACAAGAAAATAAGAAAGAGAAAAAGGACCAATCTAAGAAGGAAACCAAGACCAACCAAACCCAAACCAAATCTAACACAAACACTTATACTTTTGAACTAAAGAAAGAAGGAAAAGTGTAAGTATTCCTATTGCAAGAAGACTAGACATGAGGAGCATCAGTGTATGAGAAAACAAATAGATCACCTAACTCATTTACTTGAGAAGAATAATATAGGTGTTCTTGAGTCTATCAAACAAAATGCTTCAAAGTTTGAGTCTTCCAAAGCAAAGGAGTCTAAATATAAGAAGAAGAAAGGAAAGGCCCTTATAGCTATAGTTTTTCCTTCATCGATGCATCATTGATTCTAAAGCCTCGCACCACATGGGATTTTTGTATGTTGATTTTTCCAACATTGAGCCATGTGGCATGTCCCAAATCACTTTGGGTGATGATACTTTCATGTTGGTTACTAGTAGTGGATCGGTAGAAGTAGATGGTGGAACATTTAACCACATGTTGAGTGTTCCCAATCTCCTGTCAGTTTACCAAATCACTCATCTTGGTGAAGGAATGCGAGTGGAATTTAATCCTAACTCGGTGATTATTCGTGAGCTTCACAGTGAGTCTACAGTGGCTGAGGGAAAGGTGGATCACCGGTCACAATTATACACCTTCTCCCATTTTACTTTTGATTCGACACCCTCTTCCTTACTCACTCATGCAGATGAGGTTAACAAGCTATGGCATGAAATTTTTGGTCATCTTAACTATCGTTACCTTGAACAATTGAGCCAAAACGAGATGGTCAATGGGTTACCCCACGTAAAATTTTCTAAGGGTCTTTGTGAGGGTTGTGCCTCGGGAAACACCTTGAAGAAAGTTTTGGAAAAGGAAAATCCTAGAGAGATTCTCATCACTTGGATCTTGTTCATAGTGACATTTATGGCCCATTCCCATCTCCTTTGTTTACTAGATCTCTCTACATTCTTACCTTCATTGATGATTTTTGTGTTACACTTGGGTGTATTTTCTCAAACAAAAATCTGAATTTTTCGATCACTTTTGAGACTTCAAGGATCTTGTTGAGAAATAAGATGAAAAGATCTATCAAGGTTCTTCAAACTAAAAATGGAGGTGAATATATGAGCAATAGGTTTGATGATTTTTGTACCTCTCAAAGGGATTACTTTACACTATACGGTTGCTTAAATCCCTTCGCAAAATGGATTTGCAAAAGAAAGAACTAGAATGCTTAAGGAGATGGCCACTTGTATGGTTCACTCTAAATCCCTTCCTCCACAATATTGGGCCAAAGATGTGAAATGTGCTTACTACATTCATAATTGTGTTCCACACAAGGTAGTAAGAGGATGACACCCTTTGAGTCCTAGTTTGGACACAAACCTAATGTTGAGAAATTTCACATCTTTGAATCAACTTATATGGATTGGATTCCCAAAAATAGATGCTAAGGCCTTGGAACCACATTCCAAACCTTGTATATTTTTAGGGTATCTTGATGGCATGAAGGGTTATAGATTTTTGAACCCTACTACTCATCAGCTTTATATTGAGAGAAGTGTGAAGTTTGATGATTCATATTCTACTTCCACTTCTCCACCCACTAAGGTCCTTTTGCCCTCTCTGATTCTAATACTTTTGATGATGATCTTATTGAGCCTTCTCCTCTTACTCCTCTTGATCCTCATTGCTTCGATCCTCATGCTCCTCATGCTTTAAAATCTTCTATTCTGATAGTAGTGATGATGAGGACTTTTTCCCTTCTCACTCGAGTGAAGAATCTATAGATTATGAGCCTGACTCTCCTCTTAGTCCTCACTAGGATAGGAAGACCTTATAGAGTGCTAGAGATTAGATAAGGGATCCTTTGGATGAGAGATGACTCATTCAAATTTTTCTAGACTCCATGCCTTCTTCACCTCCACTTCTGACCCTCAATATTTTTGGGAGGCTTCTGGGATTCCTGAGTGGGATCTTCCATGGATGAGGAGTATTCCTCACTCATGAAGAATGATACTTGGGATATCACCCCTCTTCCGAAAGGAAGAAAAATGGTTCAATGTAAGTGGGTTTACCGAATAAGGTATGGTTCCGATGGGAACATCAAGAAGTATAAAGTATGACTTGTAGCTAAGGGTTTCTCCCAGGTAGTTGGGGTTGATTATTCAAAAGCCTTTGACCCCATTGTGAAGATGACTTCCATTTGATTGACCCTCATCATCATTTTTGCAAACAAATGGGAAGTCCATCAAATGACCATTAAGAGTGTCTTCCTTCATGGAGACCTAGAGGAAGAAATCTATGTGGAACAACCCTTGGGTTATGTCCATGATTTCCCCCTCATTTTCAAGTTAAAGAAGTCTCTTTATGGCCTTCAACAAGCCCCTTGAACTTGATATGCCAAGATGGAATCATTTCTTCTTGCATCATGGTTCATTAGGTTTCACTCTAACCCTAATGTTTATATTATGTGGTAGGATGACTCCATGCTCATCCTTGTTTTGTATGTTGATGACTTGTTGATCATGGGTAGTTCTTCCTATATCATTGATTATGTGAAGACTTGCCTTAGCCAAAAGTTCTCTATGACCGACTTAGGTTTGCTTCACTACTTTCTTGGGATACAAATTACCCAATCTAACTCGGGAATTGTGATTACACAACCTAAGTATGCCCTTTATTTTCTAGTGATATTTCACATGAATGATTGTAAGCCATCTCCTACTCCTTTCCTTTCCAAGGTTAAGTTAGTTTCTGATTGCTCCACTCCCTTAGTCAATGGTACCCTTTATCGCTAGTTGGTGGGGATCTTGATCTATCTGACTCACACTCATCTAGATATTTCATATGTTGTTGGGATCTCGTCCAAATTTATGTAAGAGCCTTATGGGCTACGTTTAGAGAGAAAAAATAGACCCTTCACTATGTTTGTGATGCTCATACTAATGTAATTCACTATTTAGGAGGGATAGATATTGATCTAGTTGGATTTACAAATTCTAATTGGGACGGTGATCTCGATCATCATAAGTCTACCTCATGCTACAATTTCTCTCTTGGTTCGGGTCTTGTCAATTGGTCAAGCAAGAAGTAGAATGTGATTGTGATATCATATAAAAATGTAGAATATAGGGGAGCAGTCAATGCTTCCATAGAATTTATTTGGTTGTATGGGATTTTACAAAAAAATTATTTCACTTTTGGCGGCCTACTATCATCTACTGTGGCAACATGAGCACCATCTCGATTTACTAAAATTTAGTTCAACATCAGCGAACAAAGAACATTGAGATTCACATGCACTTCATATAGGAGATTGATTCATGGAGACATCATCGACTTGTAGTATTGTCAAACTTCGATCAGGTTACAGACATCTTTACCAAGCCCTTCATTAAAGCCAAGTTCCTTCACTTACGCTCTCTTCTTGGGGTGAGATCTTCTGTAGCTGCCCATATTCTTCAGGATTTCTAGTCCTCTTCTCCTCTTCTTCTTTTCTAAAAATATTGCATTTTGTACATGGGTACCTCATCATGCCTTTAGTTGTTGGGACCCATATGATGCATCTTTCTTAGTTGTCTAGGGAGTCCTCTTTCTTTTTCTGAAATTGCATGCATCTACCTCATCTTTGATGAAGGGGGATGTTGGTGTGAGGTATTTTCCTTGTCATCTCAGGGAATTTTCCACCTCACACATGGTGAGTCATCTTACTTAGGTGAGGTCATAGGTATTTAGCATTTATATGACATATGAGAAATTATGTTATAGAATTTTTCATTATCATGTATCATTGACATCATAATTTTCATTGATATCATATGGGAGTTACATTCCATCTTAGGAATTGTAACTCCTTTTCTCCTCATGGAAGAATGATTGTCCAGGCACGGGAGTTACACAACACTCGCATGTGTACCCTATTTTTTCATCTATGAGAATGAGTAGATTGTTTTTCCCTTATGCATGATTCTTGTTGTTTGATTAATCTCTTGTTGATTACTTGGAGCATTGTTCGATTATGTTGGAGTGCAACATTCTTAATGTGCACAAGTTTTGATTTATCCTCGTTGTCCAATCTCACACCATCTTCATGCAATTATCCTTTTGGGTAGGTTCCAAATGATAGGCTAACGAGATTGCACACCTATCTTAGGGAGGGATTGGTGGAGAAGAAAATTATGAATATGTGACATAAAATCAAATATATTATTGCATATCAAAATGTAGTCCCATTTTTCTAGAGGTGTAATTTTGAGTAGCCTTCATATGTGATTTAATAAAAAAATATATGCATGTTAAAAGTAAATAGTAAGTTAAACTGTGTGGGGCCTTAGACACATGGAAACATATTATCCATGGTTGGGATTTTTTATGGATCATGTTTATTCCCTTAGTAGTTTAAATAATGTTTTGATCATATTTAATGTTTCAAACATGGTCGAAACTTATTGTAGATAAACAAAATTTATATCACTAATTTTGAACCATAATTGTATATTACAAGGTTGCAATGTAATATTATTGTACATAATCTTAGGACTAAGCATTCATCTTTTTGTAGAATATCAAGAGACATCTGAAGGTGAATGAACATCCATCTTAAGATGAACTAAATTTTCATTCTCTTTGTAATAAATATGTATTTACATCTCATCTTTCAGTTAATGAATACATTTTTAGATTGCACAAATTTCATTTCCTAAATTCCTTAGTTCATTTTCCTAGCCCAACATTAGTATCAAAGCACAAGATAATTCTAATTTCTTCATCCTCTATCTTCTCCAATCACTGAAAATTGTCTCTTCATATTCCCAATCATATGAAACTATCAAATAAATACATTTATTTAAATCTATCCTCACGGTGCTGCAAAAATAGTGTCCTTTATTAAAGGGATTTGAAGCCAAGTTAGGTGAAACTACAATTCAACAACTTTATGGCTCTAATACTATCTAAGTTTTAGTTGGACTTTCATTTATCATGTATTAGACATCTCAAAAAAAAAAATATCCTTTTATTGGCATTGATAATCATATTTAAAGTATTGGACAAGATTTGATATTCTCTCATTAAAAAAGCCATTCTACCTTGGATTATTTTTAACAGTTTGTTTCATGACAATCATGGAGGATGATCCTCGACTTGTTGTAATGTTTTTAATCATGTTTATATTTTTCTTTTGTGGGCTTGGACATGGCTTAACACTAGAGGAAGAAAGAAATCCATTCAAAACCACATGCATCACTCTAGCTTCATGATGTCCTTTCGAGTGATATTAACAATTATTGAGGTAACAAAATTCTTCTTAGAAGATAAGTTCCTTTCAAAAATTTAGAAACTTCATATTTTATTAAAGATTTAAAAAACCACAAATAGTTTATTTTTGAGGATTATTTAGAAGGAGAATATAATCCCATTAACTTATTTCAATATTTGATTTAAGTCATTTTTGTGAAAGCAAATTTATTTTTCAAAATCAAGGAAATTTTGAAAAAGAAAATAAATTGTGCAGACTTGAACAATTAGTGGTGCTTCTAATTCATGTTTATGAGTAATGTAATTATGATTGAACTCATCGCTTCTATCACCTAACATAGCTATAACAAAGACATCTATGACATTTTCCTTAAAAATTTCTAGGGAGAAATAAGGGAAAAAATCACTTTCTTATTCCATTCGTTACCCATTTGTGTTTATTGTTAGATGTAAATGATGAAATTAAGGAGTACCAAGTATATAGGGAAGTTACATCCATGTTCAAGGTTTTCTTTCTAAGTGGGTGTTGTTGGTGTATATGATGTGTCTTGTCGTCACTCGGCGTCTTCTCCACCTCATGTGGTTAGTCATCTCACTTAGTGAGATCATAGGTCATTAGGGTTAGTTAGGGTTTCATGTGTCCACATGTCATGCATAGGATTTACACAACACTCTTATGTGCCCCTCTTATTTTTATCAATGAGAATGTTAGACCATGTTTCTTTCATACTTGATTTTCCTTTGTGATCTGATTCCTTGTTGATTACATAGAGCGTTCACGTCACCATTGGAAGTGAAACCCTCTTCGATGTGCACGAGGTTTTGTATTGATCCTCGCAAAATAATCCGATAGGTGACATTGATGGAGCAAATCGTTTTCACCCGATATCTAGGTAACACATACCATTCTTCTCTTGTGTGCTTTAACATCTCTTTCACATACTAATGAGTGTATAAAAGGACTAGCTTCTTCCATTTATCGATGTGTATATAGGAAGGTGATGTAGAGACAAATACTAAACAACAACCAATCAACAAAGTAGCTCAAAGGTTTGCAACCATCAAACTAACCATATAATTTTTCACTTTTTCTCAAAAGCCAAAAACTTGCTCTTTTACTCAAAATGCTTTATACAATTGATTCAAAGCTTGGGAATGATTTAGAATAGCTTGAATTCACCATATCATCATGTACAAATGCTTGGAAAAGTTTCAAACCTTCAATTTCACCCAATCTCTCTCTAGACCTCAATTTTGCTACTAGCCCTCCAAAAGACATTTTCTGATGTAAAATCCACATTTCAAGGAATTAGGCCTCACTGGTAAGTTTTCCTAGGACCCATTTTTCCCTTTTAGGTTTCTACAAAGTTTCATTAACCAATTCCACTCTCATGCAATGTTATTCTCTTTCTATCATTTTTACCTAAGTCTCTCAATTAGCCCTAGTTTCATACAAGTCTTCGTGTTTTGAGAAAACTACAAACTTCCATGCAAAATTAAAATATGTTCTAGATACCCATTTGGGCATTCTTACTTTCAAGTGAATTTCATGAGCTATATCTAACCATAATCTCCCCAACTCCACTTTTCTCCTTGTAGGCTAATGTAATTATGCCTATGGTAGGGTTTTAAGCTAGTACTTAGGGTTTCTTGATTTACCATTGTTTCCAATTTTGAAACTCCTTACTCTAATTATAATAAACTTTCTCAAGCTCCTTTCAAGTCTTATCTACCTCTTTATACCATTATTCATATTATTTCCACTCTAATCTCCTTGTTCCTCATTCGTGTTCTTGCTTCAATAATAGTGTTAACTTTGTTTTAACGTTTACAACTAACTTCCTTTGAGATCCATTAGTTATATTTCTTTCTAACTCTCCACCATTACTACCCTTGTCATCACTAACCATTACTTTGACCACTTAAACACTCTCTTGCTCACAACCTTGTCATTCTCTTTCTTATACAAGTGTTAAGATTGTCAAAACTGGGATATTAGTCTTATCCTACAATATTTGTTATTTCCTTCTCACCACCCTTCCTAACACCATTCACAAGGTTCACCCAACATGATGAAACTCTCCTTTCAACTATGATTCCCTTGGAACTCGCCATCAACTTTATTATTGACTATGTATGATTGTTTCTACAATTTTCCCTAGGACTATGTTTCAGCTTTGTAACTTTTAAAATACTTAGTTATCTTCAACCCTTTTATCACTATCATAACTCTTATGCTTCCCTTTCTCAATACTTAAATCCTTCTCAATCCCTTACAAGAGTAAATTGTGATCTGCTACAAGTAAATTTATCTTCTTCTCATAGACCCCAAACTGGCACAACAAAGTCTTATTAAAGTTTAGTAGTTTTAAGGAAGAATATTCCTTTCCTTTGCTTGAAACTTATCACAACCATTTGTTATAATCTTAACATGTCTCAATACACCTTGTAATATGTTCTTGATAGATTCCTTTAGTTTAACACAATAACTTTGTTTAAATTCCCCTTAGCAGGTATCACGGATCTAAGGGATAGTTTCTTGAATAAATCACACTATACCAAACTTATACATTTCTTTCAACAATTTTCACAGACACGAGAGTTTTCTTGCTAGTCTTCTTACCCTTATCAATGTTAGGTTTCTTCAATGACCATCAACTACCATGTGAAAGACAATCAAAAGGAAGAGGTACAGTTTAAACACCAACTTTTACAATTTGTTCTTGTTTATGTCAATAATCTTCATCCAACTTATGAATTACTACAATGTAAACCCTATTGTCTCTTTATCAACCTTTATCTTTCAGGAACCTTCTTATTTTAGTCTATATTCATCTTCTTCTTCCTCAAATATGTGTCTTCACTATTTAACATAGTTTTGAATTGTTTAAACTCACTATTTGTAACAAAACCACAAATCTCCAATGTTCAAAACCCTTGACAAGATACAAACCCCCTTCTTTATTATCAATCATGCTCATAAATTCCTTTTCCTTAGTTTATTGATATAAACAATCCTCCATTCACAAGGATAAAAGAAAATCTTACCTCAATATACAGCTTCACACTTTTCTCTGGACTATTTTTTTGTCACTTCGACTTCTAAATTCCTTCTTAACCATTCTTTGACTCGTATCTACTCCATTTCACTTGTAATAACACACATTTTATCCTTTTAATGAGGGTTTAATCACATAGTTAAGAACATTCTTTGCACAATGCCACACAAAACCCATTATACACATTTTTATCATATATGTGAAGAAGCTTTTATTAATAAAACCATGAAAATACAAAGCTTCCAAGAGCCATCGTGGCTCTAAAACTAAGAATAATCCAACAAACCTCACTTCTCTTCCTTACACACTCATACATTTCTTCTCAATTTGAATACACTTCATAATAATGGAAGATTAAGAAGGTAGTTAGGGTTTGAATTATTAACTCACCTAGGAATAGTCTAACCAAGTGAGTTAAAGCCCTAGTAGAGTCCATGAGAACATGTATAAGGTGGTGAACAAGTCTCATGACCCCATCTAATTCATTTATTACATTTTCACTAACACCTAGGCTTAAACCTACAAACTAGACAATTTGAAAATTCAAATTTGTGGTTTTGGAGGGAAACCACTTATTACAAGAAAAATGAGTCCAAATGGACTAATTACATCACATAAACCTCCATATGGACTTCACACACACCTAGATAGCTAAGACACACCAAAATTTCCTATTTACAATGATGTTCCTACATCATAAGGAAGATCATATCGAGAGGTTTAGTATATCGATTTGGTGGTATATAAAAGAGGGATCCTTTTGGATTGATAAGGAACTAATATATCTCCCTTCACCGCAAAATGTATTCAATAAATTAAATTTTTTGCACAACACTAATGGGGATGACACATTGTTGGATTTGTCATAACAAGTTGAGAACACTCTAATCTTTTATGATTTGTGGTTTAAAGACACAACTATTGGAACCAATAACAAAGGAAAAATCACAAATATGGAAGCAAAAGAATTCTAAGGCATTAGCCTTGATGAGGGCCTTATGGAAAATTTTATAGAACTTGGGAATTACTAAACAAATTAAATGGCTTTCATGATTCTCATCCGAGTTGGAGTTCATACAATCAGTAGTTAAATGGTTTAGACAAAGAGTTAAACAACGATAATGTAATGTGTATGCCACCAAAAATTTAGGATAGAAATAATGATGTTGAAGTAACTAGTGTAAATATTTAATGTATATATGAGTGTTTTCATAAAATCTCTTCTTCCCACATACTCCGCCTAATTTGATTCTTTACGGAAAATAATAAGTTAAAGACATACTCTTTTGATCAATTGGTTAGCAAAGATAGTTAAAAGAGAATGGAAGAAATATTGAAACCTCATGTGAAATTATGTGTCATGCTCATTAAAAAATTTATTATTGCAATAAAGTTTTGAACTTCAATGATATAGGCAAGGGAATGTTTAGAGGGTAAGGAGGCAGAGCTAGAAATAATAATGGTCAATAATGGGAGAAGAAAATGAGAAACAAAATATGTTTTATAAACATTTTGGTATAAAAGGGAGTCATGAGGCTAATGAATGGAAAAAATGCGGGACAAAATTGAGGCCTATAAAAGAAAACAATAAGAAAATAAATAAAATGATAAATCCTCAAAACCACTCCACTCAATTCATAAGTGAATATATTATTTTCATTTTAGATCAATTCAATAATGCCTTAGTAAATACATATTTATGGTGTTTGGGTCCTGACACCGATGCTACACAACACATGAATTTCCTAAAGGACTTCTTTGAATAGTACCATGAGGAAATTTGTAGTCTTATATACTTTGCAATTAAATGAATTTTACAACTCCGAAGGTAAAGGTAAAATTTAAATCAAATCACCAGTGTCTTGTAGATTTCATTATAAAAATGGCATATACCATCATCAACTGAAAATAAAATCGTTGTCCATGATGCTAATCCAAAAAAGGGACACCTCATTTTGTTAGATAATGGAGGATTAAAAAAACAAGAAAACATAACAAATAAGTTGTTATGATTGGATTTAAGGAAAGAAAGTTTTTAATCTATAAGGCGAGCCTTAAATATTAAATAAATTTTCTCATCTTGTAGAAGAAGGAGGTCACAAAGCCTTTTGTGGCATTCTATTTTTGTCACGTATACTATGACAACATTCACATAATGTAAAAGAATGGTGTTATAAGATTGTATAGACACTCAAATTCATAAACTTATCCTTTGACAATGACAAGTTTGGATTTGTTTCTATACTTATGAATTAGGCTATCATTTTAAACCCAATTAACACATATTGATCCCTTTCACACCGATTACTTATCTCTACACATTGCTTTGTTGTTCTCCCTCTTAATTAAAATTATCTCAAGTTTTACTTTTCTCCCGCATATTTCCTATAATCTTGTTTTACCATCATTCATTTCATGTACAAAACTATACAATATGGGACCGGTTGTACCATGATCTAGCTCGATTTGTATGATCTTATATCCCACCTTATAATGACTCTTTTTTAATTCAAATATCTTTTAGGGGTTGTTTTATCTCCCTATGTTGGACTTAATGTGATATCTAACATATGGAAGCTTATGTAAGTAAGCCAATTCACTTAAGAACTCGCTTTGACATTCTTAAGATCATTTATTACAAATTACTCTTCAAAAGATCTCAAGGCTCTCTTAAATATTCCTTAAAAAGTTACACATCCTTTAAAGCATCAAGTCTAAACACTCAAGTTGGGTCCAATATTTTAGCTTCTTCAATTACCAAGCCCCCAAAGGTCCTAGAGCTATGTATTAGAAATATAAAGTCACTCCAAGCATTGTATAAGGTCTTGAGGGACAAAGGAAATTATTTTAGCATCTAAAGCACATCACTCTATATCACTACCGCGTATGGTACATATTTATTCTATTTATAGTTACGTATATTACTCATTGTGTTATGATACATAAGGGCATGATAAGGAGTTAACTTATATTTTCATATAATATTACACATATACTAGGAGAAATACATGAGGATTTCTCCCACTCAAGGGGATGTAGTGCGATACTGGATTGGTTCAACAAGGGTTGGTCACCATGGTTAATTCATCCTCATCCACTAACAATTTCTCCTTTTTATATAAGATTTTTATGTAGATTTTTTTCTAGATATCTAGGTTTTTCTATTTGTTACATGTCATTAAAATTGGTGCATATGTTGTGTAAAACCTAGTGACAAACATTGAATCTCGGTTCCATAATAGTGACATGTATTCAATGTTACAGAACTCCATTATTTGCATGTTTTAAATCATATAAAGTAGGACTAAACTATATTATTCCCTAGTAGGAGTTGTATGGTTCCATACATGAGAAATTTCTAGCTACAATATCATGAACAAAACATCTCCAAGTTCAAATCACCCTTTTTAGCTATTTTGCACACCCAAATCATTTGTATACCTCTCTAATGAACTAAACATTCATACCTTCTACATTACATGATATCATTTCATCATTTATTGTATTGATAACTATAGTCTAGATCGTATGATTATATGGATTAATTTATTCATAATATTCTACTTGTAACATTCTTACACCTATTTATTTATTTAGTTATATGATGTAAATATTTGGTGAACTTTAATTTTGATCTTGCACAACCTTGTCACACAATAGGGTTTAAGATTTCTCAATATTCTAGGTTTTACAATTAGCATAACTTCTAATTTTATCTTATTCATGTCCTAAATCTCATTTTCAAAATTTCCCTCAAGGTTGTGTGCTTGGTTCTCTTATTAGGGCCTCTTCTCGGGGCTTCCTAGTTCATAAATCACATTTCATATCATAATTAAAAATTAATGAATCTATTTTCAAATCCCTTTGAATTTTTTCTTCATTTTGATGAATTAAATAAAAATGTATTTTTGTTTGTCCTAAATTTTAGGAAAATTTTTGGAATTTCACATTTTCTATGTTAGTAATAATGGCATAAATGGAAAAATATACAATTATTTGTGAAATCTCCTAGATTTTTTTGTTCATAATATTTAGATCCTCTCATTTTGAGAAATCATATTCTATTTTTATAAATATAAATTTTAGTAATTTGACGAATATTGATTTTATCTAAAATTCACTTTCGTGGATTAACTCTCTTGTTAGCTTTGGGATTACTCTTATGGGCATTAAAGTAGCCAATGTTTAGCTCTATCCTATATGAAAGTCATCCTTATCTTATTATTTATGGCTATCTCATATTTGATTCAATTTATAGTAAATACTAACTAAATAGACCATTTTAGGCCGTCTCCTATGGATCCTTCATCCACAAATGGTCATGACAATGACATTTTTTATAAGGCTATCCTACAATCTATTCAAGATTTACAAAATTATTTTCAATACAGATTAAAGTTATGAGTATCAAGATCGAATCCCTTAAGGATAAGATAACACATATAAGGAATCCCTACACCAATGTCAATCATGTCTCTATGCATCGTGATCAATATAGCTCTAATCCTAAAGGGAAACAACATGATACAAATTATGTACATGATACTACTAATTCATGTCCAATCAATAAATATTGAATATTAATGCACCCACTTTGGAAATATCCTCTTTGGTTTGACAAGAATGATAAACAACATGATATATTTTATACTCTATTTGATAATCACTTAATCGATGTAATACCTAATTAAAGCTATCCTTGTTATTGTCTTGATAAGGTTAAAAGAAAACCATTTTGAAATTCTCATGGAATCAACGGATATTGTGATAGTGTCATGCTTTACAACAAAAGATACAACTTGAGCATAAGGGCATTAATTCTTTCAATACATGATATGATGACAAATTTCCCCATCCTTCTTTGAGACGTCACTTTTCATAGGTTTTGATCTCCCATGAGCGTTCTTCTCGAGATGTATTGGTTTCTCAACCTCCTATGATAAATTCCTCTTATAGCGAGCCTTTCTTATTTAGTCATCTCAAGCCCCTAAATCTAAATGATTACCTAAAGCTATCACATCTATATTGGATAAGTAAAACACCATATAGAATCATACAAATTCATTTATGATTAAAGTGATATATACACCCTAAGATGATATTCAAGTAATACATATGTATAAACAATTTAAAATTATTGTAAGAACTATATCATATTGTTGAGAAATGAGAAAAGGAAACAATACACATCAAAGAAGAGAAAATTGCACAATACATATATGCAAAAGGGAGAAAGATGAGAAAAAATATTAAACAATAGAAAGTATGCATGGCTACAAAAAATAGAGCATAGACAAACAAAGTTAAGAGGCAACATAGAGATGACTTCTCGACGATATTCCTTCCCTATTGACCAAGACTAGTTAATTCATAGCAAGCAAGAGAGATCAAATACTAACTACTATGATAGTGATAACATACAGTTTGATATGTCGATGAGAATTTTTAAAAGCTAAATTTTAACCCCATTAATAAAGAGGATACTATTTCATTAAAAGCACCACTCATTTCTTGATATTTGGTTTATGAATATTAGGCCATCCAAATCACCAAATTTTACATACCACCAATTGGTAGCCTCCTCCATAAGTGGATTTTCCTCTTTATCCTCTTGATGAGTTCCTACGATGTCACCATTTTTGCCAATGTTGTAAGTGGAAATATGGAAATTCTAATAGGACATGTAGGATGTATATGAGAAATTAGATCAGTCTTATAGGTGTCTGAGCAATAAAGTAAGAGAATATGAAGTATTTATAAGCCTTAGGAGATAATGGGATAATGTTTTTAAGCTCTATTTATGCATGCAGGTCATGATTAATAGATGTAAGCCAAATCAATAATTTCAAGAACCTAATTACTAAAGTTTGTATCCACATTTCCCCCTTTGATCTAATAAATGAAAAATTTCTAGCTTTAAAGGGAAAATGTACTAGAGTGTGTAAACACACATTGTATTTTCTCGAGTGTTTGATTGATTGAATGGATGTAAGATGCCCTTAAGAGTGAAAAATGCAATATAAAAGTATATTTAATTTCCATATAATGAAAAATAAAACTTTGACTTTGGATATATTGCAATTGAATTTTAAATTTATAAAATAGATAAGAGTAATGAAGGAGTACTCTTGTATATATATGATCAACTATTCCCTGCAAAGATAGAATACCATGCCCCATTTTCAAGGAATGAGGAGATGGAGATTATACTAGCATCCATGGAGAATTGGGGATGATCAAATCCCAATTAGAATAATTTTGTGGTTTTTTAGGCCCAACCAAAAATGCCAAGAGGGTTGAGGGGCACAAAACCCTAACACGTATAAATAGAAGAGAAATAATACAAGTAAATCAAGAGTTTTGGGGCACATTAAGTCCAATAGTAAAAAAGGGTGGAATAACATTGGCCCAAAAATTATAATTCCCTAAGATGTTAGGTGTCTAAATTGTGGCGTGCCTTTGAACTATTAAACCACAATGTTGCGAGATGAATCTAGGTTTATAATTCTCATATGTCTTGAACTTATTAAAATAGAAAAACTTGAAATATAATTAGGAACATGTAGATTGATCAAATATATATTTTCCATATTAATCACAACCCCTACATTTTGTAATAAAATGAAATGTATCTATAAATAAAACTAACCATGCCTTATGCATTTGCAATAAAATGCATTGAATCTATATGGTAACATGTGTTCTTATATGTGATAAGTTATAAACTTTTCTAGGAAACTATATTTTGGACTATTGGAATTGAGATGGACATAACCATAAATTTTTAGGACACTACTTTCCATGGTTCTATTGAAATACAACTTATTATTCTTGTATAGAAAATATATATTATTCTTGTAACCCTCTAAGTGTGTTCCCGTAAAATATTCATGTGTTTTTTATACTATAAATATGTCTTTATTCTTGATTTGTATTGATAATTATGTGATAACCCCACTAAATGCCCCTTATTTTAAGGTGAGGGAAATAGATTGTAGATTACTTGTATCAAAATAATTTAAGTGTTTCCATCTCAAATATAATAAATAATTGTCATTAAAACACACATATGAGGTGGATTTAAATGGCCAAATTTTTAGAAGCAACCCTAATAGAGAGTACAAGATATATATCATCATACATAGATATGGAAAACACAAGTATACAAGCACACAATATCACTCACAAAGTCATGTGTGATGTCACATAGAAAGGTAAAATAGGCACATACAAGGGGACACAAAGGTGACACACACTCACACTAGTTAAAGGTTCACACAACAAAAGGATATCGAGGCCATGAAAAAGGGACATCAAATTGTCACACACATGCTCGCACACACATAAATAGATGAAGAGTATTTACGATAGTGGACTTTCCCTAGCTTGCCACTTTTCCACCATCAATGTAATGTCCGAAATTTGTGCTCACAACAGATCAACACATTATGATAAAAAATCTCGAATGGTCAAAGACGATGATGGAACAATTGTAATCAGATTGGACACTAATTATTTTTAGGATTTGTTAAAGCTTCCCGATGTCGAGGGGTATGCCTCAATTTCTCCTAAGTCCGCCCTTGAACATTGGGAAGCAAAATTTTGAAGCTTGTTCCAAGATCCTTAACAAGAGCTACCTAGCAAAACCCAATCCTTTAGTATATAGAGTTTCGTGAAACCATTCCACACTTATACTTCATTCATCCAGGGAATTAAATGATATTATCACACTATTGAGCAGATTTATAAGGCTCCCATCTTCCAAAGATTTCCAAGAATGGATGTACCTATATATTACCACTATCTGTAAAAGTTCCAATCGTATTCTATGGCGAGAACACATCAACAATGCCATACATATTCAAATATCAGATGTCCTAACTTTAGGAAATTTTTATATGACTTCCTATCTTGTGTATGCGGCTGTAGGGATGAGAAACTATCTAGATTTATCAACCTGGGGAGAAAGAAATGCATCACATATTTTTACTTTTATCCTCAACTCACAATGAAGTTGGTACAAGTCATTCAAAGAGGGTTAGTGATGCTTTCTTCGTTGTCATCCTATGTATTTTTGATAAGGATCTCTATAATCGAAGAATATCGGATAGTGCTTGGAACGTGGTCAGGACTTAGGAGGTATTTTCTTACAATTCCCAACATTCACATATCTCAGGGTAGGAGGATGTTCGGGTGATCCTTATAAACTACCAAGGTGTCCCACAAATAATTGGGTTTTAATGGAATTAGTTCAACAATTGTACATCTCCACAAAATCTAACATGACAGGCATAAGACAAGGATTTAATTCCCAGTAGTTTTGGGTTGATACACGTGTGCATCCTCTTACAAAGCAAAGAATTTTGAGGGTAAAATGGGCCATATGGCATTAAGACCTATCACCCATGAGTTATTTTTTATTATTTTGGTGTAGTCGGCAGAATCGGGCCAACTGGTATTCACATACCTCAATTGGAGGATATTTGGATAAATTGCAAGGATGAAATCATCACGCGGGAAAGAGACTTTTAAAGATTGACTTCTGAGGAAGTGGCTAAGTATGGAATTGCAAAGGTTCCTGAGGGCCTTAGAGATGATGGAGATGTCCTAGACCCTATTTATGATCAAACTAATGTGAAGGACCAGCCATTTCCATAGATCAATTGGTCACTTCAAGAGTGCACCAACTCGAAGGAGCACGCAACTCATATTCTTAATCGAGACCCACCAATAGCTAATATAATTGGGAGTCACACCAAAAGTGTAAGAGTAGCTTTCCTATTGCAGCAACACAACTAAAACCACCGGTGGGCCACCCACCTCTTCAAAAGGAAGGAAGTCCACTACCAAACCCACTCCCAAGCCTCACAAAATCACCATTGTCTATAGAGGTCTGGTTCTTCCTCCAAGGTTCCCTCTATAGAATTTTCCCCTTCCTTCCAAGTTCCTTCTACAATGGTTTGATCTTAGTGCCTCACCACCACACACAACTCAAGTGTTGCAGTCACCTTCTTCACCTCCTCTCCCTTCCTCCCCATTTTCAGCTCCTCCTCCTCCACCTTTCACTCTCCCTTTTCCCACATCTTCCATTTATTCTCCTTCCCATTCCTCCCACTCTCCTCACTTCATCTCCTACCATGGCCCAAGTCTTTTCTTCCCTTCCCTCTCTCTCATCACGGGGATGTTTTGGCTCTGAGTTCCCCCTATGAACTCCCCTTCCTCAACAATTCCTTCCCATTTCTTCTTCCATCATCATTCCTACTTCATCCATTCCCATGCCAATCCTTTCCACTATTTCCTCGCTTGTTTCCATCTCATTGCCACTCATGGGGTTACTGCAATGAGTGCATTTCTATCACCTATTCAGTTTACTACTACAATGATATTACCCATGTCATCCTCTGTTTTTAGATCAATTGTCTTCTTCTTCCACTCATGTATGGTTGAACAGGCAAAACTCCTAAGCATAAGAAGAAAATTCCCATTGGAGATGATGTTGATCTCAACATATTGGATCAAACTCCCCAACAACAAGAAAAGAGGCCAAGGGTTATCTCTAACCTTTCGGTTGATCAAACAGGGAAGGATTCGTTGAGATAGTAACTCCAAGCTGCTGAAAAATCAAAAGAGAATATAAATTCAATGGACTATCATATTTCAAAGTTTTCTCTTGGTAAGGCCACACATGAAGGTGTGAAATAAGATGTCCAGGTTTTCCCTCGACAACCTTCTAGATAAATTTGATAAGGACAAGATCACAAAGGATGAGCTAAAAGGAAAAGTAGAACATTTGACTTCCATATCCTGCATAAGATCATGCACCATGTTCATAAAAATACTCTTGTCATGTCCACAATTTTTTATGACACTTCTTGCTCTACAGTCGAGAAAATTAGACAACAAGGTCAAGTCGAGGCTTGGATTGAAAGCCATGATTCAGGAAGGGGAATAAGTGATAAAAGTTGTTTTCACTTTTTACAATGAGCTCGAACATGAGAGAAGATAGTCACTAAAATGTATGGTATTCTCAGAGAATAATGTGATAATTTGGAACTCACATTGGAAGCATGGAAGGAAGTTTGAAGCATCAAATCCAATCTACTCTTAGGAGAAGGGATCATTGATGATTCTTCAAAATTGTTTGAATATAATGAAGCCATGGAGTTCCATGTACAAATGTTGTAAAAGGATATGTCAAAGTTGAATGAGGGAATAAATGAGGTAATTAATGGCCTCAATGATATCACATATGAGTTTGACATCATTCACTGCAGTTCCTAATGAATATCTTGATGCGGGTTTAGAAGATCAAATTGTTGTTGATTTCAATAATATAGTTAATGAAGATACTTGAGGTAACAAAGTCTTTTGGTTTGAATCCATCAACAAGTTTGTGTCATACCAAAACTTTTTTGAGTCGACTCAAAAGGTAGTAAATCGGACCAAGAAGTTACCTGGAAAATTGAACACAACAGTTGAATCCATCGAGGTCCTAAATTGCTATGCATGTGGACCTGATGATAAGGAATTCCAAGAAATCATCAAACGATTTCCTAAACTATAGGTATGAAGCTAGCAGGAAAAAGAAGAAGAAGAAACTAACACAGCTTTAGGAAAAAGGTGGCATCAGCCCTAGCTAAGTTTGGCTACCATTTTCGCACAGTCTCCAAGCCACATTCACCATTTGAGTTGTAGGTTTGGCCCAGGTCAAACTTACACAACCACTTGGCTATTTTTGTGGGAGATTGTTTCTTAAATGTAAATGCATCTTATTTTTAGTATGTAATAATTAAGAAGAGTGGCTATAATTTCTCAACCTTCTTAATCTATAAATAGGAGGATGCATTATGTAGTAATTTTTTTGATCATTTGTGTAAGGAGGCTCTGCCATTTTGAGTACTCATATACAGGCTTTAGCCTCAATACTATATACAAAACTAATATTTTTCCTTCATCTACTTTAATGTGTTGTGTATTTCTATAGTTCATTTTATACTTGTGAATGTTTCTTTCCTAATATGTGGTGATCTATTTTACCTTCACATTAAGCTATCTTTTCAATAACAAAATTGCAAGTTGTGAGCGCTGAAAATTATTTTTACATTGTTGGAATAAATAAAATCCCTTATGTTATTATTAAGTTTTATCTTCATAAAGGTTCTTTATTGGAGAAAAGGAATAGAAAGTTGTGCATATCATTATTATTTTGTTAAAGTATTTTGTGCTTGTAAAAGTTGATCTTCTTGTTCCTTAAACTATTGGTGCATCTCCATTTTTCCAAGTACTTTCAGATTACCTCTCTCCCTTTCCTCCTAATAATTGGATAGTATAGTTTATTTTCAAGCATTGTAGATTTTGCAGTTTGATCTTATATTAGATGCACATAGTTTAGAAGGAATTCGGCCTTCTCTGGAGGTTCATCCCAAGGAGCCAAATTCCCACACCTTGAGGATGTTCCCATGTTGCATTGGATCATCTGACGATTCAACGGGTGCATGATCCAAGTGACAAAAATTTTTGGCATGCCCCGTGGAATAGATATTAATATTTGGTACTTCTCTTAGCATTTGTATTGATCAAAGTGCCTAGCTACTCTATATCTCTAAGTTTCCAGATCTAGTGCATGCACTTATGTGAAGGATTCAAATAAGGGCTTCTTCAAAGAAAGGTAACCAATGGAATACTTGAAATTTCACTTTGTCTCCTCCAAGAGAAGAAAAGGAGAAGCTTCGTCATCTTCTTGCAGCGTAGTCAACACCTCCATTTGGAAGATTCCCTCCACCGAGGAAGATCAACAACTCATTAAAATGGTGGTAGGGAAAATGTTTTTCCACCTTCAATAGCAACCCCTTGGTGTTTTCTCAACGCATGATGTTATACCTTTAACAACTCTAAAATTTTATTGGTTTTCACTGGTGAAACCAATGCTAATCCTATAAAACACATTCAAGATGTCACCAACATTTACTCAGTATATATTATCATAGAAAATAATGTGGCGGTCAGGATTCTCACTACTTCATTGAAAATAAAGGTGCTTTAGTGGTTCCATGGTTTAGAACCCAACACTATACATAATTGGGATGACTCAGGAGAATGCCTCTATAAACAATCCGAAGACAAGAGTGATCATTTGTCTCTCATGGAGCAATTGACTACTATTAAGAGAGCTCCTCAGGAGTTCATGGGAGATTTCAATTTCCATTTCCAAAAGACACGGAATAGAATTCCACCATTGATCAAGCCTTCCCCAAATAATGCATTCTTGTACTACTTGCAAACTTTGAATAGTGATGTTGCGTTATGATCCAATCAATGGGAGGAACCACATAGACATTGCTGTGATATTTCCATACGAGTTGAAAATTACTTGATCCAGGCTAGGAAAGATAGCTCTAAGACCACCAATGCTTTTGTTTCCTGAATTTTCCACTAACCAGCCAGCCATTTCTCCCATTCCTTGAGTATTTAATCAATCATTTCAACCAATACCATCCCCCTCAAACGATCTCTATGAGGTTAAAACTTTGCTTTAGAGTTTTGGAAATGATTTGGTTTCCCTTAAAAGATAACAGTCTCATTACATTTTCCCTACCAACCCCCAAATAAAACAATACCAATCCAATCGGCAACCCTTTCAAAATAATTCCTAGATTCAAAATCAGATCGCCAATGTCAAACCTTTGAATGCAAAAAATCCCATTGCTTCCATTTCTTCTAGAGCTATTGTTCCTGTGCAAAATAATATTGTTCAAGATTATGAGTGTTGTTATCCATGCTCCTAACCACACAATCGAAATGTGTCCTAATGGAGTGCTTAGTCAAGCACTTATGGTTCAGAGCATATCCACACCCATGAATCCAACAAGTAGAAGCTTGTCCACAAGAATATGCAAGCCAACCACAAGCGCAAGGGAGGTAACCTTGTTCGATTGGCAAGAAGAGGATTTTTATGGATTTAATGTAGAATTTACAACAGTAGCTTCTAATACTTGATCAAAGAAGAGAGCAATAGAAGGGAAGTCATCAAGGGTTGATCAAGAATACACTTCTCAAACTCATTCGCATGCGAGTTGTAGGTAAGAATACATAAGGTAAATCATTGGGGCGTAGATTAGCTAAGTTGTGAGGAAGGACAATCATCCCAATACTTTGATGCCAAATGTTCAACTTCAAAGGAGGATACAATAGCTCTTGAAAATCTATCTAAGGTAGGGAGTACCCCTTTCATAATTGTTGAATAGATGAAGAAAATGAACCTTAATGTCACTATGTGGGAGGTACTTTCTATTCCTTCACAGAAAATTTGCTGCGAAGAGGCTTTGAAGAGTTTTAGTTCTCTAGGTGAAATAGTGAAGCATGGGCCATCTACTTCTACTAGTTTGTGCCAACCTATGAGGGGGGAAACGTTGCTAAATATAGTAAACCACCACCTTTCTACATATCTCGATCATTGGTAAGCATCGGTGCACAAGTGTATGATTGAATCTGATGCCGCAAGTATTTTGTAATGCCTAAAAAAATTACAGATGTGTGTAGGTATTCAATATATGCTAATAACAGGGGAGTTGTTCAATTAGATGGTACTACCATTCAAACCATTGGGATAATTAAATATTTGAATCTTACCATACATGCATGCCCAAGTTTATCAATCATGCATGGACATATAGTTTATTGATCATCCTCCCTTCTTCGTCATATGCCTCTCTAGGGATTTCACCGCCAAGATGGGTGGGTATTTGTCTATTGATTGGTCACACATGCTTCTTAGAACCAAATATGGGACTAAGGTGACTATAAGAGCAAAGCCAATATGTAAGGATCATGTCGAACCCTATACTCCTAACGTCATCAACATGAATTACACCATACACAATCAAGAAGAAGATATTGAGGATCATGAATCCACCACTCATGTCAAATAAATCCCAGACATCTTACTTGATGATTGGGAACTGGACTTCATTTGATCCATATGCCCAAAATTGGAGCAAACAAGATTGGGAACTTATTGTATTCATGAGGAAGGAGCTATGATACCAAATCTTTTCAAATCCCAAGATGATATTGAAGGATTATGGAAACTCTTCTTTGATGGATCGAGAAGCAAAAATCGGTGTTAGTCCTGGCGTCATGTTGATTTCCCCACAAGGTAAGAAATACTTCTCATCTTTTTGCCTTCAACTTTAGTTATACTAATAATGTATTCAATATGAAGCAATTGTATAGAGGATTCAACTAGCTCAAAAGAGGAATCAAGGCATTGAATTTTTGGGGGATAGTGAGCTTGTTGTGCATCGGTTGGGGCTCATAGTGTAGAAAAAACAATTTGTGGAGATCATATAACAATAGGGTTTGGGACTTGATTGAAGACGTTGAAGCTTTTGGCATTCACTTGGTCCCAGGAATCAAAATCAAGATGCAGATAGACTTGCAACGGTGGGATCTCAGTATGATATACCTATTGATGTCATGAAGTAAGGAGGAGAATTTGTTAAGCTAGGTTGTATGACCAGCGATACCATATAATGCAAGTAATTGGTAGTTTTTTGGTAGCGACCAACAAATCATTCTTTTTATTCAAGAATATGTTGAATTCTCATCCAAAAATAAATCTAAGTTACAGGAAGCCTATAATGATCAAATCATTCAATTAAAGGGTAATAAGTTGTTAATCTATTTAATTCAAATGACCAATTTAAAAAAGAAAAAACTAACATGGTTATCAAGGAGGATGATTTTGAACAGGTCCAAGTTGTAGAGGATAAATTCTTGAAAATTGGAAAGATATATACGTCGGTTGAAAGATAGGATTTTTTCAACCTTTTCCAAGATTACAATGAAATTTTTTCTTGGAGTTATGAATACCTCAGGGGATTCGATCTAGGGTTAGCCCAACACACTATTGAACTTGACCCAAATGCTAAGCAATTCACGAAAAAGTAGAGGTCGATCAATCCTAAGATCAAACCGCTAATGAGAATGGATCTTTCCAAACTCATTGAGGCTAGTATCATTTTCCCAATCAAGCACTCCTCCTGGGTAGTTAATCTGGTTCCAGTAAAAAAGAAGAACATGGAAATTAGATCGTGCTTGGACTTCATATATATTAATCGGGATTCTCTCAAATACCATTACCCTCTCCCATCTATGGAGCAAATTCTCCAAATAGTGGCAGGAGTAGAAATGTTTTCATTACTCGATGGGTATTTGGGTTATAATCAGATATTGGTCAAAGAATCAGATCAATTCAAAACAACTTTCACTACCAAATGGGGCATATTTTCCTATAATAAGATGTTGTTTGGATTGTCCAATGTTGGTGCCACCTTCCAACGAGCTATGGACATGGCCTTCAAAGGGATTATAAATGATATGATCTTGGTTTATCTAGATGATATAAATGTATTCCAAGCATGCACATGACCATATCGATATTCAAGAAAGTCTTTAAAGATGCATAGAATTTGGGGTTTTATGAACCCAAATAAATGTATTTTTGTTTTTATGAAGGGAAGTTTTTAAGACATATTGTTTCGGTGGAAGGAATTTCAATTGACCCAGAGAGAATACGTGTTATTCTAGCACTTTCTCTTCTAATCCATAAAAAGGGTCTCCAAAGTTTCTTGGGGACTATCAATTTTGTAAGGAGGTTTATACCTCAATTTTCCACTTTGGCCAAGCCACTCACAACTATGCTTTGAAGAAGAACAAATAATTTAGTTAGACTAAAGAGGATAAGAATAGATTTGACGCCATTAAAAAGGCCATTTCCTAGGCCCCTACTTTGGTAAATATTGATTAGGAGAAATATTTTAGCCTCTGTGCGTTTGTGGGATCAAAAACATCATCCCGGATTCTCACGGGTAGAAAAATGATGATCCAATGGAACATTTGATCGCCTTCTTTAGTTAATCCCTATGGACTATGAACTCAAATACTCCTTTGTTGAGAAACATGTTTTTGTTGTCATTCAGAATTAAAAAGTTTAAGCAAATGATATCTAACAACAAGATTCAGTTGATGGTATCACATCTAGGGGTTAAAGATTTTTGTTGAATAAAGACATGAATGAGAAAAGGGTTGGATGGATTACAAAGGTCATGGAGTACGATGTCCACATAAAGGTAACCAAATTGGTTAGAGGGAAAGGTCTGTGTCAACATCTTGTTGCCAACCTAGAAGCAAAAGAGGGATGTGATAGTGTATTGCACAATCATCACCAAGAAGAGACGCACAAATTGGATCAACCTCGAATATGACAGGGTTTCCAAGATACCCATGGATGATGTTGATGGATGTTTGATTGGATTGTTGCGCTCCGTGGAAGAATGGATCAAGCTCCTCTCCTGCAAATAAATCTACAATTAGACACTACACAAGATGGGATTAGTAATATTGATAGGTGGGTTGTCTGGCAAGGGCCAGTTCCCAGAAGTCAAAGGACTTCCTTGTATGGATGTCAACCCACTTTGAAACACTCAAGTTTATTTATGAAGATGAGATATAACATATGATATATGAAAATATGTGATCAAATGTTTACGATTTATTTAGCTTATTACAGATACTCAACTGATGATGATAATATGAAAAGAAATATGACTAGGGCTCAAAATCAGAATCAAGATTGGTGTCTAGATTCTTAGAGAATTTGAACCCACAGAATAGTCTGATCATCCTCCTCAGAAAAGTATAAATCAAGCTCCTCAATATAGTCGTCTCTAAAGAAGTCTAAATATTCTTCTTCAGTGTCGTATTGTCATGCAAAATCTGAGTCAAAGTCTTCAAAGTTGACTTCACTTCCCAATTCTGAATTCAAATTGGTATTGGAACCTTCAGGGATGTCTAATCCCACCTCGTGTTGATACTCAAACCAAGCTAGGTCATCTGATACATTGTACCTTGTAGTAAGCTTCCCAAAACTTGTCGGTAGCCTCATGGATCCTCTGGTGGATTCAAAATATGATCTCTAATCTATCAATAGGGGCTTAAGTGGATAGTGCACAACTTGAGGTCATGCAAAAGATCATACTTCTCCCAATGGAGTGGATGATGGATGATCGGCAAGAGAGTTGATGCTCGTGATTAGGTGATTGGTCCACCTATGGCCATCTAAAAATCCATTCTTGATAGAATATTAGTAACACAAGGGATAAAAGTAATTGATAATAAATTTTGAATGAAATTTAACTACTAAAGAAATATAATACACAGAAATGTAGGTGATTAGGAATCGTAGGTGATTCCAGGAATCGCAAGTGATTCTGCAAGATTTTGACAGACTGATAAAATGAGAGATTTGATTACCTAAATCAAAACTATGATCTTGTGAAGGAAGAAATGAGTTAAGAGGTGATCAGATAAGTATGCTTAAGATGAAAAATGGGTTAGAAACTGATAACAAACCTTGAATGATGATGAAGGGTGAGAGGTTGATACAGATTGCGGCTAAATGAAGTGAATGAATGGCCTTGAAATGGATCAAAGTCACTTGATGGTCATGAACATGGTCTTGTTGGATGCAAGATGACACTGATGAACTTGAAACTTGAAATGCTCTTGAATTCTCCTGGATGATCCCCAAGAGAGGTAGAGAAACTGGTATATATAGATCACCGAGCGATCGAGGAAATCACCAATGTTTTCGGTCAGTTTGAGTTTGGGAAAGATAAGAAGGGATAAATTTGCTAATTAGAACTATAGTGCCTTGGGATTTTGAGGGATTGTGATGTGATAACTAGAATGAGGTCGAGATGTGTAGTTTGATGGGTTAAGATTGGAATTAAATTGGTTAGGATAGATGAGGAGTGTTTTTGGAAGGTTTCTAAATTGATTTCAAACTAGACCTAGCTAGTGTGAAAGGAGAATTTCACATGGGGATGATATGGGAGGATAGATTAATTAATTATTTGAATAAAATGGGGTAGGTTATGTCTTAGGATAGGTGGGCATAATTGATTAATTGATTGAATCGAAATTAGTGGATTACCTAGGTCGGGGGGATGATGGCATGTTTTATAGTTACGAATGAGCGTATTTAATCAGATAAGTGAATGAGGATGGGAGGATGCAAATTTTTAGTGTCTACATTTTCCCCTTTTTTCATGACAGTTTGAAAATCATTAGACAAAAATAATGAAAAAAAGGTTTGTTCGTATGGGCAATTCAACTATAATGCAATATAATGAATACTAATGTGTTTCATTCCAAAAGTTTCCCCAGTCCGAGGGGATACCAAAACAAAGAATGTGCTACCGAGGAATCAAATGATAGGGTAACCAAAGGGTTTGGTACCTATAGACGTATTGATCCTCACTAGGTAGGCTGATTTGACAGGAAGGTCAAGTGATGGGGGCCAAAGGGCATGCATCCCATAGACATATGACAAGTCCCAAATTGATTTTTTTTGTTTGATTTAAATGTTCCAAGGAGCTTGGGTCCTTTGAAAGTGACACACTTATGCAAAGTGGTGCTTTGTCATGAAAGGGTGCAAATAACATTGATCGCTAAAAATAGGGTGAATCATTAGTGCATTTAAAGAAAAATGAATCACATGATTATAGGATAAATCACTCAAATTGATCATGTAAAAATTGGGGTATATAACTACCCGAGCCCTATAGTTTTTTCATTTTCACTGCGGGGTAAAAATGGTCCTAGGCAATAGATTTTGAGCATTTTTAGTGATTTTGATTGATTTGATCAGGATGGTGACCTCCAAGCAGGCAGAGAAACCACCCATGGTAGAGGTAAGTTGATTTTATTTGTTTTTGTGTGATTTTTGGGTAGATTTAGGTTTTTTGCATTTTTTTGGGGCATATGGGTGCCCTTCCTAGAGAATCACTAGTGATTGATGCAATCATTGAAATTCAAAGAAAATCATTGGTGATTGAGATGAATCATTGATGATTCACCTATGATTTTGACAATTTTCATGAATGGAGTAAGATTCTTTTTGATGTTTTAGATGTTGTTGGTGTAAAAGGGATTGATGTGTGTGCATTTTTGATATGTTGTTGATGTTTTTATTGATGATATTAATTATTGATTTGTTCATGTTTGTAGGTGGATGCCAAGTTGTCCATTCATGACCACATTCCATTGATTTTGGAGGAGGTGAGGACTGATATGTTAGATGATGATTGGGAACATGTAGAGGCTGTCGGTTTTGGTGTTATGAGACATTATAGATGGATCCATAGATGTTTGGTTTGATATTGGCATTATTAGAGAGGTGGAACCTTCCACCAACACTTTTGGTTTCCCACGGAGAGATCACCATTACCCTAGAGGATGTTCACCATCTTGAGACTACCGATCCATGGGGTAGTGGTGTACACTATTACTAGGTAGAGAGAGATGATGTGATGACCAGATTGTATGGGGAGGATGTCACATAACATTAGATATGAGTTAGGGGGTTTCACTTACAGCCATGTCTATTCACCTGGGAGAGAGTTGTGTTTGTATAGATGACCATGATGATGATGGCCATCATGTGTTATGCTTTTCCAGATTTTGGGAGTGGTCACTTTCCATGGATGATGACAGGGGTTGTGGCTGAGATGATGGAGTAGCAGTACTATTTTTGAGTGGGGACCTTACCCTACTTGCTCTCTACATTTAAGAGTTGTGGACCTGAAGGGCCCCTCTCACAAGAATTATGTACGGATTGATGTTGCTTTCCTTCTACAAGATTGGTCCTTAGAGCATATTGTTATTGCTCGACCAGAAGGGTTTTGTTATCATGGGGCATTGGTGATCAACACCCTAGTTTCATGAGGTGGAGGTCAATAGGGGGATTAGGAATTGTGGGGGAAGAGGAGGAACCAGGAATAGGGTTTTATAGAGATTTATTATCTGGATTATATGTGGGGATGTTGTATGGAGGCCCTATTTGGATTTACCATTCTTCTAGTATCCTCAGGATTTATTTGGTTGGTTTCAACATCCTATGTGGCTTCAGGCATGTAGAGTGGGTGAGCATGAGTTGCTTCATTTTGATCATGTTGGAGGCAGTTTGGGTTGGTGCAGGGAGTACCTGATGAGCCCGTTCAGTATAGGTGAGAGGAGATAGATATAGATACTTAGGCGAGCACGGTGTGTGAGACCTTCATGATTTGATTGAGTTGTCGGGGCTACATGCCCTAATGAGGAGGGGGTGATTATACAGATTGATGATGTAGGGATTACCCCAGAGTATATACGTGGTGGGTTCCATGCTTGAGGAGTTTTGACAGAGCCCGAGTAACACAAAGGGTTGCACAATCAATGGTGAGGTGAGTACGTGCTGCGGGATAGAGGAGGAGGAGCACATGGATAGGGGAGGTAGAGCCAAGTTTCAGGATGAGGAGGATGAGGAGGCTCGATGATGACTTATTTGCAGCTATTATTAGATTTTAGTAAAGATGATGACGAGAGAAGGTCCATAGTGGAGAGAGAGACATGCGGCTCGGAGAGAGTGAGATGACCTTCTTGGTGTCTGGGATACCCTTATTGTTACAGAGAGAGATGGACTGATTGTTGAGAGGGATACGATAGGTAGTGGAGTGAGATAGTCTCCATGTGTATAACTTGTACATGTCTCTGTAGATAGAGACAAGTACAAGGGGCATAAGGATTCATTGAGGAAGGCCTTAGGGATCACAGGCCTTCTATATCTAGGTGTGAGTTATCAATGATGGCTCATTCTAGTAGGTAGAGGGGAGCACCTACAACACCTCCTCCATCTGGGATGATTTTGGTGGCTCATTATGATGTTGTGTGGGAAGAGTGAGATTATTATGTTGATTTGATCATCAAGAACTACCCAGATGCCACTTTGTATGTAGATCATTGGCTTCCAAAGGGGCATTTACAATAGTGCGAGGCCTAGTGCTAGTGCAGTGCAGCAAGTGTGGATACAACCACCTCGAGGCTAGAGAGAGTAGATGGTGGTGAGGGGGAGCCAGAGGTGAGGTTGTGGCTACGAGTGCTCCTAGAGGGGTGGAGACACAGGTGTTGTTGGAGGCACACATGTTCTCAGGAGGAGAGGGTGGTGCTAGTACAGTTCTCAAGAGATGTAGATTTTACTAGTTGATTCTATGCATATGATGTCATAGGCTCATAGAAGCCCATTTTTATGATGATGACATATATTGATTTTTTTGGACATTGATTACGATGTATACCAAAATTTGATATATATATATATATATATGATGATGATGATGATTTTTATGGCTTATATTGTATTTTAATTTACATGTGTTATATGTTATATGTTTTTATTTGAAATGTGTTAGTGTTTTAGATGGATTTTGATGGATATTAAGAAGCATGGTTTGTAAACATGTTTAGTTACATATGATTAGGTGTGATTGAATGTTTAATTGATTCAAATGACTTTAAAATGTGACCCTAAAATGTGCTATATCAAAAATGTGACTAAATAAAATGAGGTAAAAATGAAATGATTTCCCCATTATGGATTTGATATATACATGACGAGGGTTTTGAAAAATGTTAAAACACTTGCACTTGTAGCCTTATCAAATGTTAAATAAGATTATCAATGGGTAGTTACACAAATCATGATAGAAATGTGGGTTTGAGTGAATGTACTTTTCTAGGATGATGAAGGGATTTTTATATGTAGGCCAATGTGGGAGAAAGGGATCTCCTTTTCAACAGGTTCATAGGGAAGATGCCCAACTTTTCATATTATTTTGAAGAAAATTGATTGCGGTGGGAAGCTTGCTATAATGGGAAAGTTGATTGATGTGGGAAGCTTTCTGGATGCTTTTGATATTGATGTATTTTTGAAGGTTGATCAATGTGGGAAGCCTTTTTACATGAGTAGCCATCCTTCGAGGGTATGGTCTACATTTTGAATTTTGACAAGATGGTCATCCTTCAAGGGATCGGTCCATAATTTTGATTGGTAGCTGTCCTTGAGGATCAATCTACTTTTTATATTTTTGATAATGATTTAGACTTGTGAATAGTTTTCCTTCAAGGGATCATTATTATATTTTTATATTTTGATAAGAGGAGCATCCAAATGATTTTTACATACATTTTTGAGTTGAGGGAAAGACCTAATAAACCATTTTGAGGAGGGGATAAAACATGTATATGACCTACACATACATGCCCCATGTCATGTTTTTGTTGGTATAAAAATGGATGGATGTAATGATTTTAAGGGGTTCCCAAAGGAGGAACTTTCCAGAAATGAAATATGTGATGAACAAAGTCATGGTGTGCTCATCTTTAAGGTGTATTTAGGATGTTGATGGATAACCACATACTTTCAAATCATTACAATGATATGATGAAGTGATAGATTTGGATGTAACTACTTGTCATGACAATCAATTATTTAACAATAGAAAGGCCACAAGTGTGAGGCATTCAGAGGTTCCTTTTTAGGTTCCCCATCAAGATAAGTGAGATGATACGCTCCTAACCCATACTTGTGAGTAATAATGTATGGACCAATCCAATTGGGGGAAAAATTTCCACATTTACTCCATTCTAATGTAGTGACATTTTGATTTTCTTTAAGTACAAGATCACCAATTTTAAAATCATGTTCTTTGACATGTTTTTATATGCTCTACTAACACATTCTTGATAGACTTGATGATGTTTGAGGGTTGTTAAATGTTTTTCATCTAATAATTCAAGTTGTGTTAAGCAGTCTTGGTGATATTCTTCATCGGGATGAAATCTTTGAGAGATACACAAGTGATGGAATTTGGACTTTGAGAGGTAGGACGACCTCTAAGCCATAGATGAGTGAATAGGGTGTAGCACCTATAGGTGTGCGGATGCTAGTTCGATAAGCCTAGAGAGAAAATGAGATTTGGAGATGCCAATTCCTACTACGTATCATCTACTATTTTCATAAGGATTTTATTAAGTGTTTTGTTAGAGGCCTCGACTTGTCCATTTTCTTGAGGATAATATGGTGATGAGAAATTGAGTTTGATGTTGAATGTATCATAGAGATTTTTAACTTCTTTATTTTTAAAGGATTTTCCATTATCTCATGATGATTTTATGTGGGATACCAAAATGACATATGATATTTTGATATATGAAGTTGGTGATAGGCCCTTGATTTTTCAAGGTTAAAGGGATGGCTTCAACCCACTTAGTAAAGTATTTAGTTGTTGTGATAATGGAATGATGTTGTTGGGATGATTTAGGATTGATAACACCAATGAGGTCTAACCCCCATTGAGAAAAAGGCCATAAGTCTTGAGTGGGTTGTAATGCTTTGACTAGGGACATGAATGAGATCTTGAGTGGAGTTGGCATTTAACATTTCTTTATGTATGCACAAAATATTTGGTGATGGTAGGCCAATAATACCCTAGTCGTATGACACATTTAGTGATGGCATTGCCACTAAAGTGACCACCACATATGCCATCATGGACTCTTCATTGCTTTGATTGATTCATGTGATTTAAGGCATCATAATAATATACCATCAAAACTACGTTTATAAAGGATACCACCTATAATGAAAAAGTGAGTGACGTGTTGAAGAAATGATCATTTAGCACCATGTGATAAGTTTGATGGTAGTTTACATTCAATGAGATAGTCATATATTTGAGTGTACCATAGATCAGGTGGATTATTATCAATGACATTAATAGGAGGAAGCTCATTTTTGATGTGAAGGATGATCCAAGTGTTGAACAACTATGGACATTTTAGTGTTATCCTTTGATTTTTCCATTTCTAAAGGGATGAGGGATCCGAGAGATGCCATAGTTTCTAAAACCTATTAGAAGATCGCAAATAGTTTAAATGGTATAATGATCAAATGCACCAAGGAGAGAAAGTCAACAAAACCTTATATTTTTGGAGGATTTCATTTTTACATTGATATTCTCCTTTAACTTGATTGATAACAAGTTGTGAATCTCCATAGATTTCTAGGATGTGGACACCTAAGAGAATAGTGGTATTTAGACCCATGATTAAGGCTTCATATTCTGACCATGTTATTAGTACATTCAAAGTTAAGTTTGAATGATAACGGAAGTGGAATATTCCAGGGAGGTATGATAACAACTTCATCATCCTCCCCCTCTTGGAATTTAGAACCATCAAGAAGAGAGTCATTTTAATGGGGATAAATTCATATTCATCAATGTTGTTGATGGATTCATCGGGAAGTATTCATGGGGAGTTGATTATCTAGAAGGGGTGCTTTAACAGTTGATTGATCTACAATGTCTTGACCTTTAATAGATTTTATGATATAATTTTGAGGATCAAATTCAGTCATGAGCATAAGCCATCGAGTTATGTGATCATTATGATAAGGTTTAGAGTACATGGTTTTAAGTGGATTAAAACTGGTGATGACATATGTCTTGTGATTGAGGAGATAATGTCAAAGTTTTTGAGGGTGAAAATATAATGCACAACATAATTTTTTAGCTTCAGTGTAGCATGTTTCATACTCATGAAGTGTGTGACTAATGTAGTATATGGCTTGTTCATGACCTTGATTATCATGGTGGGTGAGCATAGCTCCTAGAGCATGTTCTGAAGTGGATATGTATAGATAAAATGGCTCCCCTTCATGAGGTGGAGTAAGCACATGAGGTGATAATAAATATTGTTTGATTTTTCAAAGGCTTTCTAGCAATCAAAATCCCAATGAAATTTTACATCTTTACGAGTAGATGGTGAAACAACTTGATAATGGTCAAAATTTGTGATATGAAATGTCAAATTGACTATAATTTACCTTGGAGGCTACATAGTTGTTTAAGATTAGATGGTGGAGGCATTTCAATGATTTCTCTAACCTTTGTTGGGTCAACTTCAATGCCTTAGATAGATATGATGAATCCTAAAATTTTCCGGTGAGGACACCAAAAACACACTTTATAGGATTAAGCTAGAAGATAATACTAGATGAGACAGTGAAGATTGATTCAAGGACGTCAAGATGGTTTTTTTGATTTGGATTTTCCTAAAAGGTCATCGACATAGTCTTTGACAATCTTGTGATGAGGTCATGAAAAATGTACATCATGGCACATTGATAAGTAGCCGCATTTTTAAGACCAAATGGCATGACATGGTAACAAAAGGTTCCCAAGGGGTGATGAAAGAAGTTTTGTGTTGATCATTGGGGGCAATAAGGATTTGATTATAACCAGAAAAATCCATCCATGAGGAAAGCATT
This sequence comes from Taxus wallichiana var. yunnanensis, assembly GCA_018340775.1. NCBI lineage: Eukaryota > Viridiplantae > Streptophyta > Pinopsida > Cupressales > Taxaceae > Taxus > Taxus wallichiana. The sequence goes on along the minus strand of CM031238.1, from coordinate 179,883,401 downwards.
TTGGCCAGTACTATTAGGTCGACGAGATGATCTATGTTTGGAAGAGGGAAGTCATCTTTAGGATAGACAAGGTTGAGATCCCTGAAATCTATGCAAATGTGTAACTTTCCTGAAGCTTTAGTTATGGGGATGATGTTAGAGACCCATTGTGGATAGTCAATGGGTATGATAAAATTGGCAAATAAGAGGCATTGTAACTCTTCCTTAACAAGGAGAGCTATACGAGGATGCATTTTATGGAGCTTTTGTTTAACTAGCTTAACATCGGGATATATGACTATGTTGTGTACAAAAATGTTAGGATCAATTCTAGGTATATCATTGTATGACTAGGAAAGGCTTGGTAATATTTTGCTAAGAATGAAGTGAAATCATCTAGTTCTTGTGGATTTAAAGATTGACCAACCTTAACTATGTGAGGATCTTGTGAGGGTACCTAAGTTAATGTCAAGAGTGGATTCGTTAAGGAGAGTTGATGTGTCAGATGGTAGGGATTTCTAAAGAAAGCAATCTTTAGCTCCCATATGGGAAAGGATATCCTGGTCATCTGACACTGGAGGATATCTATAGTAGGTGAATCTTCCTCAACCATTTATGGCCAAACAAGGGGTAATGATTTAGTGGAGTGATTATTGATAAGTAAGTGGCCCTAAAGATATAACATTGATTAAAAAAAAATTTAGGTGGGATGGATATAGTGTCATTTATGTCCATAAGATCTTCAGGGTTTATTGGTGATGATGATTCTAGTTCGGAAATAGACATGGGTGTAATGAGCTCAGATGTAGTGGCTTCGGATATTTCGGGAGTGGACTTTTTATGCCCTAAACCATATTTCTCATAGGCTCTAAGAGAACATTGGATGATTAAATCATGGCTTTCCTTGTTCATAATAACCTCCGAGGCCAAAAACCTCTCCATGCACAATGGTGAAGATACATACGAGTGAAGTTTGGATTGTCAAGGGATCTAAAGTCTAATGTGAATGGCATGGCATGGTGTGGATTGATAACATGGGATGGAGGATTATCGAGTCCCCATAGATGAGGTTTGTTTTGAGATAAGCAGGACCATAAGAGATAACATCTCCTACGTTTGGTTCATACATGGGTTGTTTTTCAAGGGTGGCCATATGTTTTGGGTGAAGGGATGGAGTTGAGCATAAGGAGATGATATTCCCTAGAGCGTAAGATGTTTTACAGCTCACTGAGAGAGGAATCATCTAGTAACTTGGAAGAAGGGATAGATGTGCTAGTAGATGCTTCAAATGTGGATTTAGGTACAAGAATGTCATTTGGATGGTACATCATGTAATAGTCAACAAATGGGTTTGGATCAGTGGGGATAGTGAAAGTTTGACCCTCATGTTCATATTTGAGACAACGATGGAGGGTCGAAGGAACACAGTGCATGGTGCGTATCCAAGGGTGTCCTAACAACATGTTGTATTAAAACTCTCCTTCTATAATGTAGAAGAGCTCGTAGGTAGGGTTTTGACATCAAATTTAAGTGGTAGAATAATAGTGCCTATTGTAGGTGCAATAGTGTCATTAAAAGCTCTCAGTAAAATTGGAGTTTGAGTGATAATGGTGTTGGGTAGTTTAAGTTGGTCAAAGGTGAGGGAGGATATGATGTTAATGGTGGCACCACTATCAATCATGACCCTCTTGATGGAGATTTCATTGATCTAAGTGGTAATGAAGAGTGGTAGGTCGTGGTCCTCTAGTCTAGAGAGGGATTTTAGATGGCTCAAATGATATAACGGTGGATGGTTTTAAGGGCACCTACAAAGTTTGTAAAAGGAACAAGATCATTGGCTGACATGGTTATGGATTGAAGGGATTTTATCATGGCTTGTTTTGAAAAGGAAATGTTTGAACTAGTTCATAAAGTGACATCCTAATGGGGATTGGTGTAATTGCTTGATAACAACCTTTTATACCATAGTGAAAGGGGTGTTGTTGCTTGTATTGAAATTTTAGTTTTGGGTGATGGTGTTTGATTAGATGTTTTGGAACTAAGGAAATAGATATCTTGGGTTTATCAGATGGAGCTGATAATTCAAGAGGTGGCGGTATAACGAAAAAGTTTACCTTTCTTAGGCTCAGATGGCTCTTTGTCATAATTTTGTGAATGAGTAGTGATATGTATGATGCGTCAACTTGATGAGTAGGTATTTTAGGCATGGATTCTTCAGGTTTTGTGATGACGATGTTGATGTTGGCATTGTGTTTGATTGAGAAGGAAGGAAGAGTGAACTTCTTTGAAATTTTAATGAAAGGCCCTACAATCTTCTATGGAATGGCCTCGTGTTCTATGGTAATCACAAAAAATTGAAGTCATACTGAAGAGCTTTCCATCCTCGATGATTAGACAACTTAGGAGGTGGTAATGTAATAAGTGACTACTGAAGGAGGTCATCTAAGATGGTGGCATAATGCCCCTTAGGTGTAGACATGGATGGTAACAAGCTTTGTCTATATTTTCCTTGGGAGGAAGTAAAACTTTAGCTTACATGTTTATTTATTTGTTAGTCATGGAGGCTTTCTAGGTGTTAATGGATGGAGGATGAGGACCTTGTATGGGTGGCATTGGTGTGGATGGTTAGATTGTGTGATGGGTAAGGGGTGAGGTCCTAGGAGATGTTTGTTGTTGGGGATAGTTGGATTGTGTGATAGGTGTAGGATATGGACTTAATGTAGGGGCTTGGTAGGTGGACTTTGAAGCTTGAATTGATAAGATGATTAACAGATAGGGAATGAGGTCCACACAAAGGGTTTTGATCTGGAAAAACATATTGAGGGCTTTTGAAAACCTAAACAACACCTTGTTTATGAGGTCCTTTTGTGGTTTTGGATGGACTAGGTGTGGTTGATGAGGATGCAAAGTTAGATTTTCCTGAAGTTTTTGGGTTGTTTATCATATGTGACTTTAGATGTAGCTTTGGGAGTTGTAGAGGATACAGTGCATGGATTCAAGTAATGGCATGTGATGAGGATATGGGAATAGTTTTAGTAATATTTTCATAGGCAAAGATTTTAGTAGTCGTAGTTTTAGGCTCGTTGGGTACTAGGTGTTGATTCTTAGGTTTTAATTCGGTAAGTAATGAGGTGGGTTCAGGGATAGGCTCTATCTTTGTTATTGTATTGATGGTGTGAACAACATTTGTTTGTGGTTTATCTAGAGGATGATGGGTGATTCAAAAAGGTTGTTTAAATATGTCAAGATTTTGATTTGGGGGTGCATTTGGATTATCTAAGTGGAGTTCACCCTTGTCGATCAAGTCTTGAAGTATGTTACAGAAAAGTGTGACACCTCTCGATGTCATGTCCCTTAACCCTATGGTATTTACAATAGTCATTATCTCGGTACCAAATGGGTTTAGATATTGACGTGTCGATGGGTCAATAGGTGGGAGAGATATCATGTTGGTGGCAAGAAATTTGTCAAAAACTACACTATAAGTCTCTCCTATAGGTGTATAGCTACGTTGTTGATGGGAACACTTGGTAGTGGGATTTTCCTTGGGAGAAGATTTAACTACAACAATGTTGGCATATGTTTTAGACTTATCGAGGTTGGATGATGACTTAGATGGAAACTCAACTTTTGGTTTCTTAGGATGAAGCTTAACCCGACCATCTTCTAGAGCTCGCAATTCCAATTTACGAGCCATGGTGAAAGCCTCATCAAAAATTTTGAAATGATTGGATTTGTAATGTGGATGAGATATGTTTGGCGCATGAGCAATATAAAAACTTTGATTAATTTGTTTTGGTAATGAAAAAATAATAGTTGATTAATTACACCTCTCCAAAGGGGTGATGAAATCGGAAATAGATTCATCTTCGAATTGTTTGATGGCATATAGGTCATTGATAGTGACTTTGTGGGCTATGTTTATGGAAAAGTGTTCTAAGAAGAGTTGAACAAGTTGTGTAAAGGAAATAAGGAATGTTGTAGAATACCATTTATACCAATCCAAGGTAGGACCGACAGGGACATGGGAAAGGTCCTCAACATAAGGTCTTGATCATGAGCTATTAGATAACAGGTGTGATGAAAGGCATAAATGTGTTGTTGGGGATCTTCCTTACTATAAAATTTGATGAACTTTAGAAGTTCCCAGTGAGGTGGATATGATTTATATGGTATTGAAGGGTGAATGGGCTCATTAAAAATTTGTTCATAGGAGAGCACATTCTTGGATGTAGATAAAGCAACTTCGAGACTAGATATGTGGTTCATAAGAGCTTGGAGAGGATCTAGTTGAGCTTGTTGTTGTGAGGATGAGCCAAGTTAAAATAAAAACTGGCTAGGTTGTGAGTATGTCTGATATTGTTGAGGAATGTTTTGCTGGTAGGGAATATTCTATTGGGGAATATTATATTATGGAATGTTTTGTTGAGGAACATTTTACTGGTAAGGACATTCTATTGTGGGATATTATATTTTGTGGAATGTTTTGTTGAGGCATGTATTGTTGAGGTATGTTGTATTGCGGGATGTTTTGTTGCGGTATATAATTTTTGATAAGGGATGTTTTGTTGAGATGGAATACTTTGTTGGGAAGATAAAGGTTGGAAATGTTGTATGTATGTGGTATAAATGACATTGATGTATAAGTGAGTGGTTGTGAATATGTAAGTGATTGTTGGAAGGATATAGCAGAAGTAATAGAGGATGGTGCTTGTTGCAAAATGTTTGTTGAGGGATATTGTGTTGTGGAATGTTTTGAAGAGGTAGTAGAAGATTCCACTCATGGGTAAAAACATGCCAAAAGCTATAATTCAACGTAGGCCCAAGCATAAAATGATCTTCCACGCATTAAAACAAGTTTAATTCAAGAGACAAGGAGAGGGAATATAACGAAGTCCCTCCTCAATGAAGTGAGGCTGCCTTTATTGAAAACCAAAACTGTATTTACATCTATACATTCAAAATTGTATGTGGGGGGTATTTTGGAACATCAATGGAAATAAAAGTGAATGAGGGAGATGGAATGGAATGAAGGAAAGGAATGGAAAGGAATGAATGGAAGGAACATGCAAGAGTTAGGTAAAAGCATAACCAAATATTGCATGGAGAAGAACAATAAATAACTAATACAAATAAAACAGAGTTTGCATCAGTTAAATGAGAATGAGTAAAAGGAACACACGTGAGCAAGTAGATAATCGAGCTTGATCATTGTGAACTAGAACAACATATTAGTAGCGTTGATGATAAGATCCAAGACAGTATTTGCATGCAAGATTCAAACACTAACATCTAATTAACATAAGAACATCAAATGCTACAAGAGACGATGAATGGGACACAAAGTTCATATTTCATTAACTCCAAAATATCTTCTCTAAAAAACACAAAGTTTCTTTCTTTGAAGTAAAGCTTGCATACAAAAGTATTTTCTTCTCCTCTCTCAAATTCACCCTTACAAATGAGCCCCTAACATCCTTTTATAACCCAAAAGTTGGTTACAAAGTAGTTAGGATTTTAAATGCACATTAAATAGGGCACTTAAGTGACTTTGACTTTCTCAACCAAATTTATTAAAAACAACTAAAAATAGAAACCACTTAAGTTATCCAAAGTTTTCCAAAAGTGAGTTCAATAATAACATCACTTTATAAATAAAAGCAATGGGTACATGTGGACCCCACTTAAATGACTTGGACACACACATAAACATCTTAGTCAACAATGCACACCTAGGATCAATGCCTTATCCATTGGGCCAAGAGTCCGCCTATCCCAGTCATATGGGAATGAACTCATTGACCGTGCTCCATAATCCTCTAGATGACAAGAGAGTCGAGCTTGAAACTTGAGTAATTCATCCACCTCTCCATTTGAGCAACATCTTGGTGTGAGCAAGTTTTTCTTTATTCGCATTCACATTCACAATTACACACAATTCTCCACATGCTCTGAATAGCCTTCCATGGTGAATTATTCATTTGTCGCAAGATCTGTAGTCATTACGCCACCTTGGCTTGTCAGAATCCAACTCTTGATCTTTCACCATTGAGAAGATCTTCTAAGAGCCAAAATTACAATTCAATTCCTGGAGTTATGTCTTTTGTCTTTGTCACCATCCTAAAGTGTTGTCATTTTGATCCGCTCACAATCGTCCAATTCGAGAATGCTCCAACTTTAAGACTGGCCGATGAAGTATTGCACGCTCCTTACTAATTGAGAGTTGATAGGGACACACTTGAATGATGTGGCCTTGCTTGATGATCCACACAATTGTACTTATCATTGGTCTTGGTTTTCGATGAATAGATCCATACAATGATCAAGTGAAAACAATTGATGTAGACAAGATTCTCCCATTATCGATCTTTGTCGATAACAATGGCTTTTGACTCCAAAGAGACCTATGCCAATAGCTATGACTTATACCACATAATGAGGAAGTCAGAGGTTGCTTCCACTTTAGATCCGTTGGATTTGAATCACCACACTATGCAGGTGTCATGGTGCATCCATGCAAGTGATGACCAATTCAGAACAAGCGTCAAGAAAATTGTGACTCACCTTTGGTTGATATGCGATCGCAGAACCGACTTACGTCGACGTGTCCCAAGTTGGTATTGGCGATGTTATCATACTCTAAATGGAGTGTCGAGGTGGGTAGAATGACCTAGAACTCATACCGCAACATCGCTTTGTTTGAAGATGACATGATTGTGATAGAAGCGTGATTTCGGGCTATTACTTCCTTACTTCAAAACTGCACAAATTGCCTCTAAAACTGCCCTGGGAAAAATAACAAATCTTGTTCTAAGAAAATATCACTAGATGAGGGAGTATATTAAGGTACCACAAGTTTTCATGTTAGAGGGTTTTTTCCAATCAAATTATTCAATCAAATATTAAAGGTCAAAGTTGACTCTTTTGAAACTGCTAGGAAAATGCAAGTGTAAAACTATGAAAATCCCATTTAGTTTTAGCCTAGGAAAAATACCAAACGTCACCCTAGGAATCTACAACTTGGCAAGAGATCATCATATGAAGGTGGGGAGAATTGAATTAAATAATTCTTTTCTCTTGACGATCATCTGAGTTCAAAATATCAACTCTCAAAGTGAGTCACCTTGACAGGCTGAAAACTACACATGCAACGAAATCAAACAAATTGCATTTTATTTGACTCCATGAAAAATATCAAATGAAGTGATGTATATTTGAATTTTGGCATATGAGTATACGAAGATGGGAAGAATTCAACGAAGCAAACCATTCTTCTCGACAATCACTCAACTTCGAGATATCAAGCTCCAAAGTCGATTACTTCGACAGATACAACCCGCGAGTTCATTCCGCACCTATCGTTTTCTTCATTAATTTCATTTTCTTGTGTTGATATATATCTTGTTTGATATTTTTTCAAATGGTTCACGTGATTTCTCTTCACGCATAACCCTCCTCTTCTTGCAATTGCATGGCTTTGACATGCCTGGTAAATGCGTGAGCCTATGATGCATGTGTGACCTGTCTTTGACAACGTGGACCTCCTCAACATGACCTGTGGATGCATGTTATTGTTTTGCTTTGGAGAGTTGTGCTTACCTTTCTTTTCCAGTCATACGTGGATCTGGTCTTTCCTTTCTTTGGCATGGGCAACTTTTCATTTGGACTATGCGTAGGATCTTCTTTTATTTTATTTGGGAAAGTGAATAGATAACTAATTCTTTTCCTTCAAAAACCAACGTGGAAACTCCTTTTGCTGCTCAATTTGCAAATGTGTGGTATTTTGGATTGTTATTACTTTGTCTTTTTATTTGGACCTTGCCTCTTTTATTACCTGGACATTTGGCATGGAGATTTGCTTGTGTGGAATGATTCTTACTTTGGCCTGCGTTGAAATTTCTTTTGGACTATTTTTGCTTGCCTTAGAATGCGTGGAAACTATTTTCCAAACCTTATTGAACTTGTTGATGTGTGGATATTCTTTTTTAATAATTAAAATCTCCTTCCTAGGCGTTGAAGCTGATTTTCTCCTCTCCCTGCTGCGTGGATTATATCCTTGGGTCTGTTTTGTTGTTTTCTTTGGCTGAAGGCATTGAAATATATATTCCCTCTCCTTGTCTCTTGCATTAAACTTGTTCCAAAGCGTGGAAGATCATCTTTTGCTTGGGCCTGTGTTGAATTCTAGCTTTTGGCATGTTTTTACCCACGCGTGGATTCTTCTACTTTAGCCTATGTGGTTTTGGAGTTTCCTTCTCAGTGTGCGTGAAGCTTATTTTCTCTAATCTTATTCACTGGTTGTTTCCCTCCTACATGTTGCATGTGGAGTGTTTCCCTTTAAACCAAAAACCTTCTTGTCTTGTGTTAAAAACTCTCCAATGGCATGAAAGATCTTCTCCCTGGCGTTCACAGGAAAAGAATTTTTGTTTCTTCTTTGTATGGAAATGCGAACGAACAAATTAATTAAATGGAACAAAAATTCTTCCAACTATTTCCATGGGAACACTTCTACAGAGGAAATAAGAAGAAGTTAGAAATATTGAAAGCTTCAAAGCTTCTTCACATGACTTTTTCCAACGAGTTTGATAGAGAAATGGTTGAGGATTAAAGAAGCTTTTGTAACCATTTCTTATTTCCGTTGGAATAACCAATTCCATCTTTCCTAGGTAGTGGCATTAATTTCCAGGGGAAAGTGGGAAATAAACAACCATTTGCCAGTGGAAATGGCAAGGCGGGATAAATCCCCATTTTATTTCCCCATGTGGGAAATCGGAGATTTTTACCCGTTTGCCAATTGGTTGAATTGACAATCAGTGGAAGAAATCCCACAAGCGGGGAAATAAAATGAATTTTCCAGGAAGGGAAATTCGGGTATGGGAAGCCAATTGGGCATCCCCGACAATTGGAAGCGGAAGCTTACTTTCCCCCGACAATTAAAATAAATCTTGTCAATGAATTTTAATTAATATTTATTTAATTAAAAACCCAAAAATTAATAAAATTTGATTTTATCAAATAAAGGATAATAAATTAATTAAATATTAATTAATTAATTATTAATGCAGTTTATAACTTGGTGGGAGGAGTTCTCGCCGAAATGGACGAAACAAAGACCGGAATGATCACAAAAATGAGACGATCACGACGAGGGCGTTAAATCACGCAAAATAACACTTTTGAAAATTTTCAAAATTCCCATGTTTATTAATTTTACAAAGTCAAAATTAGTTGATAATAGAAGATAAAGGTTGTGAAGGTTGTATGTACTGATACTGCAATGCCATTGATGTATAAGTGAGTGGTTGTGAATATGTAAGTGATTACTAGAAGGATATGACAGAAGTAATAGAGGATGGTGCTTGTTGCGGAATGTTTTGTTGAGGGATATTGTGTTGTGGAATGTTTTGAAGAGGTGTAGATTGTGGCATGGAGATTAGCAAGTTGTGATGGTTGTGGTATGTGTTGTGAAACAGGGTGATTACTTGCAATGGCACTAGTATTGATTACTGGTGTAGTTGTAGGGATAGACATGGTGATGTTCTAAATGGAACTAGTAACTAGTTGCAAAGATACAACAGTAGAAAAGGCTACGGAACTCGATGGAGGTGTTTATACCTATGAAGAGACCAGAGGGGTAGGCGAGGAAGTAGCGGTATTGGTTAGGGGAGGTGTGAAACCTATGGAAGGGCTTGGCGAAGATGTAAATTGTTAGGTGAATGTGTTTTGTGACGAAATCATATGAAGGTCATAAATAGGAACTAAGGAGACATCAAATGTCTCGGGTTGACTGGTAGAAGATTGCTCACTCGATGTTTCAAATGGGTTAATAGGGATGGAAGATATTTCGGGTTGACTAACATTTGGTGTTTCAGATTGACCTGTTGAAGTGTATGAGTATAATTGTTAGATGACAGGCTCTTGATTTTGATCGATAAGACGTGCAATGGTAGATGAAGGATCATAGGTGTATGGAACTAGTTAGGGTGTGAACGGCTATGGTTGGACACTCCTAGCTGCTAGATAAGTGTTGAGAACAATGGGGTTTGAATCTAACATTTCTTCAAAGACAGGGTCTCCCCTATTATAGAAAGGAGGTTCAGACGCCTCTGATTAAGAACTAGGAGAAAAGGGTTGTTCTACTTCTCCTAGTCCATATGTATGAAGGATTTGATTATGATATTGATGTGTGGAATTCAAAATTTGTTGCCTCATTTCTTCATTATTCCAAGTTTTTGGGCATCAAAAAGGAATTGGATGTAATTGTCTGATAAAATGGGACTTGTTGTGGCATTGGAGTAGGAAATGTTGTAGGAAATGGTGTAGATAATGCAGTATAAAATGGGATATGTTGTTGAAATGGGATAGGTAGTGGGGTGGACATGTTTTTAAAAGTTTGATTATGAGCTTGTTGTCTAGTAAGTACCATGGTAAAAAAACACACAAACACCTAGAAAATGAAAAAAAACTGATTGGGTTGATTTACAAACAACAGGAAAAGCAAGCAAAATATCGTTTATATTTATCTTGATTAATTATGAAAGAGTGAAATGTGTAAGATGGTTAACGAAGGTCCTAGGAAATGGTAGTCTATGGTTGGTTTTAGGAATGTTTAAGGGTGGAGTCCTCGATATACTTGAAGGTACGTGAGGCCCAACTCTGTACAATGCTGTCGGTACGGGCATGGTATTGGGGCATACCCCCTCACTTCATGGTCCCACTGCAATAAGGGAGTCAAGTGTTGAGCCAATATATACCAACAGAAAGAAGATTATACTTGACCAAAACACCGAGTCGAGTTTCCCTGTTAGGTGATGAAATCCCAATCAGTTTCACCTGAGGTGGGAGTTGTTTGAATGTATTTTTTATTTTTAAGTGGTTTGGTTGTGTGTGGGGAAGAATAAGTGGATGCAACAAATTTTCCTCCTAATTAGACTATGTGAAACAAGAAGGATGCAAATTGTTTATTTTAAGACCCAAAAATGAAATGTTGATTTTGATGAAGACAAACAAACAAGAATGCAAAACAAAAACAAAAAGAAAGTTTCAGGACTCACCTTGAAACCACTCCTTTTTTTTATATTTTAGCAATTTTTTAAAGCAAGCAATCTAGTAGTCTAGCAAACGAGTTTTTCGTAAACAGTGATCCTATAAAATAGGTAGGAACAACAAAAAAAGCATAAAGCAAAAACATGAAGTAAAAGAAAATCATGAGATGAGATACAACATATGATATATGAAAATACATGATCAAATGTTTATGATTTATTTAGCTTATTACAGATACTCAACTGATGATAATAATATGAAGAGAAATATGACTAGGGCTCAAAATCAGAATCAAGATCGGTGTCCAGATTCTTAGAGAAATTTGAACCCACATAATAGTTTGGATCGTCCTCCTTGGAAAAGTATAAATTTTGCTCCTCAATATAGTCATCTATAAAGAAGTCTGAATATTCTTCTTTAGTGTCATATTGTCGTGAAAAATCTAACTCGAGTCTTCAAAGTTGACTTCACTTCTTAATTCCGATTCGAAATCGGTATTGGAACCTTTAGGGATGTCTAATCCCACCTTGTGTTGATACTCAAACTAGGATAGGTCATCTCGGATACGGTGTACCTCATAGTAAGCTCCCCAAAACTCGCCAATAGCCTCGCGATCCTCCTGAATGGACTCAAAGATGCTCTCTAATCTATCAATAGGGGCTGAGTGGATAACGCATAACTCGAGGTCGTGCGAAAAAGATCGTATTGTTCCCAATGGAGTGGATGGTGAACAATCGACAAAGAGTTGATGTCGTGACGGGTGATTGGGTCCCCTTATGGCCATCTAATAGAAACCATTCTTGACATAATATTAGTAACACAAGGGATAAAAGTAATTGATAAGAAATTTTGAATGAAATATAATCACTAAAGAAAAAGAATACACAAGAAATGTAGAGATGATCCAGATCGCAGAGAATCGTAGGTCAATTCCAGGAGTCGACAGGAGTCGTGATTCCAAAATCACATGTGATTCCAAAATCACATTTGATTCAAAATTGCAATTTTTGTAAGATTTTGACCGATCGATAAAATGAGAGATTTCATTACCTAAATCAAAATTGTGATCTTGTGAAGGTAGAAATGAGTTAAGAGGTGATCGGATAAGTATGCTTAAGATGAAAAATGGGGTTAGAAACGATAATGACCTTGAATTACGATGAAGGGCGAGAGGTTGACACATATTGCAGGTTGAGCACGACGAACGAGCCTCACATTGGATCAAAGTCGCTTGATGATCGTGAACATGGTCTTGTTGATGCATGATGCCATTGATGAACTTGAAACTTGGCAATGCTTTTGAATTATCCTAAATTGTCCCCAAGAGAGGTAGAGAAACCAATATATATAGATCACCATGACGAGGAAATCACCGGCATTTTTAGTCAGTTCGAGTTTGGGAAAGATGAGAAGGGATAAATTTGCTAATTAGAACTATAGTGCCTTAGGATTTCGAGGGATTGTGATGTGATAACTAGAATGAGGTTGAGATGTGTAGTTTGATGGGTTAATATTGGAATTAAATTGGTTAGGATAGATGAGGAGTGTTTTGGAAGGTTTCTAAATTGATTTCAAACTAGACCTAGCTAGTGTGAAAGGATAATTTCACATGGGGACGATATGGGAGGATAAATTAATTAATTATTTGAATAAAATGGGGTAGGTTATGTCTTAGGATAGGTGGGTGTAATTGATTAATTGATTGAAGGGCATTAGTGGATTACCTAGGTCGGGGGGGATGATGGTGTGTTTCATCGTTACGAATGAGCGTATCTAATCGGATAAGTGAATGAGGACGGGAGGATGCAGATTTCTAGTGTCTACGGTGTTGTCGGGAGGTCATTACTCAGCAAGGATAATTGCCACAAAAATCATTAGGGTTGGTTACTATTGGCCCGATCTATTCAAAGATGCCCATATGTGGGTAAGGAAATGTAAGGAATGTGCCTTTTTACATGGAAACAAAGGTTAGTTGCTCTTCCTCTCTATCCAATCTAGACAGACCAACCTTTCGTTTAATGGGGCCAAGATTTTATCAGGGACAATAAATCCTCCATCTAATAACGGTCATAGGTGGGTGTTAACTACAATTGATTATTTTACCCGATGGACAGAGGCAGTAGCATTGAAGGAAGGTAATGAGAAATCCATTTTGGATTTTCTCGAAGGTATTATGACAAGATTTGGTGTTCCCTTTACAGTTATCTCAGATAATGCCAAGGCATTCGTAGGCAAAAAGCTTAGTGAATGGGCCATGAAAATGGTGTTTATATGAAAACCTCGTCAAATTATTATCCACAGGGTACTGGTTTGGCCAAGTCTAGCAATAAGAATCTGATACAAATTATCAAGAGGACAATGGAAAATAACCAGAGAACTTGGCAAAGACAATAAAAGACTACTCTTTGGGTATATAGGATCACTCCAAAAAGGACCACTAGAAATTCTCCCTTTATATTAGTGCATGGGAGGGAAGAAAAGTTTCCTTTATCTTTAGAACTATCCTAATAGTTATAAATGATGGAGAGTGATCCTATGAAAATTTGGTTCATTGAACTTATGGAATTAGAAGAGACAAGAAACAAAATAATGAAGACCATGAAGTTGCATGAAGCCCGAGACAAAGAAAACTTTTGACAAGAAAGCAACTCACATGTATTTTTAAGGAGACTTGGCTTAGAAGTGGGATGCGGATAGGGTCAAGCCAGGAATGCATGTAAAGTTTTAAGCCCTTTGGAATGGGCCATACTTGATCACCAGTTGCAAAGAGGAAAATTCATTTTTCCTATCCAAGCTCAATGGAGAAATGTTACCTATCCCATAATGGGATACACCTCAAAGCTTGTTATTGAGGTATTTTCACCTTATACATATTAGTCTAGTTTCCCTTCCTCCAAGTGCTTCTGCGCATTTATTTTCTTGTTTTTGCTTTCTTGTCTTGTTTTGTTTTCATTTTCATTTTTTCCATTTTTGTATATTTTTAGGTTAAGTGACTCATGTGCCCAATGGATTACATAAGGCTATTGGATTAATGCTTAGCATGCAAGCATTCCCTGGAGGTCACCAAAAATGTTAACTTTCGAGTTCCTTGCAAAGTTTGCCTTCTTTTTACAATTTTCATGCAAAATTTTACCTTGTATCAAGTGTTATTTTTCGCAAAATTATTTGATGAAATTGCCTATATACCAAGTTTTCTTATGCATTTTGGATTTTACATTTTGGAAGCCAACTTGCATATTGCATGAAAATTACCTCCCAAACTTGAAATACATGGGAAATTTGTGCAAATCGGAAGTATGAACTCAAAATACAGTTTGCATGAAAATTGCGAGACGAGTCCTGAAATCCGATCCTCCAAGTGCATTTCAGGTTTTGGAACCTAAATTACAATTTGCTTCATGTAAACCGTAAGTCAACCTCCGACTCCCAAAATATAAAGGGACTTAAACCATTTCGGGTTTTAGATCCAAAATTGTAATTTGCATGCAATATGCACAGTGACTTCCAAAACCCAAAACCCAATGTCAAGTCGATGCATTTAATGTCACCTACTTGCACGTGTCACCTACGTGGTAATTATTTTCCTTTTCTATTTAAGGGTGAATTTTTTACTTATCTTTTTCACCTAACACTTTGTACATTGACCTACTGATGCTTCACCTACCTCCGACCATACTCCTTGCATGGATTTTGGGAAATTTTCACATTTTTCTCTTTGACCCACTTGATATTTAGGTAATTTTTAATGTTTTCATCATTTTTGCAAGGTTTTTAGGATTTCCTTTTGGGTTTGTTTGTTCATCATCTTCCTATCATTATTTGTGCCCTTGGTGTCTTCATTTTTGTGTCATTTTTAGGGTTTTCCTTCTTGCACATTTGGGTTAATGTTTCCATGTCTTTGTAGACACAAAATCACACACTTTCGGTAATTATCTAGTCCTTATCGCAAACTACTATTCATATGATTCCTAAGTAAAAAAAGTACCAATCAACCCATGTCTTTGCCAACTTTTCTTTGCTTTATGTTCTTACTTTTACTATTGCACCCTTACTTGCTCAATCTGTCTTTTCAAGTCTTTGGCATTTTTCATCCTAGACACTAGCGCCCATCCAGATGCTAGAGCCACATGCCCTCGTCCCCTATGAGCGCTCATGTCCCCTTTATACTTTACTCTCACTTTTTGGGTCCTTTCTAGCCATTTGAGCATCTTATCTTTTTGGTAGTCGCCTTTGAGGATTAATTACAAAATTCAAGCAAGGGAATCATATAAATATAAAGTTATGTGATCATAATAAGAGACCAAGCACTAAGCACTATTTATCACCACCTAAGGTTGCATCCATCAAGGCATCTAAGAGCTCCATTGCATCCATCTAGCTCCATCATAAGGGACACAAGGGCTGATTTTTACATCACACTTCATAGGAGGGAAGTTCATTCTATTCCATGCACACATTTACTACATTCTACATCTAGTTACTTGCTCGCTATCCAAGTGTGACACACACAAGAGAAACCTAGGGCACAATTCCACACACACACACACATAACTACATTGGGTCTGAGATGTAGTGTAGTGCTCAATTGTAAGTCCATCATTGTGGCAACTAAGGACAGTCTAACCCCTCATTTTACATCTTTCTTTTTTAGGATTTGATGTTTATTTGAGGGTTTTGTGGGTCTATACTTTATTGCAGGTTTTCAACAACCTCGATGATCTTGATGTGACCTCGGAGTGACCAAAGGCTACTACAAAGCGGACACCTTGTGACACCTCAAAGGAGGGTTTTTGAGCATTTCTGGAGACCCAGGTGCCTGAAGAAAGTCTAGGACACCCACTTGCGCCCTTGTCCCTCCCAGTGCGCCCCGGTCCTAGCTTGTTCTCCAATTCTACATTTTTTTGTGCTCCGATGTGACAGTAAATGCTTCACATTTTCTAGTTTTCCAACTTTGTGCACTTTCCAAAATTCTACGAATCAACTAAGGCTTCTTACCCTCTCTTTGCAATGAGGGTTTTCATTATTTATTGCTTAATTGCTTAGATCTATTCTAGTATTTCATTATTCATTTATTTACTGTAATCTTGCATTCACATTAGGCTCACTTATTTAACTATTTAGCTTAACCAATCTTTCCCTCCTTCATTGTTTGTGTTGTTGAATATTTGGCTTCAAGGTATTGTTTCCTTAAAAATGAATGAGGAATTATCATTAAAACTTTGTTTCGTAGGTTTCAAGCTACGAACAGTCTCCATTCCCGCCGTAGATCAAGTTGGAACTTCAAGGCTGCATCTTAGGGGCTAGCTTCCGCCTTTCGATTTTAGAGGATTTAGTAAGAGTTTTTCCCAAGACAAATGTCGAGTCATCATCTAAGGGAAAAGGAAAAATGAAATATAGTTTCCAAGGGGTGGTTCCCCCTTCCAGTATCACATCAAATGTTGATAATATTAGAGATACTAACCTTAGACACATTGATTTGCCATAATTTTAGAGTAGAGTTAGAGCTCCATCTAAGAATGCTTGGATGAAGAGTATTTACAATAGTGGACTTTCTCTAGCTATCACTTTTCCACCATTAATGTAATGTCTAAAATTTGTGCTTGCAACTACAACACATTATGATAAAAACTCTTGAACGGTTAGAGACGACGATGGAACAATTGTAATCATATTGGACATTGATTATTTTGAGGATTTGTTAAAGCTTCCTAATGTCTAGGGATATGCCTCAATTTCTCCCAAGTTTACCATTGAACACTAGGAAGCAAATTCAAGCTTGTGTCAAGATCCTTAATAAGACCTACCTACAAAACCCAAGCCTTTAGTATGCAGAGTTCCAAAACCATTCCACACTCAAACTTCATCCAGAAGTAAATGATATTATCACACTATTAAGAAGAGTTACAGGGCTCCCATCTTCCAAAGATTTCCAAGAATGGATGTATCTATATATTGCCATTATCCGTAAAAATTCTGATCTTATTCAATGGGAAGAACACATCAACAATGCCATACATATTCAAATGTCAGATGTCCTAACTTTAGGAAATTTTTATATGACTTCCTATCTTGTGTATGCGATCTGAGGATGAGAAAATATCTAGATTTATCAATCCGAGGGAGCAAGAAATGTGTCACAAATTTATGACTTTTATCCTCAACTCACAATGAAGGAAGGATCAAGTCACTTTAAGAGGGTTAGTGATGCTTTCTTTGTTGCCATCCTATGTGTTTTTTATAAGGAGCTCTATAACCGGAGGATATCAGATAGTGCTTGAAACATGGTCGGGGCTTGGGAGGCATTTTATTGCAATTCCCAACATTCACATATATCAGGGTAGGAGGATATTTAGATGATCCTTATAAACTGCCAAAGTGTCCCATAGATAAGTGCATTTTAATTGAATTAGTTCGATAATTGCTACATCTCAAAAAAATCCAACATGAAAGATATAAGATAGAGGTTCAATTCCCAGTAGTTTTGGGATGATACTCATGTGCATTCTCTTACAAAGCAAAAAATGTTGAGGGAATGGGCCAGATGAAATTGAAGAACTATCACCCATGGGTTAGTTTTTACTATTGGGGTGTAGTTCACATAATCGGGCCATCTAGTGTTTACATACCTCAGTTGGAGGACATATGGATAAATCAAGGATGAAATTGCCATGCGGAAAGAGATTATCAAATATTGAATTTGGAGGAAGTGGCTAAGTATGGAATTGCAGAGGTTCATGAGGGCATTAGAGATGATGGAGATGTCCTAGATCCTATTTATGATCAAACTAATGTGAAGGACCAACCATTGCCATGGAACAATTGGCCACTTCAAACATGCACCACTCGAAGGAGCACACACTCATATATTCTTAACCTGACCCACCAATGGCTAATATCATTGGGAGTCACACCAAAAGTGTTAGAGTAGCTTTGCATTGCAAAGATCACAGTCTGACACCACCGGTGGGCCACCCCACCTCTTCAAAAGGAAGGAAGTCCACCGCCAAACCCACTCCCAAGCATCAAAAAATCACCATTTTTTGCATAGGGTTTGATTCTTCCTCCAAGGTTCCCTCCATAAAAGTTTCCCCTTCCAAAGTTCCTTCTACAGGGGTTATTGATCTCAGTGCCTCATCACCACACACAACTTAAGCATTGTAGTCTCCTTTTTCACCTCCCCTCCATTCCTCACCATTTCAGCTCCTCCTCCTCCACCTTTCACTCTCCCTTTGCCCACATCTTCCATTTCTTCTCCTCTTGTTTTTCCAACTCTCATCACTTCATCTCCTACTATGGCCTAGGTCTTTTCTTCCCTTCCCTCTCTTTCATCCGAGGATTTTTTGGCTCTAAGTTCCCCATAGGAACTCCCCTTCCTCAACAGCCCTTCCCATTTCTTCTTCCATCACCCTTCCCGCTTCATCCATTCCCGCACCAATCCTTTCCACTCCTTCCTCGCTTATCACCACCTCATTGCCACTCGCGGTGATTACTGCAATGAGTGCCTTTTCATAACCTTTTCAGTTTACCACTGCGATGATGATACCCATGTCATCCTCTCGAACAATTGTCTTCTTCTTCTACTTAGGCATGGTTGAACAAACAAAATCCTAAGAAGAAGAAGAAAATTCCCATTGGAGATGATGTTGATGTCATCGTCTTGGATTTAACTCCTCGACGAAAAGCAAAGAGGCCAAGGGTTATCTCTCACCTTTTGGTTGAGAAAATAGGAAAGATTCGTTGAGATAACAACTTCGACTGTCGAAAAATCAAAAGAGAATATACCAGGTGGACTATCAGATTTAAAAGTTTTCTCTTGGCAAGGCCACACGTGAAGGTGCAAAACAAGATGTTCAGGGTGCCCTTAACAACCTTCTCAAAACATTTGATAATGAGAAGATCACGAAGGATGAGCTAAAAGGCAAAGTAGAATAGTTGAATGCCATCCTGCATAAGATCATGCAACCTACTCATATAATTTCTCTTGCCGCATCCACAAGTTTTGATGACACTTCTTTCTCCACAGTCAAGAAAATTAGACAACAAGGTTGAGCAGTTAGGGCTTGGATTGAAATCCAGATTTAGGAAGGGGAACAAGTGATAAAAGATGTTGTTTCTTTGTATACAACAAGCTTGAAGCTAAGAAGGACAAAGTCATTAAAATGTATGATATTCCCATTGAAGAACGTGACAATTTGGAACTCACGTTAGAAGCATGGAAATAAGTTTGAAGCATCGGATCTTATCTATTGTTAGGAGAAGGGATCATTAATGATCCTTCAAAATTGCTTAAATATAATGAAGCCATTGAGTTTCATGTTCGAATGTTGTAAGAGGCTATGTCAAAGTTGAATGAGGGAAGAATCAAGGCAATTGATGGTCTCAATGATATCACAAATGAGTTGAACATCATTCATTACATGTTCTTGAATGAAGATCTTGATGCACATTCAAAAGATCAAATTGTTACTGATTTCAAGAATCTAGTTAATGAAGATATTGAGGTAACAAATTATTTTGGTCTTGATTTCATCAAAAAGTTGGTGTCATACCAAAACATTTTTAGTCAACTCAAAAAGGTAGTAAATATGACCAAGAGGTTACCCGGAAAATTGAACATAACCATTGAATCTACGAGGTCCTAAACTGCTATGCATGTGGACCTGATGATAAGGAAGTCCAAGAAATCATCAAATGATTTCTTGACTATAGGCACAAGTTAGCTAGAGAAGAAGAAGAAGAAACCAAAACATTTTGGGAAAAGGTGGTATCATCCCTAAGCGAGCTTAGCTACCATTTTTACACAATATCCAAGCCATGGTCACCATTCGAGTTGCAGGTTTGACCCGGTCATCAAACTTACACAACCACTTGGATATTTTTGTGGGAGATTGTTTCTCAAATGTAAATGCATCCTATTTTTAGTATGTAATAATTAAGAAGAGTGGTTATAATTGCTCAACCTTCTTAATCTATAAATAGGAGGATGAATTATGTATTAAAAAACTTTTGATCATTTGTGTAAGGAGGCTATGTCATTTTGAGTACTCGTATACAAGATTTAGCCTCAATACTATATACAAAATTAATATTTTGCCTTCATCTACTTTAATGTGTTGTGTATTTCAATAGTTCATTTTATACTTGTGAATGTTTCTTTCCTAGTATGTGGTGATCTATTTTACCTTCACATTAAGCTATCTTTTCTATAACAAATTGCAAGTTGTGAGTAATGAAACTTATTTGTTATAGTTGTGGAATAAATAAAATCCTTATGTTATTATTAAGTTTTATTTTCATAAAGGTTCTTTCTTGAGAGAAAAGGAATGGAACGTTACACATATCATTATTATTCTATTAAAGTATTATATGCTTGTAAAAGTTGATCTTCTTGTCCGTTAAACCTTTGGTGCATCGCCATTTTTCCAAGTACTTTCGGTTACCTCTCCCCTTTCCTCCTAAGAATTTGATAGTATAGTTTGTTTTCAAACACTATAGTTCTTTACATTATGATCCTATATTAGATGCACATAGTGTAGAAGGAAGTTGACCTTCTATGGAGGTTCATCTCAAGGAGCCAAGGTCCCACACCTTGGGGATGTTCCCATATTGTGTTGGATCATCTAACGAGTCAATGGGTGTCTAATATAACTCTTATTCTAAGTTTACCTCAACCTCTTCCTCATCCGATTTTGTAGTTATATCTTCATTTAATGTGAAATCTTTTTCTTTAGAGCAATCTACTTCTCTGGCTATGAATAGGACTTCGTTGATAACCTTTAAGGAACATAGCTTGGTCTTTATTCGGTTACATTCAACTTCCTTTAATCTTAAACTTCTATTTACAAATGACCTCTTTAACCGATTCTTGAGATCTTTAGTGGTCTCTTCATCCCTCTTAGCTTTTTAGGCCATGTCACTCTTTAAGGTACATATCTGCTCATTAAGAACTTTGACCACACATCTCGATTATTGACTCTCTTTCCTCAACCGCGTAGTCATATCATGACTTTAGGATATCCTTCAAGTCATTAAACCTGTCGAAGGTCCAATCTCGATACCAATTATTGGAAGCACAATCATTAGGGGTGAATCAACGTCCTCAAAATTTTTCTATTTTAATTATCTTTACTTTTACTTAACTTGCATGAACCATTCAATAAGCCATCATTATATAAGTAATGTCAAACCATCAAAGCAACATATCAACCATCCACGTGAGCATGAAACAATATAGAACACACATGAACACATCATATATGTGGGAAACCCTCAAGGGAAAGAAAACCCACTAATCTTTGCATTTATAAATAAAAATCAAGATTTAGTGAAGCACCAACTCCACAAGGAGCACTAACCCCTAATTGTCAAGCACCAACTTGACAAGGTTTTAACAAGCACTAAATTGTAAGGAAACACTAGGTCCCTAGGTTTTTGCAAGCACCAACTTGTAAGGAAGCACCGAATCCCTAAGTGACTCAACACCAAATTAACCACCTCTGAATGTTTGTCACCTTTTGTCTGCACTTTGTTGATCAACAAATGATGACCATCTCTTTGCCCTTCTTCTTTGTTGTTCACACCTTCATCCACTCGCTCCACATGCACTTGTGCTTTATTTCTCTTGTTGGATGCCACAGATCTGCACTACTCACTCTTCCTTCCTCTTCAATATTTTATCATTTCATTCATCTTGAGTTTGTTGTTTTTCCTCTCTAGCACATCCTCATCATCTTCTCAGCAGTTCACTCTTTCTTCCTCTTCAACAATTCACTATTACTCTATAGTTGCACATCTCTACCTTTTATATTTTCTCCTCCTCAAAATTTACATTTTCTCCATTTGCTCTTGGCTTTTATGAATAAATTTCATAGTATCGCTCCTCTTCTATTTATTCCATCACTACCTTTTAGCTTCATCTACCTTTATAACTGATTATGTGACTCTTCACTTCTTATGAGTCAGCTCTTCAAAGATCCGTCATTGACTAGTGTCCTTTGGCCTTCCATCTCAATTCATTACATACGTGTTGTGCACTAGTTACATTACGCTACGTATTGGCTACATTCTCGACTTTGCATTTTGGCACACTCGCAACACACTCTAATTATTCCATACAAACATAATCACTAATCTTTAACCATTTATTTTTATTGTCTTCTCAACATAGCTTTGATATCAATGATTCCAAAACCTTTTTTGTCTGCTAGCTCCTTGAGCTTTCTTTGACATCAACAACCTATGACATCAACCTTTTGACATCAATGACAACACAACTCAACAGTTTGATCCGCATGCTTCTACTAGCTCCTTCACTTTGACATCAACAACTTGACACAAACACCAACTTGACATCAATGAAAAAACTCAACAACACTTACCCATGTGTAAATGTTTTGGACTATGATTTAGAAGCTTGAAAATACGACATTCTATACCCATACCATGTCTTTTACACATCAAAGTTGGGAAAAATGTCTAGACACCTAAAAATGGCCCTTAGGTATTTATTAGTTGTTAAATGTTTACATGTTTATAGAGTGTTCATGTACTTATCCACTTTTTGTTCAAAGTACATCTTTATTAGCATACTTTCTTGACTTCTAGAAATCCCCTTTATTCTTCACACTTTCCATTCGTCACCTCACCTCCCTACTTGTCATGCACTATTCATGGCTCCTTTTACCAAGAACACATACTTCACATTTCTTAGCGTCTTAAGAAAGTAGAGTCCACGTTCTACGAAGTTTGATCTAATCCCCTCCCAAATTGAACCTATCTTATCCTTATCCCATTTATTCATTTTTAAATTGTCAAGGGTCAACTTACACAACAATATGGTCTTAATTTAATTTGAAGTGATTATAAATACACTAGTATCTAACTTATTCGGACATGCGATAATAATCATGAAAGAAAAAAGCATTATTTATCAAGGCATTTACGAAGTTAGATAAGGAAATTATTGAGCATTACAAGCATTATAGATAATTAAACAATCATCGTAGTATTGAATTTCCTATTAGAGACATATTGCATTGCACCAATTTTCCTAGTGAAGAATCATTGCGAGTTATTAGTGTGATGTTGAAGGGTATGCCAAATATTGAGATAATAAGCCATTCCCTAGTGTAATGCAAACCCAAAACATATTTTCTTTTTCTTATGGTTTCATATTTGACAACTTAATTAGCCTTTGCAATAGTGCACCCTTGTATAGTCATTTTTATTTTATTGGCTATAAATCTTTGCTCTATAATCCTTTTTATAGTAGAAGCCTTTTCCATTGAGTACCTAATAACAATCGTGCAAAACATATCTCCACGATCTTTGCACACCAAGTGATAATTTTTGCATGACCTACATCCTTAAATAAAGGATACTTCTTCAACATTGATTTGAGCTTGACTACTTGCACGACACCCTCTCCACCAGTAAAGGTCCATTTCACCATAAAAGCGATAGTGATAAATACGGTGTTGCCAAGTAGGGACTCCTCACTCTTCCAAATCCAACAACTTCATCAACTAGGACATGTACACCCTATCAAACTCTTCAAAGAAATTATAATTATGACATCATAGTTAGATATACCAATTACATGTAATTGTTCTTCCTCACTCTTCCAAATCAACAACTACATCAACTAGGGACATGCACACCCTACAAAAATTTTCAAAGAAGTTATAAGCATGACATCATAGTTTGATATACCAATCAGTGTAATTATTCTTTTGCTCATTTTTGACTTTAAAAACTCAATTGTTTAATATTTCTAAGTTTCAATCATATACATCTTTATTAGACATTGATCTATTTTTGCCATCCATGTGTTTTTGAAATTTACATGCAGAAAAACATGGCTTTTCAACCACATTCGTCATATGATTGAGATTTTCGGTTTGTATTTTCTTTTCCTTTTAATCCAACATTTGTCATTACTAGATTAAAAGGGGAAATGTGTAGTAGTTGAGATTTAGTTTGAGGAACTTGTCAACAATAATTTTCATTCTTTTTATGGCATTTGGTCCATTAACACATATTTTGACTTATTCATGCATATTTCTTAGTTCCATCACCCTTTTATCCACTAGGTTGTCTTCACTCTCCAACACAATACTTTTCAACCACTTGCGATCTATACACGAGTTTCCTTACACCCCACATACATGTCTCCACTTGCGAGCCCGAGTTCATGCCCTCGGGACAAGTTTGTAGACCTTGGGTAGATTTGGCCACGAGTCTATCCACTTGCTATAGACCTATTTTATGCTTATTAAATGTCCATATTTTCAAAAGGGTAACTCATCTCGGTAGGTCTACATGCGTGATTCTAGGTTCGCTTGAGCGAAAACATAAAAATATCATTTATAAATACAAATACACCCTAAGCCATTTAATTATTTGGGCATCGCTTTCACTCCTTGAAGATCACTACTTGCAATGAGCATATCCTTCCTAAATGTTCCAAGAGTAGGCCTATATCAACGAATAATAGAAATATGGAGTATACGAGATCTCAACTTGCATGTTGACAAGTGTTAAAGCCAAACATGAAATTCATTTTAAATTGTACATTCTATTACTATTTATATCTCATTATAGGATTATTGTGGAGTTATGTGCGGTTTGAACCCTTTTCGAGTAGTGGTACATAGATAACATTAAACCACTAGGGTTTCTTAGGCCACCCAACCCAAACAGTTAACCCCTTTTTAGGTCAATCATCCAAAGCTAAGGTTTCAATACAAGGATAATAAAATTCAGATTTTGTCAAGGCCATCATAACATTTCAAGGTTACACAACAACATATCAAACACAAGTCAACTTTCACAGTTGAGCCGAGCTTCATCCATTTTTGCGGGGCAAGTTCATAGCCTCTGGATGCATTCAAACATGAACATGCCCACCACACACGTGTTCGTAGTTGTATTTATCTCACTCCCACAAACCCATCCATCAATGTTTCTAGATCCCATTTTTTAAAGCACCTTGGCGACTACATTCCAACTTTGGTCCATCTAAACATTGTTTCACCTTTTATAAATTTAATTAGGTCAATTTATTCCATAGTGAACAAACTATTCAAAATTACAAATTTTACACAATTCCAATCTAATTAAGATCGCCACTTATTAATTTCTAAATTATTAGTTCCTGCCTATGGCAGAATACTATACTTTTCAGTTCAATGAAATAATTTTTGTCAATGGACCAATCACAAATGATAATTTTTTGCCTATCATTGAAACTTATAATGTTTTTATTCAATTTAAACAATTTGACAATTTAACAATTTAATAAAAAAATATTTAACTATTTTTCATTGGTTAGTTAGGGATGATTTGACAAATTTGAGGCCTTATTGGAGCAATGATTTATTTAAAAAAATAAACACTTAAATTTATAAATTGACATGTGTACAGGTTTTAATGATGGATATGACATGCTAAATCCTTTAATTCCATGTGTCCCATTGAAATAGTAATAGCATTTATTTACATTTTCAGTCATTGTTCTTATTTATTAAATGTCAAATCTGTAACATTTCTTAAATGTGGCAAATTTTATTTATTAGTTTCTCCCAAACACAATAATTTTCTCCATGCAACCAATCATGGTTAAGAATTTTTTCACTCATGTCATATCCATCATTAAAACTTGTACACATGTCGATTTATAAATGTAAGTGTTTATTTTTAAAATAAATCATTGATCCCATAAGGCCTCAAATTTGTCAAATCATCCCTAACTAACCAATGAAAAAATAGTTAAATATTTTTTTATTAAATATACAACTCCAAAAACATTTAGAAATTTAACTTATACCTTTTTGTGCTAAACAACTTCAAAATGCTGCAACATATCAGTTAAGCAATTGCTAAAATACAATTACATCTTTGTAGCATGAATGACAGGTAGTGGCCGCTAAAATATGATCACTGAAATCCATGTAGTGCAATTATTTACTCTCACAAACAAAAAAAACAAATTTAAAAAAACATTGGTACACTTGCAGCAAATTGGTATCTCTTCAAAGTACGCACATACTACCTTTACCTTTTATATTATAATAATAAAAAATTATATTTAAATGAATGAACGCAACTTTTATCCCTTAAAGTTAGCCTAGACGGGTCAATAAAAAATGCACAAAAATTTGACATCCGCAGATTAAGGTACACGTGCAATTAAAAAAGCATAAATATTTGACGGGAAAAAGAAAAACACACCACCACCTTGACCGCAGTCAAATTTAAACACGGCCTCCGATCCCCGTTACTTCCACGTGCAGAAGGAAAACTTAACTTTTTCCGAAAATAGGCAACAGAAGCACTAACCGTTGAGACATTGAGACACCGCTAGCGGTTTGGCGCGACGGATGGGCCCGGCGGCGGCTTTCTTTTGCCCTTTCCAGGAACACTTTCCTCTTGGCCAAATCCGATTTCATCATTCTTCTCTCTTTGCTCTTTCCTCTTCTTGTCGTATATTATTAGATGGAGTATTATCGCGGGTCAAGTGAAAATATTGGGAGTTATTACCAGGGGCAGGGGGACGACAGGGGAATTTGTGCTCAAGCTTTCAATCGTCCACTGCTTCTGCAATTTCTCCATTATTAACACTGCGGAAAGGGGGCTTAAGGCGTGATTACAGAGATGGAGTGGGCAGTGAAGCGGGTTATCAAGTTCGCGCTGAAGAAGTTTCTCGGGAGATTTATTTTGGGGGAGCTCGATTTGGACGGGCTCGAAGTTCAGCTCGGCGAAGGCAGAATTCAGCTCAACCAGCTTCGATTGAATACTCATTATTTGAACCAACAGGTGCGCCTTTTTTTGGTTTTTGTTTTGTTTTGTTTTCTCGACGTTTTCGGTTAGGGCTGGGGTTGCACATGTGAAATTCTCTTCGACTGGAGGTTTTGAGGCTTGATTTGAGTGTTATCTTTCAGTCTGTTGGGAACTTATCTTCAATTGGAGGTTTTAGGTTTTGTTTCAGAGTTATAATTGTTTTTATTGTCAAATTCTCTTCAATCGAAGGTTTTATTTTTGCTTTTCGGAGTTACCTTCGTTGCCCCGGGCGAGTGGGACTCTGGACTCTCGGAGAGGGTGTATTTTTTAAAATTTGTAAATTACGTGGCGTTTGGGTTATACGTCACGATGAAGGGGTATCTCTTCCGTCAAATTTGCGAGGGATTTGCGCCCCGTCTTGTTCGTTGGGGTACGTCACATCCAAGTTGTGCTGTCCTGAGTGAGTGAAGCGGGACTCTGGATTCTGGTAGGCAGTTCTTTTTTTCGCTTCAGCAAATTCCTCTGGCAGAGTGACCGAGCAGTATGTCGTCCATCAAACTTGCGTTGGACTTGCAATTGGATTCATCTCCGTTAAACTTACCTTGGACTTGCATTTGGCCTCATCTATACAGAAGACTATGTCTTCTGTCAAATTTACCCTTGACTTGTAACGGGCCTCATCTATACGGAGGACTATTTCTTCTACCAAACTCACCCTGGACTTGTAACTGGCCTCATCCATTCCGAGGATTATGTATTCTGTCAAATTCATCTTAGAATTGCACCCAACTTCATCCACTGTGGGGCGTCACACCCAATGAGTTGAATGTGGTACGTTACTGGATTGCAACCGTCAGCTTAGTTGCTACGAGTTATAGCCAAAGGGCATCTCTTTCATGAAATTATCTTCAATTGAAGCTTTGAAGACTTACCTGCCCTGCCCCAGGCGAGCAGGACTCTGGATTCTCAGAGAGTGTTTTTTTAAATATTGTAAATTATGGGGACTTTGGTTTACACATCACGACGGGGGGTATTTCTTCTGTCAAATTCTCCTGGGATTTGCACTTGGCCTTGTTCATTGGGGTATGCCACATCCAACTTGTGCTGCCCCTACCTGAGTGAAGTGGGACTCTGGATTCTTGTAGGCAGTGTTTTTTTTTCTTTGGTAAATTCCTTTGGCATCGCGACCGAGGAGTATGTCTTCTGTCAATTTGTCCCAGACTTTTACCTAGCCTCATCTATACTGAGGAATATGTCTTCCGTCAAACTTACCTTGGACATGCAATTGACCTCAGCTATACTGAGGACCATTTCTTTTGTTAAACTTCCTTGGACTTGCAACTGGCCTTATCTGTACCAAAGTTTTGTCAAACTCACCTTGGACTTGCACCTGGACTCATCTATACCAAAGAGTATGTCTTCTGTCAAATTCATCTTAGAATTACACCTGGCTTCATCCATTGGGGTATGCCACACCCAATGAGATGAATGTGGTATGTAACCGGATTGCAACCTTCAGCTTAGTTGCCATAACCTAGGGGTATCTATTTCCTCAAATTCATCTGATCTTGTCCATTGGGATTTGCCACACCTACTGAGTTGGAAGTGATATTTTACCTGATTTCATCCTTTAGCCGTGTTACTTTGACTGGGGTATCTCTTCAACCAAATTCACTTGGGATTTGCACCCAACGCGTTGGAAGTGCAATTTCTCCTGATTTCAAGCATTGACGTAGTTGTCACGATTGGGTTATCTCTTATGTCACATTTACCTAGGATTTGCTCCCAGTCTCTTCCATTAGGGCATGCCACACCCATCAAGTTGGATGCGATGTTTTACCAATTTCAACACTTTTATCATGTTTTCTGTGGATTTGAACCTGATGCTCTGCTATGGAAATGCCACATGTGTACCATTTGAGCTCATCCCATTCAACATGATTCTTGTAGATAGTTTTGATTCAATGTTATGTTGGAAATTAATTGTTCAGAAAGTGTAATCTAGTTAGGGTTTTGGAAGCTCAAGTGCCTATCGGTACCAAGTAAATTTTGGCTGAACATGCATTTCATTATTGGTGTTAAACATGATTTGTCCCTAAAGACAGGAATAATTTTTGGTGTAGCATTGTGATATGGTGTGATGTTCAAGGTGAGCTAAAGCATGTGTTTATAACCTTTGGATGCACCTCCCTGCCCTGCCCTGCTGCATTACAGTCTTGTATTCTTCAGACTAATTGTCCAGCTGTTACATGACAATCCCTCCTTGGAAATGGATTGGTTCAAAACTTGAATATGTGTTCAAACTCCAACCTTGCCATAATGGTTGTGGCCACAAAAATAAAGTCATATTTGACTAGCAAAGGAAGCTAAAATTAAAGCATCTCAAAGCAGTGTACGGGTACCACTTGCTCTAAGTTTTGGTTGAAAATAGTCATTAACGACTCTAGGCATGAAGTTGCTCTTAATATCATATCCCATGGTCCCATCCATTTCTTTTGTCAATTGACATTTCTTTTGTTAGGTTTAGTTTCCAACATTTCTTTTGGTCAAACCTTGGTTTTCACTTTTCATAGGTATGTCTATTTCAGCTACATGCCAAAGTTTACTTTTGTATTCTTCTGAAAGCAACATTTCAATACTTCCTGAAGAACAGGGAGTATTTTGTCTTATGAAGATTCATTTTGTTGTGTATGTATGATAAATTGAAAAATAATAAATGCAAGGTTTGTGGAGAACCTTGACCAGTGGCCATTTTATCAGGTGACTCGTAGGTATCTTGTGCTAAAATACAGTTTTCAGATATGTATGGTAATAATTGAGTTTCAAATGTGGCGGCTTATATGTATCTTGTGTTAAAATACCGTTTTCAGGTATGTCTGGTACTGAGAAAAGTTTAGGTATCGAGTTTCTGATGTCAAATTGTTGCTAACTTAGACTAATCAACATTTGCTCTGTTTCTATTTATGCTTCTTTATGATTTTTTTAATTTAACAAATGTGAATCTTGTGTAGTCTTTGAAGATAGTCGATATTGGTCAGTTGGGTGCAGTTGCAGTCAGTATCAAAGAAGGATTTGTTAACAGCATATCAATCAAAATACCATGGAAAGTACCATTAGACAAGTGTGAGGTTGAACTGGAGGAGCTTGAGCTTGTTTTTGTTCCACAAACTGAGGTCAAGACCTCTGAATGTACCGAAGAATGTTCTACTTCAGAAGTAAATTCCAAAGTGCATCATCTTCACGGATTACTCTAGAGCATGTAAAAGGCTCTAGGATCCATGAAAAGGTAACCCTCAGTTATCCAGGTGTTCATGATGGAGTTCAGATGATTGTAAAGAAGGTGGAAAGTCTGCTGTTAGGTCTCCGTGTTAAAATTAATAATCTTGTTATTGCATATGAGGAGGGAACAGAGACATCCAGTACAGAATATGGATTTGAAAGCATCTGTCAATCTCAAAGCATTTTGGTGCTCAGAGTGCCAGAAATAGAATATGGAACTGGTGTGACTGGCAATTCTTGTGAGAATGCTTATGTTCATCCAGACGATTCAAGAAGCGCGACAATGTTGATGCCTTTTATAAAATTTCATGGTGCAACAGTTGATCTTTATGATGTACCATCCATGGATGCACAGACAGAAAAATTAAGGCATATTGCAGCCCTTTTAACTTGTAGTGTGGCAGGAAACCGTTTTTGTGACAACTTAGTGCCAATCATAGATGAGAATGATGGTGGCTTCTCAGGATCTGTTCAGTTAAATGTACCTTGGAAAAGTGGTTGCATGGATGTTCCCAAGATTGATGCTGAAATTCACTTGATCCTGTTACATTGAGATTGCAGCTAAGTACGATAGAAAGATTGATTTTATTGTTTCACTCTCTCAGGGGATGTAGAGACACTGACAGTCATCCTATCATTGATCTTAAGAATAAGGGACAAAATCCTGGGATTGACTATGATGAACTTTATCATTGCCCCAGTGAATCAGTGATGAATGAGGGGATGTTTAGTTCATGTGCAGAGTCTTTTTCAAACATACCCGCATCAATGATGGAAGAAATTGCAAAATCTACTTTGTTTCCAGATTCAATGTTCATATCTAACTGGGTGCAAAGAGCTGATTTAGAAGAAAGGTATTTGTCTTGTTCTGCTTGCCATACTTAATTTTTGGTAGATTTTAGCTATGGTTTGTGTTAGTACTTTAAACATTTTTATTGTGGCTTTACTATTTCACAATTTGTCATTTGGGATTGTTTGTCAGTATCTTAGATGCCTGAATTGTAACCACATTTTTGCAGCATTGATGAATTCTTTGAGTGTTTCGACGGTACAAGGAGCTTTCAAGCAAGTCCTACTAATAGTGGCTTATTGGGTTTGACTTATTCAGTTTTTAGCGCTATAACTGCTGCTTCCACCCATTCCTCTGGATCAGTACTTATAAATTCTGGTAATGGTTTGATATTTCCCAATGATATTCTATTTTTTTAATATTACGCTGGCATTGAGAATTGCATAAGTTTGTTAGAAACAGGGCAACAAGGGCTGATCATACATGGACTAATCTGTAGTAATGTCTACTGTGCATTGTATCACTCAATTCACTTTAAAATTTGAAACTGAATGTAGTTTGTTATTTATCACTTCTTCTAACTTTATAGTGTAATGAATTTTAGAGGAGAGCATTTGTGTCATTAGTAGTATTTGGAGAAACATATAGCCGTACAAATATGAATAAGTATGTTGTAGGACTAAAGATCTAAGGCTTTCAAAGTGCATAATCATAAATGTTTTTGTGGGAAACCTGTGTGCAAAATTTTTAATTGACATTTTGGATCACCACGTGATCCATCATCAGAACAAAAAGTGTATGTTAAAGCAACGGACTAGAGCTCTTTATATAGATGACTCTCATTAATTACAATGATGTCCGCCTAACTCACAACTGGAGAAAATTAATTAATGCAAAAATAACTGTTATGCATTAATTAAATAATGTAACCACTACATGTAATAAACATTAAATGCTTGTTCTCCTAAAGCGAGGGTCTCTTTTTAAGTTTTTAACAATAGGTCTCCATGCATGCTTCAAAACTAATCCCTTATCCCGGCTTTAAAGTTGTTAACAATAGGTCTCCATGCACGACTCAAAACGTATCCCTTATCCCTATTTGAAGTTCGCGTATGCTTACCAATCTCAATAGCCTCTCTCATTTTATGCTTGAAATAATGATTTTCCACAATGACAACCCTGGTATTCTCGATTCAGATTGAGTTTTTTTGGTTTGAGTGCTCCGCCAATGTTGATTTCACTAGATGTTAGCAGCATGTTTCTTGATCCATGTCTTGATGGACCTACCTGTTTCTTCAATGAAGGGAAGTCATACGAACAATCAATCATATTGATGCCACTTTTACAACTTGACTCCAAGTGATCTTTTGGTGATTGAGGGCATTTCTTACCTTGTTTTTCGGTATAAGAAGGATTTTAATGTTGTGGCGCCTCGATATTCTCGAGTTCTTATTAGAAATCCCTTCAATGTATGTTATGGACACTACTAGACCTTTTGTTGGGGATTCATTTCTCTGTCGCCTATGTTGATCGTCCTTAGCTTGTTTGAGTGCCCTTTGAATCTGTTTCCCTTTAAAACCATTCTTTAGGAAGGGAGCTTACCCTTTACGAATGTCCTCACGACTTGTAAGTTTGACGGTTCCCTTGCTTTTCAAATTTATAGAAAAGGGACCGACATGGATCTCTATTTGCATGCGTCTTCACACCATCTCCCTACTAGGATCCTACAAAAACCGTGATGAAGAGCTTTTGGAGCAAGAAATTGAGCATTTGGAATTTGTTTTCAAGAAGAATGGTTATAAAGGGAAACAAATTGCAAGGGCACTCAAAGAAGCTAAGGAGGGTCAACATAGACCTAGAGAGGAATCCCCTGACGGTAGGTCTAGTGGTGCTCCTACTATATATTGAAGGGATTTCCAATAGGATCTCTAGAATTTTGAGGTGCCACAATATTAAAATGACTTTTATACTGAAAAACAAGGTAAGAAATGCCCTCAAATGAGTAAATAGTTACTTGAAGCCAAGTTGTGGAAATCATGTTTATATGAGTAAGTGTCCGTGTGGACTTTCCTACATTGGAGAAATGGGTAGGCCCATCAAGACAAGTATAAAGGAACATGCCACCGCCATTCATTTGGATAAAAAAATGAAATCAGCATTGGTGAAGCACTCAGAAAAAACAAAGCAGTCCATCCGAATCGAGAATATTAAGGTTTTAGCTGTGGAAAATCATTATATAAGCATAAAATGAAAGTGGGTATCGAGATTGGTAAGCCTACGCAAAATTTGAATGGGTATGAATTATGAGGGGTTAGGTTTGAGTCATGCACAAAGACCTATTGCTAATTTAAAAAGGGTTTCCTCTTTGGGGAAAGGGCATTTAATTTTTTTATGAGCAATGGTTATATTATTTAATTAATGTGTAATGTGTATTTTTATATTAATTAATTTTCTCCTATCGAGTTAGGTGAGCATCATTATGCCGAGAGTTGTTCCTACAATGGCAGCCAAGGCTGTAATGGCACGTGTGGTTCACTTTTGTTTGACCATCGTTCAAAATTTTTTTTTTTTTGCTTGGGGAATTCAATCAAAAAATAGTAGTATGTAGCCCATAGTGCAGAGTTTG
Organism: Taxus wallichiana var. yunnanensis; assembly: GCA_018340775.1. Classification (NCBI taxonomy): domain Eukaryota; kingdom Viridiplantae; phylum Streptophyta; class Pinopsida; order Cupressales; family Taxaceae; genus Taxus; species Taxus wallichiana. The sequence goes on along the minus strand of CM031238.1, from coordinate 179,849,904 downwards.
GGGCCCCTTTTTCAAGTAGATTATTTAGAATCTGACACAATGGTGTTGCTAGATTGATGCCATATGTCACCTCTCAATGGGAAATTGGCAGATAATGTTATGTAGTTATTATTCAATGTGGTATGTGGAAAATACAACATTTAAGATTCTTCAAATTGATATCTCTTGGCATATTTCAAATAGATGTATTTAAGATATTAGTTGTAATTAACTGGAATTATCTATATAAGGAGCTCTAGTCGATTGTTCTGGCATATGTTTTCCTGGTGATGCATCAGAGGGTGATCTGCAACATCAATTAAAAATTTTGCACACAGGTTTCCAATTTGTGCATGTTGGACGTTTAAATTAAATATGGATTATTTATATTTATCATATTTTCTTAATCTCATTTAGACGGAACAATGTAGCAATACGCTGGTATGGCATTGCACTTAAATTATTCACTTAAACTATGCTAGTTGATTAGTGATTCTAGATATATTATTAAATCTGTATTTCAAAAATAAATGTTCTTTGATGATGAGCAATTATAGGTATATTATGAAACTTGTCCTTCAGCAGTGAATCATACTTGATTATGAGGACAAAGCAGGTCTCTATTTCACGTTTGATTAAGCACCTTAATGGTAGACATATTTGCCTCGGGAACTGCTATGGGCACTTTCTACCTGCAATCTTACACCATGATAAGCCTTCTCAGTTCCATTGACTTTTTGATCATTTAAGGACATTATTGATTTTAATTTCAACTTCTAAAAGGAGTTGCAGTGCACATATGTTTATGTGTTTTCGTTTTTGCATTTAAGTTGAGATGTTTGTTATGCTTTTGTATTCCCATTGACCATGCAATAGAGACTTATTGAGAAATGTCCTCGTTTGTCATTCTGATATGATTTTAAAGGTGTGATAAGTTTTTTTTTGTTTTTTTGTTTTTGTGATAACAAAGCTAGTTTGGCTAAATTATTCTGTTTATTGTCTAAATTTTGGACCGACAGATATTAGGATGACTTTGATTCTCTCTAAGTAGACAGCAAGTTCTCCTGACTGACTAGATATTCATAGATAGGATCATATACTAGGGGAAAGGACCCAGTCATTGTGCATGGACCAATGGTGGAGAAGGTATATGTGCATTAAAGTACTAATAGTTGTTTTAATTAAAATAAGTACATGCCATTTTTACAACTAAAAATTGAATAAAAAGTACCCAATAAAGTAGGTTACATCAAGTCACATCAAACATTTAGCCAATCAAATGATGACACCTAAGTAGACTCCAATTACATGACTGTCTCCTCAAGTAATGGTCCACCTTCAAATCCTTTGTATGTAAAATCACCTTATTTAAATACCCTTAGAAAGTAGCCTCCACATATTTTAAATATTCGAAAGGAAATCTGTTTATTAAAGAAGTCATTATCTATTAAAGGGTATTTTTTTCTCTAGTTTTATGAAGTTTAAGTGGATATATACGGCCCTTAATTTAGGGTCCACAGTCCTCGGTCCCTTCCCTTACTACAGATTGATTAGATATTATTTTCATCATAGACTACAACTAGTATCACTAAAGAACTCGGTGTTATTGTTTTGAGTCAGATAGGAAAAATAATTTCACATGTTCAATACCAAAGAACTTACTATTTTAGTTAAACCAACATTAACATTGAAAAAATTACCTATATCTACAATGCTACTAACCTCACAACTCTTCTACTTCTAGAAAGGTGTTTACATACCAAAGAGCTTACTATTTTAGTTAAACCGACATTAACATTGAAAAAATTACCCATATCTGCAATGCTACTGTCCTCACAACTCCCCTACTTCTCGAAAGTTGTTTACTTCCCTCAAATGTCAACATGCTATCTAACTTTATGTTTCACTTTTAGAAGTCATTAATTACACTGATTAGTAATAATGCATCAAATGGCATGGGATTTCCTTTCAAATGTTTTGACAATAAAATGTGACACTTCAAATGCTACGGGAGCTTCATTATCCTTTATGAAATTCTATAAAGTTAAAAGACCTGGCCACATAAATTTTTTTACTAGTTATGGTTCTGTATAACTTCCTTGGATTTTATTTCAGACCTACATTGACATACCTCCATGTATTTTCCAATACTATTTGGGCCATGCTGTCCCAAAAGCCGTGTGATTCTCTAGAAGGGTTAGCAGGAATCTAGGGTTAAACAACTTCTCTAGGCACCAGGAATTGGATAACAATTCAGATCCCTAGGCACTTGGACTTGGATAACAATTCGGAGCTCAAGCCCTTCACTCTCAAGCATCATATTTAATTTCTATAATCTAGTGTTTGTCTGATCATTAATCCCATTTCATTGCATCTTTAGTCATCTTTAGTCACACTGTTGAACTTTTGAGGTTCTGATTGATTTTTGTGGTCTTCGTGAGTATTTTGCTTATTATATAACTGTATTTAATGTCATGGCCTTTATATTGGGAGCAGACAAAATTTGAAGTGATTGTTAGTTTTGTATTTGTCATTATGGCATCTTTCAGAGTCGTAGGTAATGTTTGATATCTACAGATTGAGTTCCATCCACATAAGATTGGAAGCAGAGATTGAGTATTTCTGGGAGGCAGACTGTTTCCTCCAATTGACATGTTCTTTTTAAAATAAGTGAAATTTGAATACCTTGTAGTGTCCATAAGTGCAAGCTTTACAATTGTTTTGTCGAGGCTTCCATCAGCATTTATGTTTGGTGTGCTTGTAGCAAGTTACAGGCTTGTGAGCAAACCTTTCCCAGTCTTTTGTATGTTGAGGCAAAGTGAATATTGAAGTGTTCTTATTTTAATCATTCGTTATCTCATTCGGGTATGGAAACTGTTATTAGCTTCAAATTATGGCATCAGGACTTTATCTTGAGGATTCCAGAGCATGCTGATTTTTGGTCTCTTAGCTGAGATTATAGGAAAGCTTGACTTGGACATTTTCATTTGTTTGACTTTTTAGTAGAGGCAGAGATGTCTAAATGGTTCAGAGTGAATAAAGACACCTGGACATGCAGTAATAACTTTCAGAAATTTCAAACATATTTTACTTGAGACCTTTTTATTAATGACTAATCACCATCAATCTTTTCTACTACCCAATTTTTGCCTTGGTTTATTTTACTAGTAGTGCATAAAGGCCTTAATCATTACCACTTTTTTTGGAATATCAACCAGAATTGTAGATATTTAATTACATGGATGGGTCATCCAGGATTCAGTTGGTGAGAAATTCTTAGAGATGCTGTTTTTTTGATGTAAATCAGAAGTCTAGATTTGCTTTTTAGCTGGGTTTGGAGTTTGCTGAGGCATTCTAGATTTTTGTGGGTATAATTTTTGAGCAATTTTTGTAAGTTTGAATAGATTAAAAATATCTTCAGCTATGTTTGTCCCATATGAATGCAAAGCAATATAATTATAACAAATTATGTTTAAGTTTGGCCAAATCATCCATTGAAATTGTCCTATCAGAGTTAGCTTTAATGTTGGGACAGATCAGAGTTTAAGGTATTTCAGGATTTATTTGGTACAATTTTTGAGCAAATTATGTATGTTTGACTAGATAAAGAGTTTCTTTAGCTATGTTTGTTTCATATGAAGGAAAAGCAGTGTAGTATAATATCAAGTAAACCATGTTAAGTTTAAGGTGTTTAAAGCAATAAGATTCTGCAATCTGCATTCTGCATTCTGTTAGAGCAAATGGTGGTAGTTGATGCTTCGTATTGATATGTCTTTCACAAGAACATGTAATGACGAAGTGAAGTAATGTATTTCCTAGATATGGAAAATTGATTTCCTCCCCTTATCTTTGTAAGCAATCAATATTTGTTCATCTGCAGGAGAACAACGAGTGGAATTCAATTTGAAGGCAAGATTGTCTGGTTTCTCGGTAATTCTTGCATTTGAAGACCCGAATCATAGTCATCCAAATGATTTGAATGGTAGCTGTACAATTCCACATATGAATACTGGACAATTGGATGGCAGTTCTCCAGTTGACAGTAATGGCAGTCTTACATCTTCCCTGGAAAGGTCAAGGTTCGAATCCTTGCAACAGGAGACTCGGTGCTGGGTCACAGAAAATTTGTTTTTGGAAGCCAACTTCCAGGATTTGAATTTTATTGTTCAAGTAAGAATCATCGGGAAATGTTACATTAATTAAAGGCTGGCCTTATTTAAGAGATTTGCACATTTACTGTTGTGATTAAACTTGTGTGGATAGCTGATCTTGAGTGATTGGTGTTAGCAGGTCACAGCTGAAGAAGTGAGGTTTAAAGCAGGCATGAAACGTTTTGAAATCTTTGAATACCTTCTTGATGATGGTGAGGAAGCACTGAGTTTCAGCCCATCAAATTGTGAAGAGCATATTGAAACTAGCATGTTGTCTATTAGTTGTTTACAATCTTCAGTCAAAGATGTACTGCCCTCCTTTCCTCTCTCTTTGGAAACTCGTAGTGCAGCAAAAATGACAGCTAAAATGAAGATTGAAGAAGAGATAATGCCTTGTAAATCTGTGGTTAGTACAAGTTGCAGAAAGAAAGAAAGCATATGTTGCACTTCCAAGAAGTTTGTTAAAGTTCAATTGTTAACATCTGAGTCTGATTCTGATCAACAGCTTTCTTTGATTTGCCAATTTGCTGATTCTAACTCCATCAAATCCAAAATTACCTGCACAAATTTCGACGTACAGCTTAAGCCGTTTGTTTTGTGGGTCGACTTTTACATGGCAAATAGACTGTGGCATTTGGTTCAAGCAATTGAAAATTTATCTAGCAAATTCAAAAAAGTTTCAGATGAACCAATAAATGACCATCTCCCAGGAAGAAATGATGTTTCAGAAGGAAGTATACAGGGTACTGTTTTTGTATCTTCTTCTAGGGTTATTTTGTGTTTCCCCAAGGAAAGCAGCAAGAGCATTAGTCCTTATTCTCTAACACACAGTTTCCTATGTATCGATATGTCTGAGTGTGGAACTGCATGTAAATCTCAGTCTAAAAGGTTGCCCAAACAAGGTGAAAAGTCCCTAAAGGATTGTTATTTTTCTTCATCCAGTTCTATCAATCTAAACATCGGAGAGTGCAATCTATTTCTGGTTTCTCCCAATAAGAAGAATGATGCTAAGTGGATGTGTGGTAATGCTAAAGAACTTTCTCTGTGTGCTCGTAAAGTCTTCAGCATTGGCAATGAGAAAGAAAACAAATACTCGACTATTGGCATCCAGTGGCTTGAAGTTCCTGGAACAGGGCCTAGGATTGCAGAAAGAGCATGGGAATCGGCCAGTAAACATTGGACAAGAGAAGCTGAAAATACTACAGTATTTCGAAACAACCCTGAATTTATACGTGCAACCACTGCAGGAGCTTTAGAAGATGATTCTCACATTCGAGAGAATATGATTCAGAGTTCTTCCTATTCATTTTCTTCTCTCTGCAACATGCAAAGCTTGATCTTTATGGATCCGAGCACATTCTTATAGTCACTCTTGTAAATGACCTTATTGATTGCATCATTTCTGAAGAATACACAAGAAGTGGTTCACATTCAGAACAAAATCATGATAGAGAATGCCATTCTAGCAGAAGCCAAGGCTCTCCCTCAAAGGTATCACAGATATCATTTCTCTTGGAGTGTAAGGTTGTCGATATCGCAATACATTTGGAAGATTTAGTGGATGTAAGGGCATCAATTAAGAAGGAACTTCCTGGTTTTGGACTGATTTTAGCCTAAGAGTTAAGAAATTTGCTATTTTTCAGTGTCGAACCTCGGAGGCAACTCTGATGCCTCCTATTTTTGGTTGACTCATGATGAGGGATTGCTGCAAGGAACATTGGGTGACAGAATGAAAAAATCTTCTGAAGCAGATCAGCATTTTTGTTTACTACATTGCAAAAATAGTGTTTTAGGGCGTGGTGATGGGGAAGGTGCTAATGTATTGTCTAGTGGTAATGCAGGAGCGACAATCATAAATGTTAACCACCCACAACAATTTGAGAGTCTTACGACTGTTATAATCCGCTGCAGTACTCTTGTTGCTCCTGGAGGTCGGCTTGACTGGTTGGCTGCAGTCATCTCATTCTTTAATCAATCTGCTGATGATAAGCATCAAAGTACTCGTAGTAGTGTGCGGGAAGGTGCTGATACTAATTCATACGGCAGTTCCAATGTATCTTCCTTTTTACTAGAATTAGTAGATGTTGCTGTGAGTTATGAGCCTTTTCTTAGTGCGTCAAATGTAAGCAGTTTCATTACAGGTGTGCCACCAAATTCTTGCAGCCTTGGTAATCTTATCGAAGAGGAATGTTCACCAGTGGCATGTATTTTAGCCGCAGCTTCAGTCTGTCTTTCAATTCAGACAAAACCAAATACTGTCAACAAAGAGTATACTATCTTCTTCCAAGATGTGGGCCTTTTGGTCTTAGATGTATCAAAACGGCAAAATGACAAGAATGATTATGATGCAAAATCATTACATTCTGAAGGGTATGTGAAGATTGGTGAAGAGGCGTCAATGAAAGTGATGGTAAGAATGAATTGTCAGGATGACCTTCTTTGGGAAGTTACATGCAAAGAATATCATATTTTGTTGAAAACATGCCATGACACGACTGCAGCTCTTATGCGCCTGATTGCGCAACTTCAACAACTTTTTGCACCCGATTTTGAAGAATCTTTTGTACATTTACAAACAAGGCGAAGGAACGGAAAGCAGGTAAGTTCAGTGGAGGTGAACAGAGAAAAAACTGAGGTTTCATCCCAAGTCAGGAGTAATGGGGATGCATTAAAGGAGGTTACGGCTGGTCATCATAATTGTGAATGTACACCAGCTGGGTTGTTGGATGGCGTACTTGAAAATGCTTTTTCTCAAGAGTTGACTTTAAAGTAGGTGAAAATGGTCCAATTTTGGGTTCCACATGCAAAGGCCGGTCTCATTTTCCTCTACGTGGACCTGTTCTGGAGGAAGGATGTTCTCTGGAATGTACTGCATCTACATCTGTCACAAATGTAGATTATACAGCAAAAGACAGAATGCCCTGCGAGCCTAAATCAGGCATTCAAGTGGGGGATGTAGATGTCTCATGCCAGGAAAAGAATTGCTTTTCATTTATAGAAGATTATTACTATCCCGAATTGTTTTCCAGGTCACAAAGGTCCGAAAGCAAGAAACTAAAGGTTGGGGAATCTGAGAGGCCTATAATAACCAAGACCTCAATCCCAACTGATGTTGCAGATGGAAAGGGTGTGTGGTATGGCACCACAGTGAGAGTCTTGGAAAATCATTGTACAGAAGTTAATTTCCAGAATAGTGCTAAACTGCAAGGGAAGGGAGATAACTTGTACAGGGCCATGGGATCTTCTCCCGTGGCTTGCAAAAATTTGCAGCTACAAGGTCGAATTTTACTTCAGAACTTCAGTGTCAAATGGAGGATGATTGCAGGTGCAGATTGGTCTGCCTTGAAAAATGTGGCTCTCTTCCTGCACATGGAGAATGTGCAAGAAATGAAAGTACATGCTTGGAAGTTGAGTTGCATGGAGTAGACTTTGAGTATGATGTCTTCCCTGACAATGGGCCTTATGCATCAAAAATTTCCATTTCAATACATGATCTCTTAATTTTGGATTATAGTGAAAATGCCCCTTGGAAAAAGGTATAAATTTAGTCCAGCAACATAATCTGCACAGTAGGAATTGTACATTTGTTCTATATCCCAATTTCTTGTAGAGAGTATTGGCATGTAATTTTGCTAACCCTATCCTAATTTTCAAAGGTATTGCTCGACTATCATACAAGATCGCATCCCAGAGAGTCATCTGCAAAAGCATTGAAATTACAGCTAGAAGCTGTAAAGCCGGACCCTTCAACTCCACTCGAAGAATATAGGTCAGCGTTCTTTTTTATTTCAGATTTTAGTATAGTGCTGTATTCTATTATTTACAAGAACTGCAATATAAAATTAAAATCATTTCACCATTTATTCCTATCATATTTTATAAGCTTTAGAAATATTCTGCATATGTGGCTGAATTGTTCATTTGCATTTTGTATGTGTTGAAATCCTCTAATTGAATCAAGCTATCAACTCGCTCTGTTACAGGCTATCTGTTTGGCTTTCCTTTTTAAGGATAATATTAGGCCTTGCACTCGAAGTACAGGTCTTGTATTCTACTTAAAATGCTCTCAAGCACAGTTCGACTGAAGTAAACAGAACTTGTCAGGGTTATGCTGTATAGTCATGTCAGTCTTTGTTGGTGCTCTTAACAGATGGTTTGTGGTTCTGTGTAATTTATTTTTGATGGAAATTGCAGGGGTACTTTAAGTTCAGGATTTGTAGCCTTGCATCTAATGCCTGGTTCCTGATAGTATGATTCAAATGAGGCCTTGATTTTTGTTTTCCTCCTTACTTGTAAACTGATTAGGGAAACAGATGTATGTTTTGTGGGAATTTGCCTGATATAATCTTGAGACTATTGACTGAAATAGCAGGGGTAATTACAGTTCAGGATTTATAGATATTGTGGGGTTAGATATTTTTATGCTCCTACATTATCCATTGGAGTTGCAAGCAAACTCCATGTTTATGTTTATGTGGCCTTGTGTAATTTCTTTTGACAGAAATAACAGGGTTAATTACAGTTCAGAATTTGTAGCCTTGCATCTAATACCTGGTTCCTGATACAATGTTTCAAATGAGGCCCCGATTTTCTGTTTTCCACTTCACTTGTAAACTGATTAGTGAAAATGATGCATGTTTGTGGGAATTTGCATGATATCTGTTCAGACTTTTGTCTATGAGACATTGTGGTGTTTGATAATTATGTTCTCCTACATTATCCATTTGTGTTGCAAGCAAACTCTATGTTTATGTATTGACTCATTGAGTGCTAATTTAAATATATCATTTTTTTTTGGCTTGTTACAGGAGCAATGAAAACATTAGCTTATTTGTTTTGCCAACTCAAGGAATGCCTGCTAATCACTTTGAAATTTCTATTTTTCAGGTTACTTGTGAAGCTGCATCCCTTACGTCTACATCTTGATCAAAGCCAGCTCGATTTTTTAATTAATTTTTTTTACCAATTAGCATCTTCTTCTTCTGTACAAAGAGATCCATCTTGTCACGTGTCATGTGGCAGTGGTAGTGTGGTTCATACTACCAATTCAAGGGAGCTGAGTACAGATTACAATCTTCTCCCCTTCTTTCAGGTACTAATAGCCCCCTGGCCAGAAAAATATTCATCATTAATTATGTTTTTGTTACTATGTATTCTGTCTTCTCTGTTTATCGTACACCAGAGGGACATGCCACAATCTAAACCGGCTGAAACATAAATTGAGGAGAAGAATTATTTTATTCACAGCTAAATATTGTTGAATATATTATGGTTGACTGAATGTGCAATAGATATGCCGCACAATTGCAATTGCAGTTGAAAGCTCAATAGATGAACAAATGTTGTAATATATTAGGGGTTTGTAATTTTTCATTTTCACTGCCAAAAATGTTAGGAAACTTTTGTAAAAATGTCCAAAAGTTTCACTTGCATTAGTTTTCTGAATGTAATGAATGGTATAAAGTGTATTGGGGAAGGTATTAGGCTGTATTATGTGGGAAAGGTAAATTTGATGACGGCGTCCATCCAATCCTCTGAAAATGGCTTGTAGTGAAGTAGACATTTACATTTAGCTAATAATATGCAAGAAAATGTGACTGAAACTAAATGACATTGGAGTTTTCCTTGCCAGACATATCGTTTTGTGGATCAGTGAGTACATTAAGAAAACATACATCTATAATATATATTTATACATCTATACTTGTCTACCATACCAGTTGCAGTATGTATGTTGACTTGTAATCCTATAGGCTAGAAAAAGTAAATACTAAAATGTATGAGAATTGGTTTAAATTAGGTGAGCTCTTCAACTTCCATTACAGCCGGAGAGTTTTCTTGAAAATAAGAAATTCAAAAGAAAGTATGCAGACGATATAGAAGTACTAAAAGTCTACCACACAACATAAATAAATTTGAAATTGGTTATAATGGTGATAATCACCTACTCAATGATCAATAAAAGGCATACTGTGATTGATAAAAATTAAAATATTAAAATGTTTTACTATACATGCAATTAATATACGTCATCACAAGTATCTTGATCATCTTGGTTTTATATATGTATATTGTGCATGCAAGTACGCCGATAGGTGTAACCTACAATGGCAGCCAGGGGTGTTGGTGGAGTGTAATAGTGTGAGATGTCAATAAAAATGGCCAACCTTAATTATGGCGTCCATTTGATCCTCATAGGGAAGTTTCTTCTTGCATGGAGAAGGTGATCAAAAAATTGCAATATCTGAGCATACAGTGGAGTTTGGAGCCTGTATTTTTCGTAAAAAGAGTTTTTGAGCTCGATTTAATGGTGCATCTAGATTGAGGCCATTTGTCAGTCAATGGAAAATTTGTGGAGAAGTCAATGGAGTCATTAACCAGTGTGAAACTCTTCATTGAGTGTAACTATGTGACAAATTCAAGATAGGTGCCTCAAGATTGATACATCGTGGCATTTTTCAGATAGATATATTTAAGATAACTGTACTAGTATATTTATACGTGCAGTTAATGTGCAAGTATGCATACACATAAGATTTATTTTATGTATGCGAGAAATATATATCATAAATGATATCTTGGAATGGTCATCTGAGTATGAGGAATGACATTAATGATAAGACCCCAAGCCTGAAAAATGTAATGATGAAAATACTGCCACACCTTTTTGGGAATGTAAATTTAGTGATGATGGACCAATCATCTGGAAAGGGTTAATCGAAGAGTTGAAAACAAGAAACAAGAAAATGTAATTGACTCTAAATTACATGGTGGGCATCCATTCCAAATCATCCATTATGTGGAATGTTGAGAACTTTAAGAAATATCTGTCACGTACATATCTCTGTACTTGTACACTGTCTGATATATCAGTTGTATTTACATTTCACTTGTAAGTCTCTAGGCTTTTAAAACAAGTAGTCTATTTCGAAAATGCCATATCTAGTGTATTATTTTTTTCCATGACAAATCTACAGGCAAAATCTCAGACATGCACACGATGCTCAACAACCTATGATTTTTTTTTTAATCTTGATGCTCCTGTAATATGTAAGCTAGGGTTTTGGGCCCAATCGAATATATCATGGAATGAATAATTGAGAGCTAATAAACGAAAATCCTAAACAGTCCTAAATTATTATATATCTCAAGTGTTGAACATAACAGACATTAGAATTTGACAAAGTACAATTAGGGTTAGAGAGGAACCAAAATATGCAGACAAAAAATGTGACAGAGTGCTCAAATTGCGTGCAGAGGTGGAATAGTGTGTCGTCAAGTTGCTTAGAAAATTTTAGGATTTGGAAGCTTGCGCTGGATGTTTTCCTAGGAAGATGGACAGTACCATGGCTGAAGGGCTATGAACTTGTCCTCCTCATAATTTTGTACTGCTTCAACTTTTTTGAACAGGTTTGCCTGTCTCTGCACTTTTGTTTTCTGGATTTGGAATCTTGCAATGACTGTTTCTGAATTAGAAAAGGCTTCTTCTTGCTTCAAAACCCCAGCCTTGTGCCCTTGACCTAAAAAGGGGTTAGCAAGGTTGGACGGGATTGCCTCAACACACCCCTGTTGATGTGATGAGCGCTTCGCTACATTTCACTACTCCGAAGAGGGATCAAGCTGTGTGTAGTTCCCCAAACCTATGATGAGATGTGGCATAATATATGTTAAAAAAATTAGCCCTTGATTTGCACTTAACATTTGGCAACATGCACTTTGGACTTTTGTACTTTAAAATTAGGCTCAATATGTGTGATCTAGGCCATGCTTGGCTGTCTTTTGATGTGTTTCCCACAAGATCCCTAGATGCCCCTAATAGGTTAGGGTGCATTTGTATTTATAGGTGACCTTTTGTTTGTTTTCCAGCTCTACTGACCCAAAAGTCTCGCCTAGGTCGATTGAGCTAAGTAACCCCTTTGAAAATGTGTCTAATTGCATGCTAGGGGACAAGTTCGGAGATGGACCTGTCCAGGGTGTGACAAAATCTTGTCCAAGACAAGCGGAGGTCTATATACATGTTCAATAGCACGTGTAGTGATTTTTGAGGAGATACGCTGGAGAATGGTTGTCATCTAGTGGATACAGGGTGCGGGATAGAGTAGGAAGGTGCATTTAGGTGGTCAATAAGTGCAAAATGCCATATTGCCAAGTGCCCAAACCAAATTTCGGTACAGCTCCCTTAAAAGTACATAGAGTGTACTACACTTCACAAAATAAATTAACATATCTCATCATTAAAACTTGATCATCTCTTTTGAAATTGAAATTCCCTAAATATATTATTTTTAGTCAAATTCTTAATAATCTATTATACCACCAGTTTTTATAATCTGTAAGCCTTAGTTGTAGCTATATACTGTAAAGTAGCTTTATACACACAGGCTCACAAGCTTGAGGACAACTGGTAATCTGATGATTATTCTAAGCCTGTATTGAGTGGAGATATCTTGTTTACCGAGCTTTTAGTTTTGAATACTTACCGAAATATTTTGCACAGGATTATCTTGGATTTTTTTAACTATGAAATTATATTTTCCTTTTGTACCAGAAATGTGAAATATGTCCACTGACCATCCATGTTGACTATGTCGCTCGTCGAGTTGATTTCGTTGCATTACAGCGGGGCAATTATGCTGAGCTTCTTAATCTAATTTCGTGGAAGGTATGCAGTCTTACTTATTATAGATTTATTGTATCATTGTTGTTATCCTTTTGGCTTGTAATCAGACTAACTTTGCAGGCGGGTGAGTCCAGCTATGTTGCTTTATTGTAAAAAAATGTCTCTGCTTCAGATTAGGAGACAGGTGACATACGTGGGCAAAGTATTTAGGCAATTTTAATTCAATATTCTTGTGCAATTTCACTTTATTTACTGTGATTAATACATCTAATAAATAAATTTGCTGATTGACGTTGTTTTTGTGAAATGCTAAACTTTTTCATGGCATCTTCTTGGTCTTGCTAAATCCACTCTTTTGCATATAGGGTTTGTTACAAACTAATATCAGAGAAGCATCTCAGTTTCTTCATACACCCTAGCTGGTTCTATTCCTACGTGACTTGCTATTCTGTTAATTTACTCTCTAAATCTAGTATGTGGGCCAAATTTCTACTCTAATTACCCGTTTAACTTGCATCTATTATACCAGTTTATAGCTGTTCCCAAAGCTCATCTAGAGCTATCTATGTAGCCATAGCTATGTTTGCTGAAGCCATTTCCTTTCTTTTTACCAGTGCCACTGCAACTGTACTTTTCAGACCACTCCAAGGCACATGGATATCAAGAATATTAATGGCCACCCCCCAGTGTGAGATTGTGGTTATTATTTCACCTATGTTTAGTTTCACATATAGAATACCTAAACACGTGTTCCAGATTTTTCTTGGAAAATTTCCAATTGCACACAGATTTTGCGGTTTACCGACACACATACTAAATCTATGACACGTTTCATTCCTTAACTGATTCAAGTGTATAAGGAATGTGGAGAAATGTAGATCTGTGAATGTAAACTTATGTTTATGTAAGCATCCATTCTGTTCTGTAACATAGGAGTATACTGATTAATAATCACTCTTTTCTGTTGGTCTCTTATTGTGATCACCGATTCGTTTCTCCACTAACATATTCATAATCATCCTTTGTTTAAGACTTAAACTAGGATGAACAATAACACCTTGCATATCATCAGAAAATATATACCTTAAGGCCATAACGATTCTTGAAACACTTCCAATTAACACATCATATGTTGGTGTAAGGTGAAATGAACTGCAAATATTACTAGGTTATTCTTGGATGTCCTATCATCTAAGTTTAGTTATCCTTTTTTTTTTTTTTGGCAAATTGCAATCTTGTTTTAAAGTGTCATATATTTTAAAGGTTTTTAAATCATTAAACTATTCTATTCATTGTCTAATTGTTGGGAAATTGCCAGATATTATTCATCAGGTCACAGAAATCCTTTCTGAGATTTTGACCTTCTGAACAGGGTAGTAAATGTTAGTAGTGAAACTAATAAATAGCTCTATTTATGGAGGACCTTATAAAACTTGGATTTTCCACAGGGTATTGATTTGCATTTAAAACGCGTTGAGGCTATAGGGGTTTATGGCTGGACGCGTGTTTCAGAAACTGTCATTGATGAATGGGTGGAGGATATCACACAGAACCAGGTTATTCATCACCATCCTTCAATTTTATATATCTCATTCATAACTTCAATTATTTTAATACCTGTTCAGAACACTGAAGTAAGTCAGTTATCCCCATTGAATAAAATGTGGTTACCAATATCTCACAATATCACATAAATAATTAATGTTTTACACTCTATAGGTGCACAAGCTGTTTAGAGGGGCCACTCCTATTCGGTCTTTATTTGCAGTTGGTTCTGGTGCTGCTAAATTGGTTTCTGTTCGGCTGAGCATTACAGAAAAGATCGACATTTACTCAAAGGAGTGCGGAAAGGTTTGATATAATGTACTGCCTTTCTTTTCATTTGAATTGTCATAATTTCTTTGCTTTGGTTGCTTTTAAGTTCACATATTTATGTAGATACGTGCAATGTACTTTTAGTGCATGCATTTCCTCCACCACTTAGGCAAATATGGTTTGAACCTGCTGCATTTGAGCTCTTGGCTAGAAGCAGAACTGACCTGAACCTACAAGAACTTAAATTGTAGGCATGGTTTGGCCTGTTTGATTTGCTGAGCCTTGTGAGTGTTATGGATGAGCAGATTAATGCTTTTTGTAAATTAAATATTATCTAGCTTAGCCTTAAATATTATCTTATGCCAAATGTTATAGCCCTTTTAAACTACATGCTAAATTGCCAATGCTCGTGGCTAATATGTAGGAGTAACCCTCTTACCTTGCTTTAACCTTAATGTCTTCAATTGGGAGACATTTTAATGTAGATGACATTTTGATATAAAACAAGTAAAAGATGATAGACAATTTGTGTGATTGTGTGTGATGCTTTGTTGAGCTGGATCCGAATCGTATCTGGTCTAAGCTCATATTTTTCTTGTAATTGTGAGGTAAAATATGGGCAAAATTCATGCCATAGACTGAAGGCGATTGTAGTATCTTTTACTATTATGTTTTGCAACATGGATGTATTTTGGTTGTTGCAAAATATATAATAAATACGGCTTACATAAAGTGTATGATAGGGTCATAGGCACAGAGAAAATAAATGGAAATTACAGAAGTGGCGTGCTCTGCATTTTACTAACCAAATAATGACATCTGACGGAAAATCTAAAGAAGAGATTAAATTAGGATTGAGAGTTTGTTCATATTTGATCCTACATTGCTTGCTGCGTTGTACATATATCTAAACTGCAAGCATGGTCTTAAATCTCATTTTCAATCTGAACCTGATTGCGGGTGTCCATGTCTGAGGATTTCCCCCAATCTACTATAAACTTTCCAGCATGTTTATGGTTTTCAGTGGGTTCTCAAAGGTGACCATCCTCACATATTGTGTATGATGATCATCAGATTGATCACCATATTGGAGGTTGGCAAACTCCTTTTCATTAACCCGTGGATGCACTGCCATCTTTTCAAATGGGAACTTCCAATAGCTTGGTCATGTTTAGAAGTTTTCTTCGACTGTTGGATACCATTTTCCAGTGCTAAAGAATGTCTGCTCATTTACAAATTTGGCGAAATTTTGGAGAATAATGTAGGCCCCATAGACAGATCAAATTGCACTTGATGTTGTTTGTTGTGACATAGTTACTTATCCAAGTGAAGCCAAACATGATCTGTTTGGAAAGATTGAGGTAGTTGATGGCTGACATGGAGTTCCTGAATTTGGCCTTGTTTGTTGTAGAATGTTTGGAATTTGGGTGTGAAGCCTAGCTATGTTCTATGCAAACAAAGGAGCTTTGTGCTACTCCTTTTGTCGGCGGACTGTATCTAGTGCATGTTATCCCAAATTCACACTCCTTGCAATTTTGGATAACTCAACAAAAATGGACTTAGCCATTTTTGCTTTGGAATAGCCGCGAGACACTGATTCAGTTTATCGCGGAGTGTAGAAACTTAGTGTTCTACGGGTTCTCCTTACCCGCGGAACAAAGAAGCATTAGTTCGGGACTTGGGCGGAATTTTGGTGTGGATTGACCTTTGCAGCACCAAATCAGTCTTGTGAGTCAAAAGCAAGTCAGAGCAATGCAGATTTCAGGCCCGCAAAAGTTTGGAAATCAGCTAAGGACAGAGTCTGCGGAGCAAAGAAATGAGAAGCTTAGTGCTTTGCGGCTTGGAAGCATAATGTCATGCGGACCCGTTATACATAGCATCCCACAAAGTTGGTCATATCCATGGAATCAAGGGAGAAGTCCGCCAAGTAGAAGCTGCGATGTGAAAAGGTAGTGGCACAAAACACTATGCAGCAAAGGAAATGGAATTGAAATGCAACTAAGGCTGGAAGCTGCGAAACACTATCCTCGTGTTTTGTAGGTTTCCCAATTATAGTGTTACGCATTTTCTCTTGAAACCGTGGAATGATGGAACATAGCCGCATAACAAAATGACCACAAAATGGGGTTAGAAGCTGTGTAACCAAAGAAAAATTGGCGGGTGAACAAGGGAGAAGATTGTGAATGGTTTTAATGTATCATGGGGGTCGAAAATAATTCCGCGCATCATCCCGAGAGCGGTAAGGCATGCGGAAGCATAGAAACTGCACCTAATTTGAAAATCAAATGACAACCACTCCACCAACCAGAATTAATGAAATGAGGGCACCATTTTACGATTTATAAAATCTAATGGTGTGTGATTTTGTTCATGTTAGGCACCCATATCTCTCTACAAGCAATTATGGCGATTAATCTTCGATGGTTGAACTTCTCCTTTTGGTGCCTCTCTCTCCTCTCTTATTCTTCTCATTTCTCTATAAATATGGAACTCACGCTTGTAAAAGAGGATCCTCTTTGTTGTAATGACACCATGCCAAAATGGTGGCCGATTTTCCATGAGTTTCAGACGTCTAATTTGGTCTCTACAATGTATTCTTGCCTTCTGCCAGGAATGTAATGGTCCGTGCATATCTTTAAGCAATAAAATCTGTTTTGTGGCTATTCTTTGCCCTAGCTCGTTTTATTTGCATTCTTACCCAAAAGCATTGACTGCTCATCTATTTTGTGACAAATCAGAGGGTGTTGTTTTTTGGCGACAAAGTTTTGGCATGCCCGTTGGGACAAGATTGAAGAGCTTTACATCTTCATTTCACCAAGTTTGATGTGTTCTTGGTGATATTCAGCCTTTGAGGCATTTTCTTAAGCGCATCTGGCGACCCCACATTGATTCAAAAAATCCATTTTCTCACCTAGCAGACCATTTCCTTTCTTTCCATCATTTCATTTTCTTTCCCATGAAGTTGTGTAGTCATGACTTCATTTCTTCATTTTTCGAGTTTCGCCTGCAGCAATGCGATTTAAATCCGCCTTGAACCTTCCAAAATCCATCTTCGGACTGTTTTTACATATCTCTAGATCAGTTTTATGATCAAAATCAGATTGAAAATGCGTATTCTTATGAGTCAAATGCAAATCATTGTGGTTATTCAACAAACCATGGAGCTATTCAAGAGTGGGAGTATGCGCCTTTGAGGTCATCTTATGCTGAAGAAAATTTGAGAGCGAGTTCGAAGATGGAGCAGATCTTGCAGGTTGTCAAGGAGCAACTACAAATCTTGCAAGCTAAACAACTTGGTTTTAGGCATCCTTGTCCATGGGAGGTCCTATACCTAGTTGGCTTAGCCCACAACAAAGGCTTGAGGTAATGAGTGAGTCTTTCACTCAAATGGTTGATTTTATTGTATCTTTGCATGCATTAGAAGCTAATGAGCATAAGGTTGAGGAACCATGTCAATGGGGATGTTCCTACTTACCTTCCTATCAGTATCGAATGCCCATACCTTATCAACCACCTCAACCCAAGGTCAAAGTTCCCAACTTTCTAAAAGCTTCTCCTTCCATTCCCTCTCCTCTGAAGAAGAAATCACACCTTCCCTTTCCTTGTAACCATTGCAATATCATGTTGAAACCCAACCCACCCTCCACTTGCATTCCCAAATCCATTTTGGGAAGAAAATAATAAAAAAACTAGTCAAGGAGGGCAGCCTATTGAAGAACCCAACAAAGAAGAACTTGTGCAAAATTTGAAGGATTGGGCTTCAAAATTTGAATCTAATTAGATGCCACAATTGGTTAAACCTTCAACAGAGGTTGGGGTTGAAGAACATAAGGAGGAAGATGTGTGTTTAGAGAAAAAAGATGAGGATGATCAACAATCTCTCCATTCTGAGTGTAGTGTGCATGTTGGCACCATACTTTTATAGGTTGTTGGTTTGTCTTCACAAGAATCAAATATGGATGAAGAAGATAAACCATTCAAGTTTTGGATGAAGAAGAGATGATAGAAAGCTTCTTGCTTTCTTTTGATGGCGAGATTACAAATATTTCTTCTCCTTCGTCCTCCTGTGAACCTGATTTTGTAGATGAACCTGCCATGGAGGAGTGCACCAAAGAAGAGCATGCTGCTCAAACTTGTCTCTAGGAGGGAAAAGGGGAGGAGTTTGATCATTCAAACTTCATGATGGATGAAAATGAGGAAGAAGTTGGTGACGCCATTGCAAAACCGGTCATCATGGAAAATATAGAGTTGTTTGAAGAAGCGAAACGAGTTCCCATCACCTCCAAACCTTCAACAAGAAGAAAATGTGTCTACCAACTCCATTCTTGGAGTTAGATGCAAAGAAGATGGGCAAAATCATAGGATCATGCCATGTCCAATCGGATACTTGGTTGATTTTGAATCAAATTCGAGTTGCGACCGGTCATGCTCATTTCGAGCATAAGGATGAACTACAATGTGCCAAAGGTCAACAACAATGCCTCCCAAGTCCAAATCTAGAACAACTAAAAAGGTATTCTTTCTTTTTTTAGCTGATGCTTTGAGGAATGGGGTGGAAAACCAACTTCAAAACAATTTTCCACTCTCATTAAAGACCATGTTCAGTGTCACATCAATTACATGGTCCATCTTGTAAAAAAGGAAGCTCTTTTCCCCTACTTGTTGCGGAGTTTTGTTTAGCTTCCTTTGCCTTTGGTTAGAGTAGGGTAGTGTAGGTTTGTTTTCAGTAGAACAAGTTCTTGTGCACACTCTGTGTGTCTCCTCTTGGAGCATGTATGATTTTCATGTTTGTATATAGTTTTGTGCCTTTTGTTGTTGCACATTCTAGTTCGAGAGCATGTTTCATGGCGGAATCGGATAGTTGGAGCAGTTTCTAAGTTTTATTCAGAGCTCCACAAATCAATTTCAAGTAGTTCCAGGTCAGCTTTAAGTTTAGACGGATTTATGCGACAAACTTTCAGAGGAAGAGATCAGTTTCTTCAAGGTTAGGCTTGACTCGATGCCCAATGGATGCTTCAAGGCAATTGGTATTTATCATCTAGCAGGTAGATGTCCCCCGGAGGTCGCCAAAGTTATCTCAAATTCGCACTCCTTGCGATTTTGGATAACTTATCGAAAATGGAAATAGCCATTTTTGTTGTGGAAAAGCATGAAGACAACGATTCAATTTTTGCGGAGTGTAGAAACTTTAGTGTTCAGATTTTCCTAACTTGTGGAACAAGCGAACATTGGTTTGGGACTTGGGTAGAATTTTGGTGTGGATTGACCTTTGCGAACACCAAATCGGCTCGCATGAGTCAAAAGAAGTCAAAGCACCGTGGATTTCGGGCTGCAAAATTTTTGGAAAGCATTGAGGACAAAATCCGTGGAGCAAAGAAATGAGAAGCTTAGTGCTTTGCGGCTTGGAAGGACAATGTCATGCGGACCCATTATACATAGCATCCCGTAGAGTTTGTCAATTCTGGAATCAAGGAGAAGTTTGCCAAGTAGAAGCTTCGATGTGAAAAGGTAGTCTTGCAAAACACTATGCAACAAAGAAAATGAAATTGAAATGCGACTAAGGTTGGAAGCCGCGAACACTATCCTAGTGTTCTATTGGTTTCCCAATTATAGTGTTACACCTTTTCTCTTGAAACCGTGGAATGACGGAACATAGCATGCATAACAAAATGGCTGCAAAATGGGGTCGAAAGCGTGTAACAAAGAAAAATCGAAGTGGTGAACAAGGAAGAAGAGCGCGTATGGTTTTAAAGTATCGCGAGGATCGGGAATGATTCGCACATCATCCCGAGAGTGGGAAGGCATGCACAAATCATAGAAACCACGCCTAGTTTGAAAATCAAATGACAACCACTCCACCACCTGAATCAATGAAATGAGGGCATTGTTTTACGATCTGTAAAATCTAATGGCACACAATTTTGTCCATGTCAGGTGCCCATATCTCTCTGCAAGCAATTATGGCGATTGATCTTTGATGGTTGAACTTCTCCTTTTGGTGCTTCTCTCCTCACTTCTTCCCATTTCTCTAGAAATATGGAACTTGCGCACTATAAAAGAGGATCCTCTTTGTTGTAATGACATCGTGCCAAAATGGTGGCCGACTTCCATGAGTTTCATACGTCTAATTTGGTCTCTACAATGTATTCTTGTCTTCTACTAGGAATGTAATGGTCTGTGCATATCTTTAAACAATAAAATCTGTTTTGTGGCTATTCTTTGCCCTAGCTCGTTTTATTTGCATTTTTGCCTCTCTGTTTTCTTTTGGCATGTTGTGCGTAATTTCTACTTGTAGGTTCCATTTTTCTATGTTGTCAATGTGTGGGAAAGGTGAATCTACATGGTTCTTGTCTGTGGCACTCATGTTTTCCCTCTCTCCCATGTTTTCTCCCTTTCCTTCCCCTTGTGGAGAGCGATCAACCCCTTTTTCTGGTGCTATCACCACCCTTTTAGCTTAGGATTTCCCTTCCATGCAATTTCTAACCCTATCTCTCTCCCCTGGTCCCTTGGAATGTGTAGATTAGGATTAATTATTTGCATTTCTAGTTTTAGGAGTAGTTTTAGCATTAGGAATAGGTAGAGGAACGAGCCTTCTCTAGAGGTTTGTCTCAAGTGGCAAGTCCCACAACTTGAGATAAGATAAGATAAATATATTAATGTCCAACAAATGACCACAAAAGTAGGTCAATGGGACTGCAGTCCAAACAATATACAAAGTGCAAGTGGGGAAGACTCAAAACGAGTTCCCGAGAACAGAAGAGAGAGAAAAAGAGAAGAACAAGAAAAAAATCCCATGTTACCTAAAAGCACTGATTGCTCATCTATTTCATGACAAATCAGAGGGTGCTGTTTTTTGGCGACAACAGTGTTGGTAGCCATAACAATCTTTGAAAAGAAAATGTTCCATATAGATATGGGCAGCCTAGCTATAGCTTATGCTGAATGATGTGCATGCAGTTGTCCCACTGCTTTTCCGTTGATGATAGTGGTGTAGAGCATGGACTTAAGGTATGATTAACAACTTTAGTCTTTCCCTTAGTTTGCAAATGAAATGAAATGGAGAAGCACGATTAACAACCAAGAAGCTTCAACAATGATTGCCAAAGTGAGTCAAGAAGTGTGCTGTAATAAATAAAATATGATAATAGTTAGCAACACATAGTTTCTCAGAATGGGCTTGGGAATAAATGGCAGCCTTCGGAGCATCAAATATCTTTGTGTGTGGCATGAAGGTTTCTGTTTTGGAAAATTGGCAGGCAACCACAAAGATGCAATCATGCTGATGCTGAATATTGTGATGAATGGCCAAAATTTTTGGTCATTTTTAAGACACTAATATTTAAATCTTAACTAAAATATATCTAGTTTCACTCAGTTGAGGAGGTCATTTTGGTCACACCTGCACAAACTTACCATGTTTTCTTAGCATTTAAATGCAAGTGGTGAGAAGTGCAAGTTCGTAGAAACCTCATGAAGTCAAATGGACAATACAATTAGACCTGGGTCACGGGCTTACCTTAGGGCAGCTTGTAAACATGAAGGGTTAGCCTTTGGAGGTATTGGGGCCCCAATGACAACCCATTAATTAATTAATTATTAAAAAACAACAGTAACTAGTTCAGATTCGTAGAAACCTCATGAGGTCAAATGGACCCTACGATTAGATCTGGGTCATGGAGCTTACCTTAGGTTGCTTGTAAACTTGAAGGGTTAACCATTGGAGGTTCTGGGGCCCCAATGACAGCCCATTAACATAATTAATTACTTAAAAACAGCAGTATCTAGTTCAGATATCTTAAATACATCTATCTGAAATAGGCTGAGAGATATCAATCTTAAGGTTATTATCTTGGATTTTTACCATATTGATTAATAATTCCACTGTTTTCTCTGCCAGTTCCCCATTGGCTGGGGAAAAATGGTATCCATCTAGCTAAAGCACTGTGTCTGGCTTGAAAAAAATCTTTCTGGGAAAAAAAAGCAGGCTCTAAATTCCACAGTATGGCCAAGATATTACGATTGACTTCTCCAACAAATTCCACCATAGGGCCAAGATATTACAATTGCTTAAGCACTGCATTTGTGGCATACTTCAAAGCGCAGGTCTCAACCTCATATAGTTGCTCAGAGTAGAAAAACTAAGAGTGTCTTTCAGAAGACTAAATGCTTGGGTGGGAGTCCTTCCCATGTGAATAGTTATGAATCTTTGAGAAAACTCCTGTCAATGGAAATGCTAGAGGAGTGAACCACTTGTGAAGGGCCATAACTATATCTAGATCAACATGTACTCCATGGTCGCCAACATAGTTACCAAATCTGGCCGGATCTGCACAAAATCCGGCCGGATCCGGATTTTTCAGCCAACCCAGATAAATTCTGTTTGGGTCGGCCCTAATTTAGGAAAAAAAATTATTTTTAATTTTTAAAATTTTCTATAGTTTTCTGGAAAAAACAGTCAACTATCAACCTTATATATTAAAAATATAACATTTTACATTACATTATTAAATTTTTCATTGTATTTGTCAAATTTTCATATTTATAAAATTCAACTCATATATATTTCGGACCGGATTTTTCCGAACTTTTTCAAGAATTCGGTTTCGGATTTTTTTGCCCTCCCGAATGGATCTGGATTTCCGGACCTGGTAACTATGGTTGCTAATGAGGAAGCCCATGCACTTGATTGAGGTTTTCGAAAGGAATTCATTTGGTTTAGAGCTAGTATTGGTGAAGAAGATCTAGAATTTTCTGCACATGGACCATGTGGCTGTCCTAAGTTTTGTTGTAGATCAAGATGTCATCTAGATAAATGACGAGTGTTTTAATGCTGCACAGTAATGCATTGGTGAGGCTGAAAGGCATATTATCAAACTCTCTTAGAGCCCAAACTTTGTCTTCAAGGTTGCCTTCCCTGTGTCACTGGGCACCTTGCGGACTTGGTGATATGTAGAAGCCAAGCTAAGTTTAGTGATGGCTTCGCATCTTGAAGCTAGTTGAGAAGGCATTTGTTCTTAGGAACTGGGTAGCTGTTTATTGATTTTGTCGAGAGCATGATAATCAGTTATTATCCTTTACTCATTATGCCCTTTCTTTGGAACAAGTAAAGTAGGTGATCTGCAAGGAAAAGTGCTGGGCGACATCTTTCCCCTTTTGAATAATCACTTGATTTGGTGTTCATCTCAACACTCTTGAGTGGATTTAGTGTGGTAAGATGGTCGATTATGAAATTGAGATACCAACACAAGATCAATAGAATGTTGGATGATCCTCAAACGAGGAGGTATTTTGGGCTCTGAAACAGCAGAATACACTTTAAAATGACTAATGATTGTTGTGGTGAGTGCTCCTAAGCATTATTTTCCTTAGCTTCTTGAATGAATAGTTGAAAATTTATGCAAGTTGACATGTTTGATCACTTGCATACTGGAGAGTAGGACTAACAAAAGAAGTCAGTTGTACCAATAAAATTCTTCTAGTATCGAACTGCAGCAATCCAATTGAGTGACCTCAAAAACAATTGTGTCAATTGTGACGCAGTGGCAAATTACACGAAGCACTTGCAATAGAAAAGGGTGGGTGTCGATGTGTTTTTGGGAACTGAAGTTCCTCAACCAACTGTTGTAAATTTAGGTTCTTTTTTTTCCATTGTCAAGGATAAGCTACCCTGTCTATCTTCTTGATTGATGCAAGAATAGACATTGACCATGAGTATGATTTGAGGATTATTAGCGTTGGGATAGGGTTTTGAATCTTTGAAGATTGATATTGTGACATTTGCTTAGCTAGAAGGGCCTTTGACTTCTTTGATTGAAGGACGCGTCATTTTTTTGGATTACCCAAGGAACTTGTGACAAGAACAAAATTTCATCTCATTCCCAAATGGAGCCAAAACGGTTAGCGGAGCTCATCTTGGAAGTATTCCTAGTCTTTGATGATGAACTAGTAGAGTTAGGAGTTTTCAAGGGTAGGACAAGTGATCTTATGGGATGAAAAAGACTAGATGGGATATGGAGGTACCTTTTTGTTGCGTGGCTTTCACCTTTAAAGCAAGCTAGAATGAATGCTTAAACAGAAGTATGGTGCAAAGCTCTTACTTACAAAGGTGAGAAAACATTCCTTGGACTTCATAAGTGCCACATGGCCTATAATTTGATGGATTGGCGATTGAGTGTCCATGTGCCTGATGAAGGTGGAGCCAACACTCAAATGCTCTTCCTTGCATTTGATGGGTTAAAACTACTTCATGATAGTTTCTTTGAAAACTTCATAACTTTCAATAACAGGCTGTTGTATAACTACCAATTAAACACACACACATACACATATACAGACACACACACACATTCCCCATCTAACAATGGGGTCTCATAAGCAAAGTTGTGTTGGCGAGGTTCGGACTGCAATTATCGCGTTTATAGACATATTTATATATACATATATATGTGTGTGTGTGTACATACATACATACATACATAGACACACAATACATGCATACATGCATGCATACATATATTCATCCATACATGCATTGCATCCATGCATACACTCACACATACATGCATGCACACATACACACATACACACATACACACACACACACACATACACACATACAAACATACACACATACAACATGCATACACACATACATGACATGCATGCATGCATACAGACACACACACACACATGCATGCATACACACACACATACATACATACACATACAGACATACAAACATATACACATACAAACATACACATACAGACATGCATGCATATGCATACAGACACACACACACACACATACATGCATGCATTCACACACACACACACATACATACATACATACATACATACATATTCCCCTTCTTGCAATGGGGTCTCATATGCACAGTTGTGTTGGCAAGGTTTGGACTGCAATTATTGCCTTCATCCGCACCTTTTTTTTGTTGCAATCTGAATTCAGACATGAGATTGCCATTTGGTGAGGTCTCAAGCAATCATACAGACCTCATAAATCAAAATTTATAGTGGTTCTATGGGGGTCACATGCATCTCAAGTTACATCTACAATATGTTCCATCTAAATGGGTATGGATATCTTGGTATCGAACTTAAAATTAGGCTGCGAAATTTGTATTATGGAGGGAAAGAAATGTTTTGCTATTGCTTGTTATTTGCTGCGTTCATTTGAGGTGAAAATCATTTTGTTGTTGTTTGTTGTGTAACTCTTGTCAAAGTAGTTGGACAAAGTTGGGGTTTTGGGTTGAATCAGATGGACTACAAGGAGTATCTGTGTGGTATTTTCTTGAGTTTAATAAAAATTCTAGACAAAAAAAAAAGATTCTGTTGTGGTCCACAACCTTTGAGAAGTTTTGGAAGAACAATGAAAGGAGGAAGAAGAGAAACAGGAGAGAGAGAAGGGGAGGGAAATACACGGCCTGATAATAGGCCACCATAACGTCCTCAGATTTAGAACAAGACCCATGAACTGGTCAGCAGAGAGCTCCATGAGAAATCACAGCAGTTCCTATAAACGGGTGGGAGAAATGGGAAACTGCAACCATAGGCCACTGCTGCAAATCTTTCAACAAGAAAAGTAGTATTCTGGGACTACATCTGCCAGCAACCAGAGGCAGCTGTAACTGGAGAAAGAAGAAAACCAGATGAGAGAAGGATGAAACAGGCGCCTCATCTATAAAGAGAAGAAAATAGCTCAAGAGGGTTCAAGGAAGAAAACTATGCCAGAAAACAAGACCCTGAACATAACCAGCTCCAAAGCCCAGGTGAAGGAGAGGAACAATGCCTCAATGCAGCCCTCCAAGCTCAGCAAAGGAAAATGGAGAAGAAAGAGAAGCCTGCCTTTTGTAGCTTCATCCACATGTGGTAGTCAGGTCAATGAGAAATGAAAAACAGGGCAATCAGATTGAACCAAACCTTGAAAAAACCCGCCAGAAAAGGTATCTGCCTTCAATGAAGACCTCCAAAACCATAATTACCAAGTCCGAAAGTCCGGATCCGTTTGGGAGGGTAATAAATCTGGAATTCTTGATAAAGTTTGGAAAAATGTGGTTTGAAATATATGTGAGTTTAATATATAAATATGCAAAATTGACAAATACAATGAAAAACTTTAATAATGTAATGTAAAATGTTATACTATTTAATATATAAGGTTGGCAAAAAAATTAAAAAAAAAATTTTTTTTTTTTTTTTTTTAATTTTTCCCAAATTAGGGACAAATTTATCCGGGCCGGCTGAAAATCTGGCAGATTTTGTGCAGATCCGGGTGGATTTAGTAACTATGCTCCAAACAAATCCCAACAAAGAGAAAAAGAAGAAGAGGGCTTCTCCTTTGTAGCTTCACCAACAGAGAGAAGCTAGGCCATAAGAAGAAAGACCAACAACGAGGGCTGAATCTTTGAAGAACCATCCAACAAAAGCACAAGAAGAAGTAATTCCCAAAATTTAAGAGACTGGTAAAGACAACGCATTACCCAGTCGAAAGAAGATTTAACCATTGCAGAACTTGAAGGGCACCTCTGAAGCAACACTCCATTCGAGGCCCAACATCCTGCAAGATAAAAATCCCAATAAAGAGGAAAAGAAACTCCTTTTGCAACTTCACATACAAGAGAGCCAAATCAAGAGGAAGCCAAATCTAATAATAAAATATTGAAGGGCTTGCAGATATAGCCAAATCTAGGAGGAGGATACTAGACATTGCCGCAGCCCCAAGAAAATTGAAGGTGAAATCCAAATGGATGCTAGGTAGAAGAGGCTCGAATGAAGAGCTGGGGTGGAATTTTTAGCCTTAACTCTGAGCAAAAGCCCCATTTAGAGTAAAGGAAGGACCCACAAGTAAGGAACAAGACACAATAAGGAAGGGGCTAGCCACACATGGCAGAGCACTGGAAGAGAAAAGAAAGGAGAGGATGACCACTGCAGTTACAGAGCCTCGAATGAAGCAAAGGAAGTACGGTTCTGAGGAATAGATGAGTCCAAAGTAGGGGGCCAAAGCAGAGGAGAGGATGACCACTGCAGTTACAGAGCCCTCGAATGAAGCAAAGCTCATGAATTTCAGAAGATTGAAAGTTCCTTGAGGAATAGCCCAACAGGAAAATAGGGATCCAAAAAAGCATCCAATACCCAAAACCCTGCCATCAAAATTAACTGAACCAAAAAGGAAGCAAGAAATGCCCCTAGAAGAAAAGAGCCACCACAGCCCAAGAATTAAAAGAAGCCAGGAGAAAACCCGGGAGAAAGAACCCAAAACCTCAAGTGAAAGGAGAGTAGCAGCACCAACAAGCAGCTAGACAAGACATAAGTGGAGGAGACGAAGGAGTGGAGGAACTGAGTAGAAAGAGAGGAAATGATCATTAGAGCCATGGCTGAAGGGAGCCACGAGCTCTTGCAATAATTCCCTTTTTAAATACTTTTGTCTTTGTTCTACATTTATAATAATAATAAAACATAGAAATAAGGAGACAATGAAGGGTTACAAGTTTTCTATAGCGACCCCTAGGTAAGAAAAGTGATCATAATTCACCTAGTGAAGCTGTATTCATTGTTAGAATAATCCTAGGATAACTGGAGAAAGAGCTCAATGTTCCCTAAAACAAAATGATAACAATAATAAAGGAAAACAATTAAATTTTTGAAAAATACCTAGATAAAATTATAACTCTCAATTGTGTACACCTAAGGTACATAACTTCGTAAATTTAACAGAGTGAAGGCCTTGTTTAGACCTTGAGAAAAGTGCTGAAAGTAGTCATATCAGCCATGTTATGTACCTAGGCCCACACTATTTTTAACTATATTGGGGTTATGTAGTAGTTGACGTGTGGTGTGCACAACCCTCAATTATATTGGTGCAAATGGGTAATTTGTGAGTTAAGTTGTACTGGGCTAAAACTTGATGATACCTTATTGGAACAGGGAGAATATATAGGGGCATTATAACACTTCATCGACATCATGTGAGATACTGTATTTGGTTTGACTCTCATTTTGGGAGATATTCAAGAGCATGTTCTTCCTTGGGAATTGTTGTATGGCATAAACCTAGTGTAGGCAGCACGAGGGTACTTGGGTGCATCTAATATATAGTTGAGCACCAAGTTTGTCAAGCCTAATATGTTATAGGTGTTTAGCTCATTCCACTTTGGGCAACCAGCTATCTTTAACAAGATATATTGTTCTATAACAATTCATAGCTGTTACTTGCATTCACAACAGACTTATGTGTGCATATCAGTGCTTGCTGTTATATTACTATTATCATATCAGTGTTTATGTGCATTCTACATAAGATGTAAAAAACAATTTGGACCCTATGCATGTTTACACTGGTGAACATGACATAGCATCATAAGGAAAGATGTCTCGTTATTTGTGGAAAAACAGTTTTGATTGTCAAGGTAGTGAAAATACACTTAAAAATAGGAAAACAACCAAGCAAAAGTAAGGGATGTGACAGGTCCATATGATTGTGGAGAAAAAGGTATTCTACTGACATTGATATAAGTCATGTGTCTGTATTGGAAGTGGAAGTTGATTCATTATCAGCATAAATTGGACAACTAGAAGTATCGCAAGCTGAACTCGAGTTTGGGGAAGAGGTGGAATTAACAGCTAAGAAAGATTTGGGGCTGATTGTCAACACCTGCTGGAGTAATAAGCAACATTCACTAGGACCAGTTAATTGTCCAATAAAGTGAAAAACTGTAGCACTAAACACAACCAAGACCTGAAAATCCAATATTTAAACATGGGAATACTACCTCAAAACCATTTAATTGTATGGCATTACATGAACCCCAATTAAATGGTTTGATGGTTGAGGGCCACAAATCCCTATCTTGAGCGATGAAAATGGTAGACCTGTCCTATAATGTTGAATTTGTAATAAATGGGGCACTTTGCTAATGAATTTCCAAATATACCGATGCAAATATACTTGTGCAAGTCTTGAGATTATGTATTGAATGTGGTCCTAGCTAAGTTGCCGCATTCGAATTTGCTGAGGATAAAATTCTTTTTGAAAAAAAAAATCGACGATAAAATTTGTGATTAAATTCAACTATAAGAAATATACATTTAAATTAAATATTTAAAAATGAAAGATAATTTCACATTTCAAAAGAGAAAGATAATATCACATTTCAAAACAGAAAGATTATATCACTTTTCAAAACAGAGAGATTATATCACATTTCAAAATAGAAAGATTATATCACATTTGTAAATAAACTTTATGAATCATAAAAATTTAACAATATAAAATTAAAATTGATAAAATTCTAGATTACCAAAAGGAACGAGTTTATAAAATTTTATAAACCATATTTAATATTAAAACATCAACTCAAAACTTTGTAAACTAATCAAACAAACATTAAATGTATTAAAAAATAAGTAAACAAACATGGATACATAAGTTGAGACCTTAGCTTTTGAATTTTCGATCACCAGTGAGAGTCGAGACTAAGATTTGAATTTGTCAATGAAGTTCAGTGCCCGATTATTGCACAGCCACAGGGTTGAAACTTCAATGTTGACTAGGTGACCAAGTTGAGCTTCAGGGAAGACACTTGAAAAACCCTATAAATGATTTTCAACGCATTTCGACACAAAATTCAACAAATTTTGAACAC
Organism: Taxus wallichiana var. yunnanensis; assembly: GCA_018340775.1. Lineage (NCBI taxonomy): Eukaryota > Viridiplantae > Streptophyta > Pinopsida > Cupressales > Taxaceae > Taxus > Taxus wallichiana. Next base: position 179,819,678 of record CM031238.1, on the reverse strand, counting down.
AAATGTCAAGAAAATTTGCCATCTGCCAGCAGCATGAATGAATTTGTGAATTCCAGTGAATGATTTTCCTGCTGCTTGAAATACAGCGAATCTCAAACTTCTGGGATAAAATGCAGCGAATGTGGTTACACAGGGTCCTAGTGACCATGATGACAAGGACTGTTCTAAAATGAAATCAGCCAACATGTTTGAAATAGAAAAAAAAGGAAGAAAAGCATTTAGTGGCTGTTGCTAGAGAAGTTAAGAGAATTCGATTTGCAAGTCAAAAGAATAAAAATACAAGATGCTATCCAAGTTGTTAAAGATATAAACAATGAAGCAAATGCAAATTAAGTGGGGCATTCCTATGCATTGTGCCTCCACCAGAAACATGAACTGGACAACCATGCATAAAACAAGAAGAAAATCATGAAGAAAAAAAAAATAATTGCATGCAGCTGCTAGTGACATTAATAAATAGGACCATGGTTCCAATTCCAGTCAAACTATTGATGGATTGACAATGCATTTGGCTCAAGCATAGCTACCACATCCATCACAAACACAAGCAACAGAAGAAAGAGACATCGGGGTCCTGGAAATAACGATTGAATTAGTAGATATGGAACTACTGAATGCCTGAGTTGCATGGATACGGATACGGATATGACTAGTTTTTAATGCCTCCTGATGTGGATATGGTTGGATACGGTATAATATATCCTATTTAAAATACTATAATAATCTAGATCATAGTTCAAAAAATCGTTATCGATTAATTGGCAGGCCAAATTTTGACTCAGAAATCGGGATCGGCATTTTCTTGGCAATTTATCGGCATTAATCGACAACTTTATTGCTACTTTAAAAAACATTTAAATTCATAAAATAAACTTAAATTAAATAAATTCCAGCCTAATAAATAAGAATTAACCACATATGCAACAAAATAAGCTAAATAACCACAAAAACAACTCATAATATGATTAATCCAAGGCTCCAAGCAGTACCATAATGCATTGCAATGTGTCAACAATATCATTAAAATGATTTGTTCAACATTACTTCAAAGCAGACTAAGAGCTGGTAATTTTCTTCCAGACAGTACTCACATGCAGTTTAACTTGGCCAGCCCTGGAAATATATTCATATGTTTTGACATTAAGATGACTTATGCAAAGCACTACCGCTAGCATTTAGCATTTAGTTTACCCACTTGACTTCTCTGAAACATCCTGATTTCTGCTACAGTACACAAAACAGCCCTGCAGAGCACTTTAGCTGACAAATAATTCAACATGACAAGATGCAATAATACATCCCGCCCAAATGACAAGTACAAACAGGGAACCCTAGCGAAACAGGACGCAATAGTTGAAACATGAAAACGTGAAAGTTTGAAACCTGCTCGTCCAGCAGAAAACCCTAGCGAAACTCGCGCAGAAAATGACCTCAAAACGACCAGCAGAAAACCTGTTAATGGATGTTGAACTCGCGCAGCAGAAAACGACCTCAAAACACATGGAAAAGGGCACATATTTTCCTGTTTTGACATTTTAAACCACGCACACGATTTTCCATGATTTTATGGACGATTTTTCATGATTTTCACTGATTTGAATCGCCATAAGTCGCCAAAACAAAAATCGCGATTTTTGCAAAGATAAATCATTTTGCTTATCTGTCATGATTAATTGCCGATAAATCACGATTTTTAAAATAGAGATCTAGATTATAAATTAAGAATATATTAATAATAATTATCAAGTTTAAATTCTAAACGAACTTATACATTAGATTAAAATTATATGCAAATTGCACACTTCCAGCTGACGGGAAGGTAGAAAATTTGGTATTCAGTGGATCAAAAAAATTGCAGATGGTTGAGGCTGGCAGAAAATAGACGAAATGAAGGAAAAAAGTAGAGTAGGCCAAAAGAAACAGATCAAAAGAATTGCATGTTGATAAGAGCCAATGTGAAAGCTTGAAGTAAAAGAGTGAATCAACATTCTCACCTCCATGTCCTCAATTGTTGTTACTCAAATGCATTATAGAAAATCATCTGTACTTTTTAGCCTTTCGAACGGTTACGTTTGTATTTTTTTAACTGTTAAATCAGACATGGCTATAGTTACCCTGCTTTCCGTATCCGGTTTTATCTGATACATCACAATTACAGGTTTGTATCTGGATGGGGTATCCGAGCCGTATCCGTATCTGACATGCAGATATGCGTGCCCTAGTAGTAGGGGTGGGAGTATTTGACAACACTGCAGAATGCATTAATTTATGGAGGATCATGTGTGTACATAGTACCGAAACAAGTTTGGAAGAAATTGGGAAAATGACCATTGTTAAGAGCTGATTTCGGACTGAAAGTATCAAATCAAGGATGGATTGCCTTGTTAGGCATTCTTAGCGACCGAGAAATTATGGTAGTAAGAAAGATATATATATATTTTTGTAATTATATGAATGGAAGGTGTTCTAAAGCGTTACGATGGAATACTAGGACGTCCATGGCTAGAACAGGTTAAAGCTCCATAACTGAGGAGACAACAATTTCAGTAAATATTGGTAAAGCGTGAGTAACGAAGGATAATTAAGAGACCAAATAAGTAAACACCTTACTTGAGTGGATATTAAGATTGGGAATTTGAACCGGTTGATGAGGGTGCTCTACGTTTGGATAAATGCTTGGAAGACCCTAGTTACATAGATAGAGCTTTGCTACATTGGCAAATGGGCGAGCCTGAAATGCGGACACCTTCCTACTTAGTGAACCACATTGCACCGAAGCCACTTTCAGAAACAAGAAAATAGAAATCGACTACTGCTGGATATAGAACTTGTGCAGAAACTGGAACCCGATATTGATTTAAAGCCACAAAGAGGGAAACTGTTGTCTGCAGCAACTATTGAACTACACAGCTCAATGATGATTGTTGAACAAAAAAGTGAGCAATCAACCATCATCTCAATCAGAGATCACTGATCAGATGAAACAAACGGAGATTACTGGCAAATAAAGGGTCAGGATGAGTCATGGCAAGGATTAGGTCATGTAGGCCTATGAATACATGCCACATAGCAAATGGTATGAATAATTGGGGAAAAGTAATATTAAATAAAATAAGGGGTAATCAAGAGGATCAGTGAACACTGGTCAATATCTACTATTAAGCACAAGAAGCAAGTTAAATGAGGCGTTAATAAGGGAAAAACAAATGACGAGAAAGGAAAAGACATGTGGAGAAAATATTTAAGTAGAAAAAAAAAAAAGCAAAGGGTGGCATATGCAGGGTGCATTTGCAAGTTTGAATCAATCTCACGAATCTGTAAACATCAAATTTTGGATTGATTAGAAATGGAAAAATAAATTGGGATTGATGGTGGCTGATACCATGCAACAATAGTACCATCCTACTCCGCAACACTAAGAGTAGAAAGTCAGGAGTTTGTCTTTTTTTTTTGCAGGGGTTGTGTGGGAGCAGAACATTCATAGCACTCTTGTGCATATTAGTGCTTGCTTGAAAGTGCAGCAACAGATTTACACAGGAAATAACACACAATAATATTATATTTTCTATATGTTTCACACAATACAATAGCCTAATATATAGGCTGGAGTTTCCCTAGAATATAGGAAACTAACTCAACTACAAAATCTCAACAAAGCCTAATTATGTGGGGTGAGAATAACTCACGTAACCCACACATAACAATAAATACAATAATATATTGTTGAAACAATATATTATAACAACTCTAACAATAATCTCTCAACCATAATAATTACACACGTAATTATTATTCACACACATAAATATGTGAAGCACTATAATATTCCTAACATTGCTGATATATTGCTGCAGTTTTATTTGTTTATGTACCCTATACATATTTACACTTAGCTCAAGGGTATGCTTTGGAGCTTACTGCATATTTGGGTGCATCTGTACCTTCCATATTTCTTGTGTGAGCATTTTATGTTATCCTTGACATATTTTGTTATTGGCTATTTGGTTCATGGCAAGTGATGACACATAATTTATATGGCTTTCAAAGAATTACAGACAACTGGTACCATGCTGGATAGTCCAACCATCCAAATGAGATCTTCACAAGTGATGGTATTTGATGGTGCTATGCTCCACAGGTGTTGCTCTTTTAATTCCGCACGTCCCTGGTTGTTACTTCTTGACATTGTGCATAGGCTTAGCTTTTGCATCTTTGATTCCATATATTCACATACTTGTTTTTCTGTTGGTACTGAGTTTGATTCATGTCATGCTAGTCTTTACATTCTTGATTTTGTAAGGGGTTTGTGTCCAACTTATACACAATGATGTCCTTGACTTTAATTGGTTCCTGATCCTGTAGAATGCCGTGCAAAGTTACCTTCCTTTTTCTGTGCCAAAGCTTCATGAATTTATTTTGCAAATTAATATTAATAGTTCCAAAAGAGAATTACCAAGGATATTCATTAAACAAAATTTAAAACTTCCTTAGCAATGGCATTGTAACGCAAAACACATTTGTTTACATTGAGCTTCAAGCTTGGTACCTGTTGTCTGCAATTCTCAAAAAAGCCATATTATTTGGTTTCTTCATTTGTAATGAATTGAACATCCAATAATAGTAATATGTTGACACATGAGATATATGGAGGACATTCATATGTACAAATATTTGATATACTTAAGAGAATATCCCTTAGGTAGGGCTAGACCATACAATGATCATCAATGAAGGATGCATTCCTAAGTATCTTCCAATATTAGAGCCGAACCAACACTATCTCAATATATCACCCGTTGTCAATAAAGTGATATTAGCCCAATATATAATATGATGAGCTAATGTAACAACTTTGGGAGTAGCCTAACCCTTAACCCAAGTTACCCATTTGATCCAATATAACTTAACTCATATGTTACACACTTGATCCCATACAAGTAACAAAGTGTTAGTATCGCCACAAGTTGGCTATTCCATCACCCTAATATGAATCTTAATATTGGGGCTCTAGGTACTTAAGAAGCAATGAGCACAAAGCTTCAAGAAGCAATGAAGCTTCAATAAGGCTTAAACAACCCAAATCTCAAAATGGTTGGTCTTAGATTAGAGCTTGGGCAGTTGGTTGAGATGTTGATGTCAGGAGTAAAGATGTTGATGTAATGAGTCTATGATAGCAACTAATATTGCCACACATACACAAGAGAAGAGAAGAAAGAATTAGCTTCTAAAGTTGATATCTTTTACTTCTAATTAGTATGTATCAAATAGATGGCAAGGATAAGGATGTGAGCTGGCTAATAAAGGCCAAGCACACACTAACTGCCAGACAACTGGAAGGCTTAAACCACAACCTTAGACTCGGAGGGCCATTGGTTCCCAAGGAAGAGCCCTTGATAAATGCTGATAATTATGAGGTCATTGTTGGTGACCATGATTTTGTTGATCACAATAAAAAGTACATCAACAGTTCTATTTCACTTAATTATATGTCATCTTCTTTGTGGGTCGGACGGTGCCTTGTAGATATTGTAGAGACCCTAATACCCTACAACATTTCTTTGGAGGTCTTCAAATACATTTGTGATCTATAGTGCCCACCCACGTGGGACCCAAACACAAGGCCAAACATAACAGAAAGTCCACGCCAAGTGGTAAGCACAACAGTGCATTCACATGATCACAATTATAGGTTTGTCACATCACACAAAAGGAACACATTACTCCACCATCATGCATAATCACCACAATGCCCAACTTTCCTAGAGGTTCAAGAGTATGAACCTTCGCTCTGATACCAATTGTAGCATCCACCCATGTGGGTCCCAAACACAAGACCAAACAAAACACAATAATTTTTTTTTCTTACATTAAAGATAATATGAGATATCTCCTTCGAGAGCATGATGTTCTAAAACATTAATTTTTGACTTGAACACAAACCACATGTGACTCTTTTGTATTGTATTAATGCTCCCAATCACCTATATCTTCTAGATGTACCACAAGCATAAGATTAGCTTAAGATCCTCCTTATCGTCATGAGATCTTTTCCCTCGAACTGAAAAACTATGTAAAATGATGAGTAACCATGCCCTTGAAGAAACGAATCCATAGTCCAAGAACTTGTGTTGGGTGACATTTATGCGTTCAAAACGTTTGGAACTAACATTGGGTTTTGCAAAGTAATGGCACTTGAAATGTGAACCAAATTAGTGTATACTTATTTTAAAATATTCGCGATGGGTAATAGAGTTATGGATTGTTGAGACGAGGGGATTCTTACCTTGCATGTTAATGCTTTTTAAACCAATGTTAACACTTCCATGTGATTAAGTGTACACGTTTTAAATTAAACCCGAAATGAAATAAATAATGTGTATCGTTGTGAATGAAACTACATGCTCTCATGATTAATGGATTCAAGACCTATAAGGTTAAATAAGGAAATGTAAATGGTAGTGAAGTGGAAATCATCTTAAATTAAGTGTTAAACAAAGTAAGGGAAATGCAATCTAGAGAAAAAGGAAAATGTATGTTTGTCATGCTATATGCTCTTCAAACCTTTAAGGCTTAAATTAGATTTTGAACATGACAAAGATTGAACCCTGAAAATGTGATAGTGTGGAGGGTGCCAATTCGTGTTGTTCATGTCGTGATTGTGTCATAGTCTCATACTTGCTCATTTATCTAGGTGTGACGTTGGTTGCACATTGTGTCATATTGACTTTTGCGTGTTCTACAAGTTGGTGTAAATGTTACATGTGGTGTCGTGAAAACCCTTGTGAGTCTTTTGGTGTCGCACAATTGTATCAAGTAATATGAAAGTCAAAAAAAATTATTCTGTTATGTTTGGTCTTGTGTTTGGGTCCCACATGGGTGGGCGCTACACAAGCCCATTTGGATCTGCAAGTCACCTTCTGATCTCGTAGACATATATGAGGTCAATTCTCCACACAAACATTTTGGAAGTTTGAATCTCCACATCAGCATTAGGTTTACACTGAAGTTCATTTGTATGCCTGTATCGATCTGCAAGCTACCTTGCAAGTTTGTAGCCTTACTTGAAGTCGGTTCTCACACAAAAGACCTTCATGGTGGATCTCCATGTACTCTGTAAGACGACTTCTGTTATGTGTTCAAGGATTTCCAATTCAATTTCTTTTATGATCTCTTCACTCTTAGGTTTTGTCACACATATTTACCTCCTTTCCTCTTGGGTTTGACAGACCAGACCACCCAAATCCCTAAACAACATGGGATTTGCAGTTGCTGCACATGAGTCAACCATTCAAAACATGACTTCAGAGTTGGTTTTGGGTTTTCACAGTTTAGCATTGTAAATTGTATTTAGATAACTGTGTAGAATATTTAAAATTCTAACATTTCGAGTCACAAAACAGGACTCATCATCAGAAAGAGAGGATGGAGAATGGTAAAAAAAGCTGATTAATTAATTAGATAAACAATAAAAAGGTGAAAACAAAGAAATGTCGGCATTTGAATTTAAACATCTCCAGAGTTCTGATCTTTCTTCTGTTGCAATATCCTTTCCATTCAGAAGTTGCATTTTGCAACTCATGTCGTAAACGGATATACTGTAATACACAAGGTATGAAGAATTGAACCAAATGCGCTGACTGACCATGTAACCACTACCAATGCATCATACATGGATCAAAGTCCTCAGTTGATAGTGTAAAGAGTGCGTTTAGTAAGTCCCAGAGTTGAGGGTCCATGCATGATTTGGAATCATAGAATATTTTGGAGGCTTATCATATGCGTGTGTTGAAACTGTAACACATAGGAATACTCAGCATTATGTAAATTAATTGAATCATTTTCATGTTCTTGTTTTCTTTGTGTATTGCTTCCTGTAGATAAGCCTATACAGATATGATCTTGCTTAAACCCTCCTCAGGTTAGCTTCCCCCTTGATCCTAATCATGGATCTATATTACTATCAAGAAGGTGAACGAAACCTTCCTGATTGGATAACATTAACTACTGTCAAGACTCTGGGCAAACCATTGCTAGAGTGGAGCAAACACTACCATTTTAAGGTTGATGAACAATTTGTGGACCTGAAAATGTCTTCTTGGAGTTGTTTCATCCAGCAGTTAATATTTATTAGTCTTTATATCATGCTTGTTTTCTCTATTTCAAAGAACTCCTTACTGCATAATGCTGCTATTCTGTATTGGTAATTTGGTAAGCATTTTTCAAGCATGTGAACTGGGCTTATGGTTGCTATTTGACTTTATTTCTGATCATAACCATCCGCCTCTTTGTGCTGTTTATTTACTGGATAAAAATAGCATTGGATTTCATATTTTGTTATAATAAGAAGAAAATCAAGATATGATATGCTTTCTTTTTTGAAATTGTTCAGGAGTGTTTGCATTTCTCCGGATCATCTCACTTGAAGCTCTGAGTTGTGGGGTTCATTTGGCATCAGGAGCGCATGGAATTCTTGTTCATACAGAATCTGCATTAGGTAGCCTGCCACCTTCATTTCCGCGGGCATCAGGGAATGTTCAGAGATTCATGGAAAATGTAACCAACCTGGGGATGCATGCCAGGGTCTAGTGCAGGTATCATGTGTTTGCAGTGATTTGCATTTTGACATTTAATTTTCCCTCAAGTACATTGAGATTTGACTTTTCCTATGTTGTATTGCTTGTTTTAACATTTAAGAATGGTAATATCTTGATTATTAGTTTCTCTACCAACAAGATTACCCCATATGCTGAAAAATATATATATTTTGCCTCTTTATATTTGACAACACACTTCTTTGAAAAGGTAAATGACTCACAAATATCTTCCTGATATTAAGTTGCCACATATCAAGCAATTGTGTAATCAATGCAAAATCTTTTTGTTTTGCTTTTTTTTTTGTGGCAAGTTATTTACTCTCTGAATGATCCACCATTTGTTTGTAAGCTCTTGATGCTGATTGTGGCCAAGGCTATTCATTGTTAAGTATTTTTGGTTGAATTTAAATAAGAAATACCTCTTACAGCAGCTTGCTAGTTTTGTCTTTCATATTTCCAAGGATAGGCCATCAACATGTTTTGATCTTATCTTTTTCTGGATATAATATCTTAATCTTGAGTATTTTGTAAACTAGCGTACGAGAAATTTTCCTACTCTGTAGCTCAGAATCCAGATACGTGTACTATGTTTCTTTAATATAAGAGCTAGCATCCTTCACATTGTTCTATACACTGGGAATATTTCTTGCTGCAGCTTCATTGTGCTTTCTATATCTGCAACGATGTTTGTACTTGTAGATTTTCCAACTAAATTCTGTCACAGCCATTTTGGTTTGTTATTGTCTTCTGCAAGGTAGTGCTCTATGGGTGAGATATGTTATCAGTTACGTTAACTGATAAGGATTCTGCCTGCCCCATAACACAGTCTTCATTATATTGTAAACAGCTAAAATATCTACAATACTAACTCGTCCAGTTGGATTCTCTAAGATGTTTTGGAACACATTAATTCAAACAATAGTCTCTCAAGGTGCATCAGATTTAGAACTATTAGTCACTGGTTTGCTTGGTTAAAATTGTTACTCAAAATCATTGAATGTTTCCTGTTTTAATTTGTGTCAGGCACTTTGTATCTATTGTGTATTAATAACAGTTGCTGGTGTCAAAGTTTTTGTTCTTATGTACTTAAGTTTATTATTAGCTTATGCATTCTTTATTCACATAATGTAGAACGTGTTATTGGAAACAACTGAATCATTACATGCTTTTTCCCAATGCACAACATTATATTGGTACCTTGAAATGTAAAATTACATTTTTATGGTCAATGGACTTTGGTTCAGAATAAGGCAGCTGGCTTGCACATTACTGGGTCTCAGGTTCAAGTCATGCTGGTAACTCCCAATAAATATTGCACCATATATAAAGCAATGAAAAAAAAAAAAACTTCATTTTTAGGTTGCAAGCATTTTGCTGCAATTAGTGTATTTTGTTAATGGTTATTCTATTGGAACAACTTTGCCTTTGTTTCTTTTACTCAAGTCTTGCTGTCATCATGGATATGGTGCGTAACCACCTTCTTTAGGAGTGAAGACTAAGACTATGGAACTAATGCATTGAATTTTACAGGCCTGTGAAAGTCTTACACGTGGCTTGGAGAGGACAGCTGCTTCTCTAATAAGCAATCCAATCAAGTCATATAATCGTGGAGACGGAGCAGGGAAAGCTATTGCAACTGCCTTCCGAGCTACCCCAGCAGCTGTTATTGCACCGGTATCTGCTGCTGCTGGTGCTGTTCACCGGGTGCTTTTGGGAGTAAGAAATGGGTAAAATCTTGTGAACTTGAATGAAGACCATATAAGTTATATTATTCAAATTACAAATATTTATCCGGATGTATCTTCTTGATTGTAGCCTTGATCCTGAGCGGAAGAGAGAATCTGAGGAGAAGTATTCTGGACCCCTGCCTGCTCCGATACTGGCTGATTGATATTCTGATGTTTTATGGTGCTTTGCTTGCTGAGAGATCATAAATTCCTGTACAGCATGTTTTGAGAGAATCCCATCATCTGTGTACTATATGACTTCAAGAATTTTTCAGTCCTAATTTGTTTCACTTTGAAGGTAATTGATCTTCACATTGTTAATTTTTGTTCCTTCTGGTTTTGTGGTGATTTATTAAACACAATGGCTGGATAAACCTTGTTTAGTAACATGGCTCTAGTCTGTAAAATGTTTTAAGTCTATTGAATTCTCTGTCATCTGCAGATGTACATAATTACCTAATTAATTCTTTGGAAAGCTTCCAAAATAAAGAATGTATGCATCCTGATGTTAATGCAGTGATGTGTTGTACAAAGGTTTCTCTGGGCAGCTTCCCATTCTGGGCCCTGCAAATTGTGCTTCTTAATTCTCAGTGGTGAAATTGCTCGGTCTTCTGGGAAGTGGAGGACATTTGGCTGACAGAATTTCATCTGTAACATTATTCAATTTCTGTGATTGTCAATAATAGTTTCTCCCATTGATTGTATTTGTTTTGAGGCTAAAAAGTTCCTTCTAATCCATGCTTGAAGGAGCAGAGCATTCTTTGTTTTGCAATTATCATTTGTTTCGATGTGAGGAAATCCCATGTGAGGAAATCCCAGATCATGATGTGTTGCCACAATACAGCTGTGAAAAAAATTGGTTTCACATTTTGTGTCCCCAATGCTAAATGGCAGTTGGATAATTTTATTTGTTGTAAAAATGTACTAATAAATTTGCTAAATTTTCTATGATTATCTGGTGTTCCAAATTGACAATATTGAATGTGAAGTCCTTGTGAGTGTGACAGTGGAAGGAGTGATAAGAAAAATCATGCTATTGGAATATTGTTGAGACAGTTTTAATTTTATGACGATGTTTACGCTGATAGGCATATTCCATATTGGAATTGTGGGGTGCTAATACTGACGGCAGGAGAGACATCAATGGCACAAATGTTTTTAGTCGATGTAGGGGTTTATTTTTAATCAAAGTATCCATGTGGATATGTTGTTTTTAGTTATCTGTATTGGCATCAATTTCCTTCTAAGCGCCTTCTATTTTGCATTGAAACTTGTCCTACTCTGGATGTGTTGCCATTGAATAGGAGTGGTCCTTTGTTTATGGAGCCTTTTATAATTTTAATTCACATGGTTGTTGACTTTATTAATTTGAAGAGGTTGCAAATATGGAAGGAAGAATGTCCTTCTGACCCTCACTCCATTTAAATCTCGATGGTCTATTGTTTTTCCAACGAAGTGAAGCATTTGCAACTCGGATACTTGCTGACTTCCAGCATGGTTCATTTTATATCACATTGGCCTCTTCTCAATATTCAACCTCTTTCTCTGCAGACTTCAAATTCTATGTTGTTCGTTGACCAATATTCTAACCCCTTTGAGAATTTGATCTTTTCAACTTGCTTGTGGTAAAAGAATTGACTACATGCATCTGGTCACACAAGTGCAACAGATACATTGGCATATCATGTGTTTGGGCATGGTGATGACCACCTCATGCAGTGAGGACCTGCATTAATTTGCTCTTCGTGGCTGTTCTTACATCTTCATGGTCGATCCTTCAAAACCATGTCATCCCTTGTTGTTTTTAGTTTTGTTGAGCACAACAGCTTCACCTGTCGCCTATCTTTGGTGTACTGTATAATTACAATTGGTGCAATTATTATTACAGTTGAAGCATTGGACATGCGCAGTAAGGTGATCCCACCAACATATGATGCTAATAAAGGGGTTCTTAGTGCGCTCAGAGCGCAAGTACTATCACTAAGGTTCACCCACTTTCTGAATGTCTCTGCATATTTTTACACCGATATGTGTGTTCCATATTAGAATATGGGTGCCGCTAATAGATGCATCAACAACACATTTTTTTGGTCAATGTATGGATTTAATCAAAAGTGTCCATGTGGCAGTGTCATTGATACATTGGCAAGCCGAGACATTCAGAGTTGTGCCATGATGACCACCTCACATCCACTGTTTCTTGATTAGTAGGATGATGATGAATCCTCTTTACCCTTCTTCTGTAGTTCAATGTGCCTTGTGCACTTTCATTTCTATATTCCTCTTATTGCACTATACACGTGCTTCCCCTCAACAAATGTATGAGAGAAAGTCAAAAGATCCATAGAAACCAATCCTAGAAGCTTCATTTTTCTTGTCTAACAAAGAAACATCACGAGTAGCCGATAACCCCTTTCACTCTAGCTTTTATATTTTAGTTTTCTGTCTGCATAAAGCTTAATTGTACAGAAGAAAGAGAAATGAATAGAGTAAAAATACCAAAAAGAGATACAATAAACAAATTTGTATTATCTAACTGAATACAGAGCTGCCGTGCTCTTTAACATGCCCTCCTTTCTGCAAAAACAAAGTATATTTTTTATATATTCTATCCTGTATTTTTGCAATACAAAAAGAAAGAAAAACAAAGTTTTTTCCCAAAACGAAAAAGTTACCAGATTGAGATAGATGTGTCTAGATACATCTGAGGAAATTAGGATGGGAAAAAAATAATGCGGTTGGTGGAGAGTTAACTGATGTGGCAGGGAAGATTATTCCAGTCCAGCTGGAAATCCACGTCCGTCAACATTCCCCTTAATCTTCACTGCCATGTATATCAACTATGCCTATGCTTTCCCGGAGATGCTCAAACACATTCTTTGCAAGCGGCTTTGTGAAGATGTCTGCTAGTTGTTCTTTGGACTTGCAAAACTCAAGATGTATGTCACCATTGTTCACCAATTCTCGAATAAAATGATATCTTGTATCAATATGCTTGCTTCGTTTATGAAAGACATGATTTTTAGATAAAACAATTGCAAAATTATTATCACAATAAATTTTTGTAGGTTCTTCTTGTGGATGCCTCAAATCTGAAAGTACTCTTCTCATCCATACTGCTTGGCAAGTTGTTGATGTGGCTGCAACATATTCCATTTCAACGGACGAGTGTGTCACAATTGGTTGTTTCTTTGATGCCCAAGAGATGGCACCCGATCTAAGATGGAAAATGTATCCGAAAGTACTCTTCCTATCATCCAAGCTACTTCCCCAATCACTTTGTTTGTATATCCAATCACCTTATAGTCATCTGAAGATGTATGCAAAATCCCAAAGTTTTTGTTCCAGTGATATACCTTAAAATTCTATTTCCAGCCTTCCAATGTAATTCCTTCGGTTTGTCCATGAATCTAGAAATAAGACTAACCACGTACATTATATTTGGTCTTGTGGCGGTTAGATATATGAGGCGGCCAACTAATCCTTTGAATAAAGTTGCATCAACTCTAAGACTTTTGTCATCCTTTGCTAAGTTTTAAACCAAATGCAACTAGTGTAGGGGTGGCATTCACATTTATCATCATAAATCTCTTTAATAGATCATTAGCATACTTACTTTGACATATGAAAAATGCCCCGATCATTTTGACTTACCTCTATCCCAAGAAAATATCTCATTAGCCCCAAATCAGTCATATCAAATTCTCTTTCCATCGCTGCCTTGAATGAGTTAATCGACATGTTACATGTGAATGTCAAATCATCTATATAGAAGCACACTATCAAGATTTCTCCTTCATCATTCACTTTGACATACAAAGTTGGTTCATTGTCGCACTTTCTAAACCCATTATTCATAAAATAAGAATCTATCCTGTTGTACCAAGCTCTAGGAGCTTGCTTCAAACCATATAGTGCCTTTTTCAGTTAGTATACCTTATGTTCTTCTCCCAAAACTTTATAACCGGGTGGTTGTTTTATATACACTTCTAAAATGCCATTCAAGAATGCTGATTTGACGTCCATTTGGTAAACCTTCCAATTACTTTGAGCTGCTATAGATAAGACCATTCTAATGGTATCCAATCTTGCCGCCGGTGCAAATGTTTCATTGTAGGTTATGCCAAGTTGTTGTGTGAAGCCTTTAGCTACTAGTCTTGCCTTGTATTTCTCTACTTTTCCATCAACATTATACTTTGTCTTGTAAACCCATTTAACTCCACTAAAATCCTTGCCTTTAGGAAGCTCTACTAGATCCCAAGTTTGATTCTTTTCAATTGATTAAATTTCTTTATTCATGGCTGCAATCCAATTGTCATCTTTAATGGCATCCTCAAAATAAATTGGATCAACTTGTGTTAAGAATGCAAAATTAGAGCATAACTCATCATTTTCAGCCTCTTGTATTTCATTATAAATCTCTCTTAGACTACGTGTCTTATTTGAAGTGTTTATAGACCTTGATCTTAGTGATGCAAGTGTTGGATTAGAAGACTCGCTGCTATTATTACTTGTTGGAGTAGTTGGATTTGGAGTGGTAGGTGCCTTAGAAGGCGTTGTAGGAACATTTGCTTGTGTAGTAGGATTCACAACTTGAGTTTCATTCTCTTCATTGTCTTGTGGAACACTAGCTGCAATTGTAGTTTTATCTATGCTGCCATCCCACGCTTCTTCTTCAACAAACTCAACATCATGGCTTATTATCACCTTCTTTGTGATAGGATTGTATAGCTTATATGCCTTGGATTGTTCACTATATCCCACAAATATGCACTTCTCTCCTCTATCATCTAGTTTCTTTCTCAACTCTTGAGGTATCAAGGAGTATGCTACACATCCAAAGACTCTCAAATGTGCTATATTATGCTTCCTTTTGCTCCAAGCTTCTTCTGGTGTTTTATTTATCACTTCTTTTGTTGGACATCTATTTAATATGTATACTTGAACATGCAACCGCTTTGCTTTAGCCCAATATTCGAGCTTGGTAGGTGTTTGGCTTTTATCATACTTTGTGCCATTTCCATAATTGTTCTATTTTTTCTCTCAGCTACTCCATTTTGTTGAGGAGTATACCTTACTGTAAATTGTTTCCTTATGCCATTTTCCTTGCAAAAATTATAAAAATCATTTGATATGTATTCACCACCTCTATCGGTTCTCAATATTTTGATATAATGTCCACTTTCCTTTTCAACTTTTTCCTTGAACTCTTTAAAAACAAAAATACATCTGATTTATATTTCAAGAAATAAACCCAAACTTTCTTGCTGAAATCATCAATAAATGTCAAGAAATAAAGACTTCCACTTATGGATGGTGTTTGCATCGGTCCACAAAGATCTGAATGCACTATCTCAAGTGGATGCTTTTCCCTATAAGACTCCCCAACTGGAATTTTTTTGTCTATGTTGCTTTGCCAATATGCAACTCTCACATGTTTTTTAAGTGGCTCTATTGGTGGCAATCCATATACCATTTTTTTCTTATATAACAGCTGTAATCCTTTGAAGTTTAAATGTCAAAATCTCAAATGCCATAGCCAAGATTCATTTTTGTATGAAGCTTTGAAAGCTAATGCAGCAACCTTTTGCAATCCTTGTGGCTCTAAGAATAGTTCACTTTGGATTCTAAGTGGAAACATCCTATTTTTTGTCATTTCAACTTTTGCAATCAGCCTATTGCTTGGTTTCTTGTCTAGAATCACACATTCACCATTTTCAAAGTATATTCTATATCCTTTTTGCACTAGTTGCCCAATGCTTATGAGATTATGTTGCAATCCATGAACATATTATACATCAGAGATATGCTTCTTCTCACCTTGCTTAGTTCTTATATTAATTGATCTTTTCCCATGACTGATACTCGATGATCATTCCCCAATTTCACTTCTGATTTCAATGAATCATCTAATGTTGCAAACAACTCCTTACTCCCACTCATGTGATTCCTACAACCGCTATCTAAAAACCATACCTCCTTTGAGCTCTCTTGTGCAACATTACATGTTATCAACATTGTGTTTTGTTCACTAGTGTTGGGCTGGTTTTCATTTGTAAAGTGTGCCTTTTGCTTATTCATATCATATTGTCTTTTTCTACATTTAGATGCATAATGCCCAAATTTATTGCAATAATAACATTGACTATTGGATTTATCCTACCTTTCTCCTTGATGTTGGCTATGAGAATGACTCACCGCCTCTTCCTCTTGTTGGTGTAGAATGAGTATGTGGGCTTGATGTTAGTCTTTTGCTTTCAAATTGTGTATTTTCTCTTCCTCCTATTGGTGTAACATGTCCTCTACCTCTGATGTAATTTGATCTCCCTCTTGTTTTGCCAAATGAAAGCCGAGTCTTGAATGCATTCTCCAATGATGGTGTCCCCATCAATTTAACCTTTGCTCATGTGCTAAGAGTGCTCCCATTAATTCATCTACTGATCAGCTGAGTAAGATCTTTGGATTCCTCAATGGCTACTACAATTGAATCGAACTTTGTAGGTAAGCTTCTAAGTATTTTTTCTACAAAAATTTGATCTTCAACAGTTTCTCCATAAGATCTAATTTGATTAACTATTGCCATTACATGAGTGAAGAACGAATCTATTGAATCTGAATTCTTCATTTGCAGGTTTTCAAGATCCCTTCTAAGGATTTGTAATTTTGTTGTTTTCACCTTGCTCGTGCCTTGGTATGTTCTTTGCAAACTATCCCATGCTTGTTTTGATCTTGTGGAAGTTGCTACTCTTGGAAAGATTGATTCCTCCATTGCTTGCTGAATGAAGAATAATGCCTCTGCATCTTTCTTTTTATTTTCCTTCAATAAGTCCTTCTTTGCCAGTGAAAGAGCTTGATATGCTTGTTGGTTTGTTGGTTTAGTAAATCCATTCTCAACCAAGTCCCAAATATCCTGGGAGCAAAATAGGGTTTTCATTTTTATGCTCCAAAAATCACATTTTTTTCCATTGAATGTTGGTATTTGAGGTTGTGCAGGCTTCCACTGGTACTTGCCATTGCTCCAAAGCTTTGCCTCTGCTGGCTGTTGTTCATTTATTTCTCCCTTTTAAAAAAATGTTTCCTCTTATCTGGAGAACTTGGGTCTGGTTTCTTTGGGCCAATCCTTGGAGAATCTTACAATATTGGAAAACTCGAACCATTCTAGATGTGGGATTGATTAGCTCTAGAGGGGTGGTATATTGCGGCTAGAGTTGGACAAAGTACTCAGAATATGGGGCTATTTTGCCTATTCTTCGCTTGAAGCATTTATGCAAGATGAGGAAGATCTTCAAATATGACATGCCATGAGTGACCTTGTCCAACACATGTGTTGACGATTACAACAAAGAGAGACCATACTATTATTTGGTAGAAACCACTTACAAACAGTTGTTACTTGAAGATTGCTCTGATACCCATCTGTAGAGAAGAAAGAGAAAAAATAGAGTAAACATACCAAAAAGAGATACAATCAACAAATTTGTATTATCTATCTCGAATATAGAGCTGCCATGCTCTTCTACATGCCCTCCTTTTTGCAAAAAGAGAGCATATTTTTTATATATTCTATCTTGTATTTTTTGCAATACAAAAAGAAAGAAAAACAAAGCTTTTTCCCAAAATGAAGAAGTTTCTAGATTGAGATAGATGTGTCTAGATACATCTGGAGGAAATTAGAGGAGTGACTATCCTGGAACAAAATCGATGGGCCCCCACACTAATGACCATAAGATGCCATATCGATGGCATACATGCATAGTTTTCTTTGGGACCCGCATCCTCCTTTGTGGTGTTCAGGTTGTCAACCTAGTCAATAATCTTGAAACAATCACATAACTCGATTCACGAGGCCGATGTGAAGGGCAGATACGAGCAGACTGATGGGACGAGGAAAGTACATAAGAAGTTGGAAACATTTAATGCAATATCTATCTCATGCCGAAAATGATAAAATAAGGAACTTTGGTGCCAAACCCGCGAACCGTAGCTTCATTTCGGATGAGACACGACCTTCCATTGCGTAATTGCCTTGCGAATTTGGGAGAAGTTTGAGTTATTTAAAGAACATTCAGGTGCTATGCATAAACACGTACTTAATAGACATTTTAAATTAGTTCACAAATAGACATTTTGTATTATTAATCAGTCGTATAGATTTGTGAAGTTTTTTTATGCTTAAACACTTAATAGCAATATACACAGTGTGATATACACACTTTGTGTGTATACCACATAAGAGATAAAAATACACAAGCAATATACACAATGTGGTATTTTGGATTGTGATATACACACAGTGTGTGTATACCACAAAAGAGAGATAAAAATACACAAGCAATATACACAGTATTTTGGATTGTGATATACACATGGTGTGTATACCACATAAGAGAGATAAAAATACACAAGCAATATACATTGTGGTATTTTGGATTGTGATATACACAATGTGTATATCATCAGAAGAGAGATAAAAAATAAACAAGCAATATACACACTGTGATATGTGTATAGTATCAATAACAAGATACACATTGTGATATACACATTGCATGTGCTATTTTGGATTGTCATATACAAACCGTGTGTGTGGTATTCTTTTTCTTAATTTTTATGTTTAGCTTGTGCTTGATCAAGCTCTTCCTTGATTTTTTCAATGACATCCTCTGTCATCTTATTAAATGACTTGATTATAGAAATGGGATCAACCACTACCCCAATACCTTCCAAGTGTGGTTTAGTTTTGTCCCTCTTTACTGTTTTTACTATATAAGGAGATGATGTTTTCGTCATTTTGTAAGAGGGTAGTGTGTCTACCATGTTGTAATTTTTTCATAGTTACCTTCCTTAGGCTCCTATATGCTTTGTTAAGTCTAAAATTGACCTCAAGAGGAGCATACACTGATTACTACACCTTTTCCAATTGCATGATGATCCATCCTTATCTGGTCATAGTGGAAGTGTTCTATGTAGATGTTATGATAGCCAATGATTGTGATGTTCCCATTAAAGTCATTGTTCCAACGGAGGAAACAATGGTAGAAGAAGGGGGTGTCGAAGATGACACAATGGTGGCCACAAAGGTGGAAACAATGGGAGAAGAAGAAGAAATGGCGATATATGGAGGAACAATTGTGGAAGATGGAGGAACAATTTTGGAAGCACCAACATATGCACTATCTAACTTTGGGGGTTCCAAAGGTGAAGCATTAGATGTGAAAGGAGACCAATCCAAAGAAGTAATTGGTGGAATATTGACACCAATGGTTTGGACCTTAAATACTATAATTTTTTCTCTTAAATGTTTCCCTTGTTGCACTAAATAGATCTTGAAAGTAATTTCTCCTGTTCTAGATCACTAGCATTTATAATTGTGGCCATGGAAGGTGGTCGAATGGAGAAGATGAGATTGAGAGATATGGGTGAAATGGGAGGTGATGAAGTTGGTGGATCATGGATTCTCCCAAACTTAGTTGATGGAACCTTAATAGAAGGTGTAGGAGATGGAATTGAAGTGGAAGGCCCAACTATTATCACATGTCGAATTCGTAGGGATTGTGCATTCATACTAGGGAAAAATGTGACAGTGGTGTAAACAAGGTTGACTATAAATGTGTCAGGATTAATCACTACTATACATAGTGCAAAAATATCTCAATTTATGTCGATTTTGTGTCATTTCCCATTTCAATTTTTTTCGTTTTGGGAAGAAAAAATAACACAATTGTGATGTCATAAAAGGCTACCTCCCATGAGATATGTATTTGTAGAGCAACACTGACCCTTAAAAGGCTAACACACTATACACACATTTGTGTATACCACACTATGTGTGCATACCACAAACCTAAAAAAACCTAATGCATGAAAAATGTGTAAACCACACACAAACATTAGCTTTGTGGTATACAAACATAGTGTGGTATACACACATTAGCTTTTTAGGATTGTAGTATACACAAATGTTTCTTGACAAATGTTTTTAGGTTTGGGGTTTACACACATAGTGTGGTATACACAAATGTGTGTATACCACAAACCTAAGAAAAACTATGTGTGTATAGCCACGATTATTTCTTATTACGTTGTTTGCGTCATTTTGTCGCATACACGCAAACGTGAAACCCTTTGTATACCACATATTTTGAATACTTGTATCATATGACATTGTTATTCCACAATTTTTCACTCCTAGTATCCTATGCAATAAAAACATCAATTTAGCAGTTTATATATGAGACTTTATTCATGGTTTTAATTTTTGCTAAATATTGTAATTTTAGCTACACATTGAGTTATATTATTCTTGCTCTAAACTACTAACCCTTTGTTTTGTAGGATGATTGGTCCAAGACATTTGGTTTTATAAATCAAATTACTAAGCTTTGTTTTACAGGGCCTCCTCTTGAAGACGCAATCACAAAATTTTATCGTTTAATTTTATTACATTACATCATCTTTCTTGTGTGTTTTGTATCATTGTTTGTTTATCCCAAAGGTTAAACCATGTATGCTCTCCTCTCATGTCTTAGGATGATCTTGAGGATCAAAAGCGGTTGGCCTTTCCCTTTTTCTTTTGTAGGGGCAACGTGACGTGGAAGTGACATCCACACACTTGTCATAGTCCTAGGAGTCTCATGACTGTGGAATTCACCTCCACGCACATAGACACACCCCATGTTCTGAGGGGTATATAAATTCTTGGAGAGCTGTCATTATTGGCTAAGCACTTGTTTGTTTTAAGAGCGAGTGAAGTGAGGGGATTCCATGTCCCAATACCTAGGCCTCAGATATCATCCTTGCAACACGAACTTGGGCCCCACGTACCGCAAGGTATATCGGGTACTCCCTAGTGATCTCATATATCCTAGTCTAGGAAACCTTTTGGCCACATATCAAGCTATTGTGGCAAGGAGATTACACTCCCCAAGATCACTCGCTAGCCAACCCACATTGGTACATAGGTGGTGAGCCAAGAGTGGCACCCCTCAGTGTGTGGTATTGAAAGCGGGAAATATCTTGATTGCAATCCCACTTGACTAGTTAGGGTGTGTATTGCATGTTGGTTGCTTTCTCGTGAACAACACTAACCATCATATCACCTTAAATTTTTAATCAATCAAACATCATCATAATCGACCATCCTTAATCAAACAATCCCAACCCAAATCCCATCACCATCCTTAATCAACCAATCTAATGCAAACATGACAGCCTGTGTATACCACATATTAACAATGGTTGAAAGTGATGTAGACACATAGCAACAACAAGTTTCAAATCATCTATAACAAGGTTTACACCAACAAAATTCACCTTACTTTGCATGAGAAAGATCATACAAGGTTCATAAAGTTCTTATCTTGACTTGTATAAGAAATAATTGTGCTAGTTTACCTATTGGAAGGTTCTTTTTCAACATTATGCCCTTCCTCTAGCTCTGAGAATGATGATATTTCACCTACTTGTCTGCTCATAAGTCATATATGTGTCATTCTCACCTTTCTCTATGTTTGACCATCATCTTTCTTCAAGTAGCCCTTCATCCCAACAATCAACTTTGGCTTCTTTTACCACTATTCCACCTATTGTCACCTTGTACCCTGT
Organism: Taxus wallichiana var. yunnanensis; assembly: GCA_018340775.1. Taxonomy (NCBI): domain Eukaryota; kingdom Viridiplantae; phylum Streptophyta; class Pinopsida; order Cupressales; family Taxaceae; genus Taxus; species Taxus wallichiana. The sequence continues at coordinate 179,797,753 of CM031238.1, read as the reverse complement.
TCATGCACTCTAGAAAACATCAACCATCCACAAAACTGATAGGAAAAGAATGAAAATTCCACCTTTTACTATTTTGATCAAATTTGATTTTTAGCTTCTCAAGTCAAAGCATGCTTGCTTCATTAATGGGTATGAACTTCTAGAAGTGTTTCTAAGGTATTTTCAACTCCAATAACATCTTCATATCAACTCAAATGTGTACCCAAAATTTGGGGTTCTATCTCCTTGTTTAACTCTCTCAATTCCACTTTTTGTGTTTCGTTCTATAAACCCTTACTAGGTTTTTGCAAGTAGACTGTCAAGCTCATGATATTTTATAGGAACTTCAAAAAAAAATGAAAATATTTTAAAGAACTCTTTAAAGGGTTATAGATCTCCCTAAATTTTTAGAGGCTAACTTCTCTTTTTGCATATACTTCCTTTGTTAATTGACTTCTCACAGACATGAGGCCGTGAGTTTGTGTTCTTCCTCCAACTATCAAGCATCTAGGCCTCGAGACAATGAATTCTGTGTTCTTCCTCCAACTGTCAAGCATAAGTCTGAATTTCACCCTTAAAAATACTAAATTATTTCAACATCTGCTACATTAGATCCATGTTCATGATATGTTCATGCCAACTCATGCAAAGTATCCTCCATTCCTTATTTTCACTGCCCTATGTGCATGCACAAATTTTAGACCTCCAAATTCCCTTTCTTAACAACACTTAACTCAAACTTGTCAAGAAGTTATCACGACTAAAAATACCATTCTTCACCCAAGAGGGTAATCAAAGAGTTATAGTCATGGATTTATTTATGTCTTTTCTATCATGCACGGTTATCACCAAGTCTAGAAAACAATTACCTTCAATGTTGCTTCCCCAAAATATTCAAACATACAAGTTACAATCTTGTTTCCTGTTCTTTGGACCTAAGGTTAACCCTTGATACTATTTTCTTATGGCACAACGAGCAACTTATCACAAACACTTGCAAATATGATCTCAATCAACTCATTTCACATAGCACAATCATCTTATATCACACTTTGCATAAGCGAGAATACATTACAGAGGTTTGTTTTAGGCCCGAGTTTGCACCTTCCTATCATGCATGGATAAATTTCTACTCACCACAATGTGTCAACAGTCTTTTTCACAGTTTAATGAATATACTCAGTTCATCCAAGAACCTTCAACACACATACAATAACAATTCAAAAGACTTGTAAATAATTTCTCCCACAGATAATTTATAGCCTTACCAACAAGCATGCATCAGATTTGTATGAACATTCAACAAATCTCAGAGATGTATACACCATTACCAAGTACCAAAGCTTACACAAACATTGTTTTTCTCCTTTCCTGAAACCTTCCTTGATTTCCAATCGATTGGGAATGCATAATTTAGTTACAGTTTCACAATTTATAATCCTTCTATTAGTTTCCAACCAAATTCTAGACTCTAGACCTATTGGTCATTTGACTATCCTTAGGCTTATGCTAAGTTCCTCAACCAAAAGGCATGTCCTTGAATTTTAAACTCCCACTATGTCTTTTTAGACCCTGATATGGACCCAAGATTCTAGTCTTCATGGTTGTACATGCTTGTAGGCTTCAAGATTCTATCAAAACAACCATAGCAAGCCAAAATGACCTCCAAGACTCCAAATTGCACATTTGGAGGGAAATCCAATTATTCAAATTTTGAAAGACCTAGACTCAAACTACCACAACTAAATGACTCCTAGAATAAGTGTTGGTATTTTTTATTCTGTCAAAGTCACATTATGCCCTCTTACTCCCTTCTATCCCTTTACATTTCCTCTTAATCTAGTCTCACCGGTAAACTCTTTGATGACCAATTAAATGAAACAATCACCCTACAAAGTTTCATTATGTAACTCTACACCCATTTTCTTTTATACTCCCTTTATTGTTTTTGCCAATTTCTCCCAATTGCCCTAGTTATGATCAAATCACTATGTACAAAGAAAACAATCGACTTTTATGCAAATGTAAAATAAGTTTCACATACCCATTACCCTTGTTATGCTTTGTACACCTTACATCCACTAATTCAAACTTGCTACCACTCCCCATAAGGTCATTTCACCTCAAATCTCCTTTCTTAGTATTTTTCTAACATGTTACTTCTCAGGCTACCTATAACTTCTAGTGCAACTATTATATAGGTTTAACACTTCTTATTTGTGTCAACCATACTTACCTCAAACCATACATTACCATACATCATCTGAGCCTTAGGCTAGCATACTATCATCACATCCCTTTCTCTTGCATCTGAGGATCTCATTACACTCTTGACTATTGTTCATAATTCCTTCTCTTGGACATGCATCAATTCATCTCCAATATTGTCTTCAAACATACCTAGGTTTCTTGGTGCCATTCCATACCCTGCTTTCTATTTGTTATCATGGTTCCCTGGTTCATAATTATTTTCCATTATTCTAGCATACAACTCTGTATACTCAATTCCATACTATACATGTTACCCATCAATTAGGTCCAACTTGAAATCTCATGTACAAAGGTTATAGTTTAATGAGGTCTATTCAAGCTCCACATACTAAATATACTCCACCTAGCTAGATTCCTCATTCTCCATGCTTTGAACACTTTATCTACCCTACTACAAAGTGTTAAAACTATTGGTACAATCATGCACTTGCATTTCACATGCAATCTCTTTCCAAGGGCCTAGTTAGCTTGTAGCCTCTAACCACATAAATTGTGTTGGATCTCATATTTGTTCCAAACAACCAAACCAACAAATACATGATTTGGATACCCTCAATTAGGTTACAAAACATATATCACATTCACCATGGGTTACTTTGTACGGTTCTGGACTTTCAATACCCTGCCCTAGGCCAATTAGGCCTTCTTAACAACAATGATTATGATAGTGAATACTTGGGGTAATAGTTTTACCTAGAAGTGGATTGAAACACCTTTGAAATGCTCCCCACATGATGTCTACAAGTTTTAGTGACTTAACTCTTTCTCTTACTCATCCATGCACTCCATTTCCCCTCTTCTCTATACATTATCACAATTTTGATGCAAGTCCTTGTATATCTCCTTCACACTTGCAATTTAGACCCTGAGACTCCACAAATATTTAGTCCTCACCAAGATAAAATTCTCCTAAAATATCATCAATTTTTTATGGATAGAATTTTAGTTAGGTGATGCCCTAGTTAGGGCCTGAGAGGATAAATTTAGGGCTACAAGACAACTTGATCAGTTTCAAAGCCTACAAAAATTCATGGTTAATTCTCTTTCCATCCTCTAACTCACTGTATCTTTATAGATCTTAAAAGATGAATTTAAGGAGGGTCAAATTTGGGGTCTCGGTCAGAACAAGGTAGTGTACATAGTCTATAAAACAAGAAAGAAACATATGAATCTTGGCCAAGATTACCTGCAACATCAATCCAACATCTTTATTATTATCTCCTAACCCCTATTACATCCTCTTGAATATCTTCCATGATCCATTCTCATCGAATAGCTCCAATCTTCTCCCTTTTTCTTCTTACTTGACTTACTAAACATCCTATTCTTAACTCCTAGATAGGCTCAACAACCTTACTAACTCTAGAATAGGATCAAATCTCATCCCTAGACCTTCTCAATTCATTCTCAACCAATTCTATCTCATGATACACCTGAATAAAAGCCTTAATTAGGCTTATGACACCTAATTTCCACCTCTAGCACACCTAAAACTTCATCATAGTTACTTTTCTTTTTACATTGACTTGTTTAAGCAAAGTTACTTAGTCTTATCATAACAAATATACTAAAATAGACCCTATGTTCCTATGACATCTTATTCTCTTGATGCTCCTGCATCAACTTCTTAGGATTACAAGGGATAAACAAGACTTTGTTCATTTTCACTACCTTCAACCTCTATTACACCTTAAATCCCTTATGTACAACATGTTCAGGACTCTATCAAGTCATTATACTTGTTAGTTATTAAACTTGTCAATTTTTACCCAATCTTGACCTTCTAGATCCTTGTTCATTCATGCACAAGTAGTTCTTTAACTGAGTTCCCCCTGTTTAGGATTTTTCTCACCATGCTTACTGATTATATAAAGTTGTTTACATTATTTTGTGTAGGATGCCACAAATGAAAAAGTATGAACAATTTCTTTCCCTAGATGTTCGGATGTGGAAATGGGAAACCACATTTTTCTCAAGATGATCTTGAATGGACATCGATTGGGGAAGACAATGGTCGAGAAAGATATTTGTGCAAAATCCCTCTAGCACAACTCAATGCCTTTATTAAAGGGGAAAGCATCTCGATAGATTTGAGATGAAATTCATATGCAAGAAAAATAGGGTTTACCCTATTCCGGAGGGACACACACCACCACATTTTACCATTATGTATCACAAGTTTGTTTATATTAACTTTACATTTGGTCATCCTTAGGAATAGTGTTTACATATGTTACTGTCACATTTTTCACATTCCGTACCTGATGTCATTATGTATTTCCTTTTGTTTCAGCTACCAATGTGCTTATGGACCTGATGACAAACAGGAACAAACCACCTACTAGTGAAAGAATTAGGAGGTTTGAAAAAAATGTGGATGCCAAGTGTCATTTCAATGTGAAGGTTATGTTTGGTACACCAGACGTGGCACATATCACATATAATGCTATGTATCACATTGATAAGAACGGTGAGTTTTTCCATGGCATAATGGACACAAGCTTGGATCCACGAAGTGGTTTTGCTCCAATTTATCAAATGAATGTAAGAAATACATTGAATCTCTTTTGCTTGTTGGTATACCTATTGACACCATTATCAAAAGGCACTACACGGATCTAGAGTGGGAGGATTGTCAACAAAAGGGACAAGTACTTAACTAGGAAAGACATGTTTTGAATGCATGGAGGAGGGTGAAGAGCATTAGATCCCAAAAGCACCAACATGACAACACTAGTATCAATTTGTGGCATGTCATAGAAAGGGATACATTTTTTTATTATCGAGGCTAGGTTGGGACTAACGTGCCTTTCATTATGGGCCTTCAAACAACGTGGATGCTTGAAATGATGGTTCGTCATTCTCACAACTCCATCATTGCAATGGATTCTATGTTCTCAACTAATAAATATGGGGTAAGGACATTGTTGTCTAATTTCCATGCATAATTGATGTTTGGATATATTTGTTTAAGTCAATCATACTAACAATAATTTTGTGTACACATTTGCATCAATACCAATTGTACACGCTTCTAGTTTTGACGAGCAAGAGGTGGGGTTCTTGTTGCATGGGTAGTTTCGTCCCATAATAAAGTGGATGACATATATGCATGGCTTGCTTAAAGTCTATGTGAGGGGGAAAAGGAAAAGGATGGATTGGCATGTCAATGCATTCATTATGATGATGCGGCTTCCAAAATACAAGCTATAAAGTATAAATTTACTAATAGGTTTATCTATAAATTTTGAACACAATTTACATCACTAATGATGTTATTTTTGTATCAGGGTTGTATTCGATTTTCATGTCTTGCTATGCATATGGCATGTTTGTCAAGGGCTTGGCTAAAGAATATTTACAAGTTTGTTTTTCTTCATTTTTGTAATACAATGTTTATAGGCTTGGGTTGTATTTTTTGTTTTGCATTACTTATTATCACAACAAATTTTTTATAGATATACAAAGAAGGAGGTGGGGTTGGTTATGTTTCAGAGACTAGGTGACATCATGTGTGCCATCAACGATAATGAGCACATGACCTTTTTCCTCATCGATGAGTTCATGGAGGAGTTCAAAGAGGAGACCACCTTTATGGAGTATTTTAAAAGATGTGGCTCAAGAAATGTATTGGTAAGTGGTAACTACATAACTACACGTAGATTCAATAATTATTAAGTCATCTCTAATGGTTTTTTTTTTTCACATGTAGCTGTGTGCTCTATGTGGTCAAATAATTTCCACAACTTCACCCATGCCAATCAGGATACAAATGCATCCATAGAATCTTACCATTGTTTCTTGAAGACCCGATACTTGTGCGATCAAAGAAAGAGATGCACAAGGAGAATGGATTGGTTGTTGTACACATTGGTGTTTTGAGTTGAACCCCATTACAAACACAAGAGGAAGTTACAAGTATCAAGTTTCTTGACAAATTACAAGAAGGAGAAAGAACTTTTGACTACCACTAAAAGGGCTAGAGCAATACCGATAGTGATTGTTGTGCAAATGATACTATTCAAGGGTCTTACATGGTTAGAATTCAAACATCTAGGGACCGATGGTATTTTGTTCGAAATTTGGCCAAATTTTTATGTTTGCGATTGTCCTTGGCTACCAAAGGCAACACCTGCAAACATGTTGTGAAGGTGTCACAACTTGAGAGGACACACGAGGGTAGTGCATCTACTAGGGATCCAAATTTCAATGGTGAGGGTGTATGTTTTCAGGTGTCCTTTATGCAACCTGCTTCTAGATTTGATTTTATAAATTTCATTATTTCAACTATTTTGTACCATTGTTATCCTCGAAAAATTCATTGTACATCCTCTAAAAGTATTGTTGTCATTGTAGATGACCATGTTGATCATGTTGCGAAGCAGTTGAATGTGTTGCGCAAAGATGATCCATCGGAGTAACCCCACATTGTGATTGACAATACATAATTTATTATGAATGAATAATGGTTGATATATCAACAATTTCACAATTACTAAATGAATTTTCTTTTTGGTGATAGTTGATAGCGATGAAGGAATTCAAGGAAACACAATACCTTAGTCCTGAGAAACATGTCAGAAACCATGGAAATGCGTTGCAAGTGCTTAACGAGTCTAAAGAGTTTTTGAAATCATTGTTACATGTGGTGTCGATAGTGATGAACAAATGTTTTCTTTTAGAGACTGTGTGCAATAATTTAAGAAGCTTTTAGATGACTTTGGTTCATTGTCATTTGTTTTCATTCTGATTGTAGTGAAAATGAGACTCCACCCATTTTATGGCCATGGTTCAGTGCAAGCAAGAAACCTTGAAAGAGGAAGAAAAAGGAGACCATAGTTCTAGATTTAAACATTGATGCTCAAGAGTATGAGGATTATACATTTCCTAACACAACTCGTGGAAGGAGACATCTCAATCAAACACAGAAACGATCTAGTATAACAATCAAAGAAAGTTGTGAGGCTATAACAATGAGTTTGGGTGAGTACGAATGTAATGTGATTACAAGACGTATTCATTGGAATTCAAGACACTTTAATTTTTGTTTCGTGATTCGCAGGGACAACCCCCTCGACCGAAATGCATGTTCCACATCGTTGCCTCTCGTTTGGAATATTGAATGCATCTTGAAGGTATTTTTGTCTATGTGGAAAATAATGTTAAGTGTAGGGTTTTTATTATCAATTGTGGATTACACAATCTTGTTTTAGTATGATTATGACAAATATTTTTTCATGGTGCCTCATCGTGTTTAAGAAATGATGCTAAATGTTGTATTATGTGTGTTATGAGTTTTACACATTTGGATTTTATTGTATTATGCATATATTTTGTGATCTTGTATCTGATAATGGTGGTATATGTTTTTTTTTTGTTTACAAGCTTATACAATGGAGGGGCATGCAAAGTCTTAAAGCAAGTGGTCTAAGGTGTCACATTCAGTTAGAGTTGGATGAATATATTATAAATGGCCAAAATGTAATTGAATGCTCTCATTCTATCCGGATAGTGTCATATTGTGTGAAGGTTTTCAAGAAGTATCTGAGGAAGAATCTGGGTTTTTGAATGAATGTTTGTAATCTTGGACCGTGCGGTAAATTTTTTGTAATATTGTACCCTTGTAATATTGTAGTGTTGTAACCCATAAGTGGTACATTTTTGTAATATTATAGCCTTGTAATATTGTAATATTGTAACCCAAAAGTGGTGCTTTTGTAATATTCTAGCCTTGTAATATTGTAACATTGTAACCCACAAGTGGTACATTTTTGTAATATTGTAGCCTTGTAATATTGAAATTGAGAAGTGGTACAATTTTTTAATATTGTAATGAAGAAAAGTCAGTAGTTTGTATACAAAGAAGCAATCTATATGTGTTGCACTCTAACTCTGTGAGATTTTAATCTTATCTTGTGGAATAGATCTTGACTATTACATTAAATCTCTAAACTCTTCTATTTCAATCAATACATAGATGTATAATTGATGTGATTGCAATTGAACTTATTGATATTCCTTGAGAAATCTGCAACATTCCATCTTCTAGGATAGTCCACCTAGGAGTTAGAGTTCATTCAAGATAATCTAGTTGAGGGAACTTTTTGCTTGAATGTGAAAATTAAGATTTATCCTTGTTAGTGTTCAATCTTGGAAGTGCTTTGTTTTGTTCAAGAGCTTTCTCCCTTATATTGAATGCTTCTGAGTTGGAATGTACAGTTTATGGGTAAGAAAATTATTTTGCATAGATGCTTGATGAGGGGTTTATTGACACTTGTTCCAAGTAGTATTTAAGGATTAATGTTGTAAATGCTATGTTTAAGGACTCTGTTTTTACATCAAAAAGTGTTAACTCACACTGCAGATATGAAGGAGATTGATTCTTAGATTCTTAGAGCATCATGAATGAAATCTTGCTAATAACACTCTATGACAAGTGCCTCAGAAGGAAGATGTTTAAATCAAAGCATTAGAAGTGAATTTCTTACTGATTCTAAGAAAGAAAACCCTTGAAATTGATGTAATAGTGAATGAGAGGGAGGCTTGTAGAACTTGTGTAGATGTTTGAGTAACCTTGTTAGAGCCATGACTAATATTATGAAGTATCTTGAACTATGCTCATATTGTGTTATCTCTGATAAGATGTATTGACATATTGAAGCAATCTTAAGAGTATATTATCATCAAACTGATGCATGCATAATGAATTCTATGTGAAGGAACTGTGTATCTATGTGATCAGAGTTAGTTTGGAGTTCTATGAGTTTGTATTAGGAATGCAAGAATGCATAAGAGACTATAGTTGTGATGTATGGGTGGAGGCACTCACAAGCAACTTCTTGAAGGATAGGGTGTTTCATTGTTCATCTATATATGAGAAGACTAAGCCACTGTGTCATTTAGTTGTACATTTGAAAACCATCTTGAACTCTACACACCATCTTGAACTCTTTTTGAGTTTTGAACCAAAGGGGTTAACTTCCTAACTATCTCGAAAGGTTTTGAGCTATCTCCACTAGTTTCGAGCTAAGCTTGTATGGATTCAATGAATCACCAACTCATCTAAAATATTGATAATTCCATAACATGTTGATTATTGTTTGAAATAGGTGTATGTTGTGTAATGGGATCCTTTCGAAGAATCTTGAACCCTGTGGACAAGGGTATTGAGCAGATTTTACCTTAAACTATGTTTCTTGGTACATGACTATGAGAAACCCTGATTTCTTCCAAACTATGATCACTGATTATATGTTGTCTTGGAGATTTTATGAACCAAGAGTTTCATTAAGTGCCTAGACATGGAGAAGAGGTCAAAAAAATGCTATATTCATGTAAGAAGCTTCAAGCAAATATCTTATGAAAATTATAGTCAAAGTAAGCCTCTCGGGTTTCACAATGTAAGGGTTTAACAATCTGAACTAGGGCTCCACTTTTGAAGGCACAAAATTGTGAGAACAACCTCAAAATTTGTGATTAATAATGTTCATAGAGTGTGCTAAGATATTTAGAGGAAATTATGAGTTCCCATGGATAGGTTTTGAATTCTACTTGACAATATAGGAAGAGGTAACAAAATACAGTCCAAAACCTTAGTCTAGAAGCATAGTTTCAAAGGAGGTATAAGATGCACTTAGTATTTGGTGATGATTCTACTAAGAAATAAAAAAGGACTTCATGGGTGTCAGAATCACCCTCTACTTCATCTTGATAGTACCCACATTGATAATTAGGCATGAGGTTTCCAAGACCTGGTGAGGGTTGTAGACTAAGTTGAAAAAGAGAGCTAATACGAGTTGAAAGAAGAGTTGGAGTTTGATATATTTGGAGCATATCAAGATGGATAAGAGTGAACTATTGAATCCTTGAAAACCCTCTAGGTGCCTTGGGAAGTGTGGCATATAGTTGGAAGCAAAGTGCATAGTTGTGAGGCATAGGAGGCACTAGTGAACCAAAGGAGTAAATGTAATTTTGATCTTTTATTAAATGATTTTCTTGATGAATATAACTATGATTAAGGTGTGAATAGGGAAAAAATAGAAAAGTGGACCTTGAATGGGAAAATATAAGCTTCTATCTATTTGGGAGCTAAACACTACAAAGCAAGAGAATGATGATGAAGGAAAAACAAGGTAAGTGTAGAATTGCAAGGTCATGGGCCTTTGGGCAATTGAAATAGCATCAATATATGTTGCTAAGGAAGAGTATGGCATAGATAGGATGATATTGTGAGAAAAAAAATTTTTGAAAATTTACAACTTGAGTTAAGCTTGAACCTAGAAGATCATCTTGGAAAACAAGAATTTATGGCTCATTGAAGAATAATATGTTGCTAACTTGTGGATCGTGATGAAAAATGGGTGTGGAGCATTACATCATGTGACAAGAATTTATAACAAAATACATGATGACTCTTAAATGTAGTTGTTCATTGTATCCATCATTTGAAAGGCCAATAAGGATGCATTTCAGAAGTTTGTCCCATGAAAAGGAAGACATGTACTTTATTTGTTCTTGATTAATGAAATGTCATGTTCTGTGTTTATACAGTTTGCATGAGAAGATGTTGGTAAAGCTTATGGTTATAGGTACATGTATTTGAATGCATGGTTGTGAGGTTCTGAGCATTTCCTTGCATGCATGAGTGTGAATACTATAAGGACCATTGGAAGAGATTGTTATGACTAGATAATGTGTAAGGTGGATTTTAGGTTGATACTTCTTATTTATTGCAAAATGAGAAAAGTTATTGTGCAACCACGTAGGGATATTGATTTACCCAAAGGAATGGTTTATATGAAATATGTGAAATTTTTATGAGAGGTCTATTCAAAAATATGAAATTTTGTTAACTACATTTTTGGTTTCTTTGGTAGTTGTAGGAGGTCTAGTTGGTTTGATAGGTTCTTAGGTGTTAGAAGATATCAATTATGGTTTGGAATAATCCAAAATATGACCTCTTATGTGAGATTATAGCTCTTATACACATGAGGTCAAACTCCTTGTTAAGTAGTTGGCATACATTCATTTCATCATGAAGAAAATAAGTTTAGATTTTCAGTGAGCAAGAGAGGCACTTTCCTTCAAAATTCAATATTCAGGTATTTTGAATCAATATTTTCTAGTTGAGATCAAAGGCATGTAAATTTGATGTAGGATATCTTGGTTAGGGTAGTGGGGTTCATTGATGTTGTTAACACCATTGGAAACCATTTGAAGCTTTAGTATGGTAAAATAATTATAATTATAGTTGATAGTTATGATCATGGAGCGGAAAGATAGGATTTGAGAGAGTAAGGTAAATAGGAAAAGTAATGGATGAAATAATATCATCAGTCTTTAGTTGTATGGTGTATTCGAGGGAGTAGGAGAGTTGATTCATGGTTCCTTGAAAAGAAAAGGATTTGGATAATGAAGGAGAGGAGAAAAAACAAGAACTATGAAAATTTGAATTAAGTTCAATATGTTAGAACTATAAAGAGTCCTCTTGAGGTCCTATTTTTGTCAAACCTTGAGTTGTTGGTGCCTCTCTCATGAGAATATTGAAGCTTTTTGTGCTTTGAAATAGAGTCATTCAATAAAGTACTCCAGTCACTATTTCCTCAAGAACTAAGATCTTAAGGAGACCCTAGTCTAGGGTTTGAGTAAAAATGGAATAGTGAAGATTCCCATCCATAAAAAAATGCAAATTTGTTGATAAAATCTATACACTTATCTATATTTTTGAAGAAATTTGAGTTTTAGAGTTGAGAATTTCATTTTTTAGGAGTCATCAAGGTCAGAAAACAGGTAACTTAGTGAGAGAACTAAGAAAGTGGGGTTTCATAGATAAGGTTTTAGCTTGAAATTTTTAGAGTGCTTGGGTAACCTATAAAGATAGGGTTAGTTTTTGGACATTTAAAACCATCTTGAACTCTTTGAATGTTTGTTAGAACAAAAGGGGGTAACTTTGTATGACAGGTTATGACTATTCCACTAGTTCCGAGCTAATGTTGTTCCTTTGGATTGGAGGCTCCAAAATATGACCCTTATTTGAAATTATAGCTCTTATCTTTGAGGTCAATCCTTTTAAGAAGATTAATACATGAATCTTGTCAACCATGAATGAATAATAAGTTTACCTTCAAAAAAAAGCACTTTCCTCCAAAATTCAATATTCAAATGTTTGAATCAATATTTTATAGTTAGATCCTTTAAGGCATGTAAATGGATATAGACCTATTGGTTAGGGTAGTGGGGTCATTGGATGTTGTTAACACCATTGGAAACCCTTGGTTACTTTAGTATGGTAAAATAATTATAATATAGTTGATAGTTATGAGTCATAGGAGGGGCAGTTAGGATAGAGAGAGTAAGGTAAATAGGAAAAGAAATCAGTTGTATGGTGGTATTCAAGGGAGTAGGAGAGTGTGATCATGGTTCCTTGAAAAGAAGGAGGATTTGGATAATGAAGGAGAGGAGAAAAAAACAAGAACTATGAAATTTTGTATTAAGTTCAATATGTTAGATCTAGTTTGGTATCCTCTTGATTGCGTGTCTTATTGTCTAACTTTTTGAGTTGGTTGGTGCCTCTCTCATGAGAATCTTGAAAAATTTTTGTGCTTTGAAATAGAGATTCAATAAAGTAATAGTCATTATGTGCCTCTCGAGTTAAGATAGTCTTGGGAGACCCTAGTCTAGGGTTTGAATACTAAAAGTTGAACTGTGAAGATTCTATCCATAAAAAATGCTGAAATTTGAAAGGTAATATCTTGATATACTTATCTAACATATTTTTGAAGAAATTTGAGTTTTAGAGTTGAGAATTTTGAAGATTTTTCTAACAGTCATACACAGGCCTCTGTAGATAAACACAGTGACCTAGTGAGAGAACTAAGAAAGTGGGGTTTCAAGATAAGGTTCAAGCTTGAAATTTTGAGAGTAGAAATAATATGAAAATGAGGTCATTCAGTTGTACATTTGACAAACCATCTTGAACTCTACACACCATCTTAATGTTTTCAGTAAACAAAAGGGGGTAACTTTTGGAACTATCTACCGAGGTTACAGCTATCTCCACTAGTTCCAGAGCTAAGCTCTATATGGATTGGAGGCTCCAAAATATGACCTCTTATGTGAAATTGTAGCTCTTATCTTTGAGGTCACTCCTTGTTAAGTAGTTGGCATACATGATGTCATCATGAAGAATAATAAGTTTACCTTCAGGAAAGCAAGAGAGGGCACTTTCCCTCCAAAATTCAATATTCAAATGTTTGAATCAATATTTTCTAGTTGAGATCCTTTAAGGCATGTAAATGGATATGGGACCTCTTGGTTAGGGTAGTGGGGGTCATTGGATGTTGTTAACACCATTGGAAACCCTTGGTTAGTTTAGTATGGTAAAATAGTTATAATTGTAGTTGATAGTTATGAGTCATAAGAGGGGCAGTAGATAGAGAGAGTAAGGTAAATAGGAAAAGAAATCAGTTGTATGGTGGTATTCGAGGGAGTAGGAGAGTGTGAGTCATGGTTCCTCGAAAATAAGGAGGATTTAGATAATGAAGGAGAGAGAATAAAACAATAACTATGAAATTTAGTATTAAGTTCAATTTGTTACATCTAGTTTGGTATCCTCTTGATTGTGTGTCTTGTTGTCTAACTTTCTCGAGTTTTTTTGTGCCTATCTCATGACCATCTTGACAAAATTTTGCTTTGAAATAGAGATTCAAGAAAGTAATAGTCATTTTGTTCCTCTCGAGTTAAGACAGGTCTTGAGAGACCCTAGTCTAACTTTGAATACTCAAAGTTGAACCGTGAAGATTCTATCCATAAAAATGCTAAAATTTGAAAGGTAATATCTTGATATACTTATCTAACATATTTTTAAGAAATGTGAGTTTTAGAGTTGAGAATTTTCATATTTTTTTAAATTTCACACAGGCCCTTAGATAAACACAATGACCTAGTGAGAGATTAAGAAAGTGGGGGTTTCAAGATAAGGTTCAAGCTTGAAATTTTGAGAGTAGTAATATTATGAAAATACGTGTCTAAAATTCATAATAGCTGTCTTGAAAGCTCACGAATCCATAGTTATGCTAAAAAGGATTGAAACCAAGGCTAGTAGAGGAATTGTGGGCCTAGAAGAGAAAAAGTGGATGGAAGGTAGATGAGAAAAGATAGGGTTAAAAATAATGCATACACCTTGAACAAGGTAAAGGGTGTTTGAGAAAGTCAAGAGTTGATTGTGAAGGCTACAAATTCCTTGAAACTTGAAGATTAGCTGGAGTCTTGCTCTTAAGAGCCATTTGAGGGCAGTTTGGGTAAACTTGTGAAAGTTATTGAATTTTCTTAATTAATTTAACCTCTTGATGAGTGGTTATAGGTTGGAACAATCATGATGGAACAATTTAGTGGGTTGGAAGGAGTTCATGAAAGGTAAAAAGTAAATTGTGCTTGTTTTTGGGATGGAGAACCAAGTAAAAATGAACTAATAATGAAGGTGAGAATTTTCATGAATGGTGGCTACTTCGTAGTTTATTGGGAGTTGTATAAGCTTGACATAACAAGGTAGAGTGTATGGTGAAGAATTTTAAGGTGTATAAGGTCAGGCATAACATATTTGTGACATAGAGCTAGTCAAGAAAACATCCAAAACAAGGCAGTCCTTTGAATGAAAGTAATCTTATTGTAATGAATGCATGGGATTAGTTCAATGGTGCTACATCAGATTGCATCACACTTGTGGGAAATAAACACACTTTGCAGAAATCAAACACACTTGCATAAATCAAACACACTTGCATCAATCAAACATACTTGCATCAATCAAACACAATAACCAATATTGCTTAAATGAGATTTGCATGAAAGGAATTAAACAAAAATTACAATAACCTGCTATCTATCTATTAGGATTCCCTCAAAAATCTGAAACTAAATTGTAAAAATTACAATAACCCGCTATCTTTTGGTACAAAAAAAGTGGGGTCATAGATCCTGGATTGCATTTTTTCACATAAATAAAAATTAAAACTGAATTGCCCAGGTATCTTTAGTTGTGGTGTTAAACCCACAACCAACCTCTATTTCCTACCACCACCTATCAAATTGTTCAGGATCCCGATCTTCCACATTTTTCCATGGAGACATAGGTGTGAGAAGGAGAGGGGGCCTGGTTCTCATGCCAATCCACATACCTCCTTCCTTGCTTATGACTTGAGGAATTATTGTTGCCAAGGCTCTAGCTCTTCCCAAACTCCACCTTAAGTTTGTTGGAGAGATGAATTCCCTCCTCTTTAGGGGTACAATAAGGTGGTTCCACCTTTTAATACAAGCAGAGAAATCCTGGTCAAAGCGTTGTTGCTCATATGATGTAAAAGCTGCAATATTTCATTCTAGACTGGAAATATAATGGTCTTTGAACTTGGAAGTAAAAGCAAGAGATCTGAAGTCATTGACTACTGCAGATGTACATGGATACTTGAGGTCTCATGCAGAGGCCAACTATGCTAGCTTTTATCATATGTTCTAAATCTCTCTGCTCCCAAGATTTTTGGTTTTGTAGTGTGGAAATGAATGCTTGAAGCTGGCTCTCTCCAATATACAAATTGATTAAGAACCTGTCATATATTTCAACATATAATTACACAAATAAAATTCACAAAGAAGGTTCTTTTGTTCAGGGGTGGCTATGAGTAAGTAGCCATGAATTATTTCTCATCTTTCAACTCATGTGGGAGGCCACATGCAAGCCATCCCAATTTCCATCTTGATGAATTGTTCTTCCAAGAAAACATTGTATGCAGGAGAAGGTCTCATACATGCAAGAAATTTTTCCGCCAACAAGCATGCTACTTGAATTTTTGCTGCACATTTGAATCGGCATTTTATTCCTTATAAAACTTTTCTTCCCATTCTCTCCTTTGCTTCTTCTCCTCTTCCATTTTAACCTTTAACTCCAATTCATTACCCTCAATTCATTCAATCTCCTGTAAGTATCATCCCAAAGTTGTTTGACTGGCAAGAAATATAATTCGATCTTTGAGTTTCTTGATCCAGTTTTGCGTGAGTAGGTACTTTTGACTGCCATAAAACAAGTTCTTTTTCTCTATCATCATCTTGTTCTTTTCTCAATTGTAATTCCCTATATTTAATTGTTGAGTCATGTCTTAATAATTCCAACTCTTTATCCTTGTTTTCCATCTGAGTCTTTAGCTGTTCTAGCTCATTTTGTAGAGATAGGATATGAGTTTCTCTATTTTCCACTTTGAGTTTGAGAAAAACCAATTCTTCATCTTTTTCCCTTATGATAATTTCTTCTCTTGACAAAAACAGAGCTTGCTTGACTTGTTGTTTCTCCTCTTCTTGATGTCAACTCCACATGAGTTGGATATCCTTCTTCCTCGATCATAGGAGATTTTCCTTTTAGCTTCCAAGCTGCAAGATGCTCTTCAAAACTCAGTTGTCCTATAACATCCTCCTCTTCGTTTATGGGCATGGATAAATCACCCACCTCTTTAAATACATGTCCTATTAACTCCTCATTTTCCATCATTGATTTCTCCTTTTCTTCTAGTTGAGTTCAAAGAGGAAGTAAAACCTCATACTATCAAGAATGTTAGCAACTACTCTTTCAATGTCCTCGTACCTCAACATTTTCTTCTTCCTCACCCCTTCAATCCTTCTCCTTTTTGACACGCTACACTCTATTGTTTCTTCCTGATTTCCCTCCGATGTACCAATTCCCAAGTCCTTTTTAGGGGTAAATGGGGTTGGGATTCCCCTTCTGATTACATCAAGGGTCTGCTTAAATTTATGAATAAAATTCATCCATGCTTCCTCCCCATTTTTCTTATTGAGAAAGTGATGCTCACATACTAACTGAACCAAACCATGATGTCTAATCATGCCAACACCCCATGAATACCTTTGGGCCATAGCGTGAATAGAGTCATAAAGAAATCCAAGGAGGTTTATCATGTACTCTTGTTTTGTGTTTCCATATTTCAAATGGATTAACATTTTAACAACCTCCTTCCCGACAATTCCATACTGCCCATCACAGGTGAGATATTTAACTACCCAAAAGGCTACTCTGTCAAAAGGTTTGGGAAGGCTTGCTTGCCTTACTCCCTTTATGAATTTCTTGGATGTGAAAATATATTGGGGTTCAGGGTCACCTTCTTGGCACATGACTTCCACCAGTTCTTTCAAAGAGCCTTTGGCAGGGTTTGGTGTATGGGAAATCGAATACCCGATATTTGACTGATTATATTAATAGTAAAAGGAATTGTAGCACCTTTCACTTTAGCTTTAAATTGTTCCAAATTCGTAACAAATTATCTTACCAGTTCATCGTTATACTTGGAGAATTTCTTTAGAAACCCTAGCCATCCCACATGCTCAAAGATGGTCACTACTTCAAGATGTCTCGCAAATGAGTTCAGTGGCATCTTCTGGTTTGATTTCTTCTTGATTCCCATGGCTATGGAGAATTCATGTTTACCAAACACCTGCATTGTCAAAAGACCTAGCTTTGGAACCTTTACACTTAGTTGCGGAACCTACCACGCTTTCAATTTAAATCAGTTCCGAATATGCCCTACTTCAAATTTATTACAATCTCTCACGGGTTTTCCAATTTCGAAATGTATATTGGGAAATGAATTTTGAAACTGAATATCGAAGGTGGTTTCTTACTCAATATTGAAGAAGAAATGTAGCAAATAAAAGAAGTAATTCATTTGGATTGAAGATAGGGTTTATAGACACAATCTACGAAAAACTTAAAAACAAACATAAAATACTTATCATTTCAAAAGAGTAACACATTGAATATAAAAAGAAGTTGGAAAAAAAATATAATAAGTTGTTAAATTTTATGAAATCACACTTTAATACAACATAAAATTAGAATTAAAGTTTAATAAAAATATATAGAAGGATAAAATTATCAAATATAAAATAGATATATATTATTATAAAGATAATAACAATTTTAAAAATATTCTAATATTAATTAATTATAACTGAAATGGAAAAGTTTGTTTTATAGAAATAATATGTTTAATATTTGTATTATAATAAAAATATTAAAATGTCTAACTTATTATTAAAAAGGTACATTTTTTCTTAAATTTAATTAAGATATTGACTTTTAAAACACTAACACATATAAAAAGTATTTGAGAGTCTCTACACACCATCTTGAACTCTTTGAATGAGTTTTGGAACCAAAGAGGTAGCTTTCAGAACTATCTACCGAGGTTCCGAGCTATCTCCATTAGTTCTTGATGGCTTGAAATCAAATTTGTGAGCTAAGAGAGTCTATTGTGATTGGAAAAGGTGGAGAACCTTGTTACACACTCATATAAAGGATGTATACCTCATCTTTGGGTCCTTGAGACATGTAAGAAAGACATAACTCTATGTTAATCCTCAACTCAAGGAAGTTACAAGTTAGTGAAGCCTAGTTAGGATGAGTGATGCAGGAGCATCATGGTTTGAATAAGCCTTTGAAAGGAATTTAGCATGTATTAGGAGTTTATAATCTTTCCCTCCAAGTTCTAGTCTTAAATATTTGAATTGTGATGTAAATTCTCTTGTAAAAGTAGAAATTTGGTGTGAATAGGAGTACTAGGTGAATGTGAGTTGTCATATCTCTAGGATCTACATGGGAGAAGTGCAAGATATTATGTTGTCAGTATTTAGCTATTAAAGGTCAGGATGATCAACAAATTCCTTAAATTGTGCTTGTATAGTTGAGATATAATCTCACCAAATATAGGAATTTAGGCCTAGATAAGGACTACCATAACTCACAAGAAGATTAAGGGGATTTTAAGGGATTAGAGGTCTGAATTCCCTTAGGGAGAGGATCATAATGTGATGTATATGATGTTTTAAGAAGAAACAATGAAGAAAAAGGCTGAGTTTGTCTATCTCTTTGATTATTTCTTGAATATTTGAAGTGTTCATACTATGAGATTAGCATTAGAGATGATTTGAGAGGTAATGTGGAGTTAGACAAGGAAATGGAGCTCTTCTATAATGGTCTTTGCAAGTATTATGTACATTTATAAATGCATTCTAATGGTAGGGTTATATTATCCTGAAACAACCATGCAAGTAAGTGTTTGTGTGAGTTTGATCTTGAATCTTAATGAACCTAGAATGATTTGGTAATATCAAGTAATATTTGACTTGGGAGATATAAATTTTAATGTTCTAAGGGTAAAGGAATAAGAAGGATACCATGTTTCCAAACATTGTTTCAAGTAATGAGTACATAGTCAAGGATAAGGCAAGACAGTGGATTTGGCAAGCACTAGATGTAATTTTGTTTTGGGATCACTCAAATACAAAGGAAATATGATCCTAAGGTGACTAGAAGACATCTTGATTAAGTGTTACATAGGTTAAAGGTCAATAGACCATCTAAGGGTTTATTGTATGCCTAGAAACCCTTGCATGCTTAGATTGGGTGAGAGTAAAGCCTCAAAAGGAGTGATTTACAATACCTTCATGATTGATGTTAAGAAAATCATCTTTAGAGTGTTGAGATAGACCTAATTGTGAAATTTGAGATCATGATTCATAATATATTGAAAGATATTAACAAAAGAATATTTCAAGATGCAATAGGGCTTGAAAGTAGAGAGGGAAAACCAATGTTTTTGAACCTGAAATTTTGTATGAACACTGTTGAGGGAAGCCTTGAAGGGATTCAAAAAGAATTTTAAATTTCCACCGATTATTTTTGATGTAGGAGCATCCTCCATGATGCTTGGAGAGCATAAATAAGTTTGGATAAGCCTTGAAAGGCATGCAAACATGTAGTAAGAGTTAGTTTAGTTTCCCTCCAATTGTCAAAATTTGAAATCTCATGTTGTAATGAGTTTTTTCTATAATGTAAGAGTAAAAAATAAAAAGGAATGTACAAGTAAGTTGTTAGTTGTTAGGTGAGTGTGAGTTGTCTTTTCTACGTGGATGAAGGTTGAAGACCTCTTCTTCTAGGTTGTAATAGTTGTTTTAAAGTCAAATTGGGATGTTGGTTCCTATTCCCAAGCACAAATGAAGGAGTATCACTAAAAACAAGGAGATTTAGTCAAAAATGAACCAAGAGAAAAAAATTTGGGAGCCTAATAATGAAGATAAAGGAACATGAGGTTGACCACTACCAAAAAGAAGACAGAGAAATAGGATTTTGTAAAAAAAGAAGGGAGTACATTGTGTAATTTGAAGGATTGATATGAAAGTTCAAGATGTAATTTTTTGTTGCAGTCATGAATGTGAATCCATTTGAGGTGTATGACTCTTAAAACTCCCTTATTGCATGTATTTAGATGATTCAAATTGTAATTATGCTTGTTCCATACACTAGAGGAGATGGTTTTTGTGTATTGCATGTTTTCATGGACCGTGTGTGAAGGTTTAACTCAGGACAACAAGCTTAAAATATAACAGTCATCTAAAGCCACACCTAAAACCATATTATCATTGTGAAGAGGAGGAGTAATGGATTACAAGCTAGGATAAATTTATTTCAAGCCTTGACATTGAGTTTTGAGAAAATTACAAGTAATTTTGTGGTCTCGGGCATGAATTAGGGCTTTCTATAGCTCTGTTGGCATATGGATTTGCACGCATGCAAATGACATGAAACAAGCAGTGTGGGAACGAAGTCCCTCCTCAATGAAGGTGAGGCTGCCTTTATTGAAAACCAAAACCGTATTTACATCTGTACATTCAAAATTGTATGTGGGGGGTGTTTTGGAACATCAATGGAAAGAAAAGTGAATGAAGGAAATGGAATAGAAAGAAGGAAAATAGTGGAATGGAATGAACTGAAAGAACATGCAAGAGTTAGGTAAAAACAGAGCCTAATATTGCATGAAGAGGAAAGATGAATAACCAACACAAATAAAACGGAGTTTGAGTTAGCCAAACAAGAACATGCAAAAGGGAACACACATGAGCAAGTAGATAGTCAGAGCTTGATCACTGTGAACTAGAACAACTGATTACTAATGTTGATAATAAGATCAAAGATAATATTTGCATGCAAGATTCAAACACCTAACATCTAATGAACATAAGAACACCAAATGTTACAAGAGACAATGAATGAGACACAAAGTTCTTATTCTATTAACTCCAAAATGTTTTTCACAAAGAACACAAAGTTTCTTCTTGAAACAAAGCTTGCACAAAAGTATCTTCTTCTCCTCTCTCAAAGTCACCCTTACAAATGAGCCCCTCACTTCCTTTTATAACCCAAAAGTTGGTTATAAAGTAGTTAGGGTTTTAAATGCACATTAAATAGGGCACTTAAGTGACTTTGACTTTTTCAACCAACTTTTAAAAAGTGACTAAAAATAGAAACCACTTAAGTTAAAAGGTCATTTAAGGAAAAATACATAAATTAAAGAAATGGGTACATGTGGACCCCACTTAAATGACTTGTATGCACACGTAGACATCCTAGTCAAGATGTGCCACCTAGATCAAGACACCTAGGATTAGTGCCTTATCCATTGGGCCAAGAGTCCACCTATCCCGATCGTATACGGAATGAACTCATTGACCGTGCTCTGCAATCCACCAAATGACAAGAGTCTTTGAGCTTGAAACTTGAGCAATTCATCCACCCCTCTCGTTTGAGCAATATCCTGATGCGAAAATTTGTCTTCATTCGTATTCACATTCACAATTCTCCACATGCTCCGAGTACCTTTCCATGGTGAATTATTCATTTGTCGTGAGACCGTAGTCGTTACGCCACCTTGGTTTATCAGAATCCAACTTCTGGTCTTTCGCCGTTGAGGAGATCTCCAAGAGCCAAAATTGCAATTCACTCCCTGGAGTTATGTCCTTTGTCTTTGTTACCATCCCAAAGTGTTGATCTCTCGAGCAGAATTTGTGAGACTTCAGAGTCTTGGAAATCCATCTCCTTTGCCCCATTGTGAACGAGTGGTGTTGAAAAATCATCGAAGTGATTTATGAATTCGTTGACACACACCTTAGCGTAGTATTTGGTCTTTTTTGGAGTGATGGATTCTAACATTTACTTAATCGCTTCCAAGTTTATCACTATTGGCTTGATGACCCTCTTTCAATTCTTCAGGATATCATGTAGCCAGGTGGGAACCTCTCCAAGTACC
This sequence comes from Taxus wallichiana var. yunnanensis, assembly GCA_018340775.1. Taxonomy (NCBI): domain Eukaryota; kingdom Viridiplantae; phylum Streptophyta; class Pinopsida; order Cupressales; family Taxaceae; genus Taxus; species Taxus wallichiana. The sequence goes on along the minus strand of CM031238.1, from coordinate 179,775,362 downwards.
TCATTGTACATGGTTCTCGTGTTCGTTGGGAATTGATCTTCATCACGCTGAAGGGGATCACTTTCGGGTGTTGCTGAAATTGGATCTTCTTGTTGTGAGAAAGATGTTGTCGCCATTTTCTCCATTTGTGGTGATTCTTCAAATGTAGGCGGGGAAAGAACCGGATCATCAACTTTTGGTTGAGAAGTTGTGACTACTTCCACAAGTTGGGCTGGTATATTTTGAGGTACTTCATCAACGAGTTCCACCTCTAGAAATTGTGTGATATAGATTACAGGTGCTTGCGCATGAACCAATGCTTTGAATTATAGTGTTGTGTTGTTGATTAGGCCTGAAGAATTAGGGCAATCATGCAAAGACGAATGATGACTGGAATGAGAAATTCTTGAGATGTGCTCCTTCTTCACTTAGGTGTTTAGATGACTCAACTCACGAATGAGCCCTCAATCGTATCGCTCCTAGCTTGATTGTGAGCTCATGCATTTTCAACTTGAATTCGAACTCCCATGGCGATCCATGCCCTTCGTGTCATCTTACCTTCTTTCCAGAACCGAACTCCCTGAGTTCTTCTCTGGCTCAACTCACTTGAATACCGAGCTTAACCCAACATTTTTGAAAAGAATGGTTTTACCACAATGCTCACGGTTCTTCCTTATTATATAACACTTGTAGTAAGAATGTTTTGGCTTTGCCATAATAAGCACAATTGTACCTTCCAAACGATGAGAAAATGCCATTACCAATAAAGACCTAATGCTGCCATGATTATGACCCGTTGAAGATGCTCATATAATTGCAAAGCAAATTGTGCTTCATGAATATTCTGATATGAAATAGATCCACCTCTATGAGATTCTCTTCCATGAGTTACATCGTAAAACAAGTAAGGTCTCAATAGAGAATCTTTGTAATAAAATTCATCAGGTCTCTTGGTAACACTCTCACTGTCACTTAATTCATTTTGATAAAAATATCTTGAAGGAAAAACCCAAATTTTAGGATGCATTCGATTCTGATCAGATAACAACATGGATGACCTACTTGTTGGAAGCGCTCAAAAAGCTTTTACTATACTACAACATGCCTGTCTTGCACTCGGCTTATTATCACTGCAGTGCGATTCTTATGGATCCTCGACAAGAACACACCTTGCAGCACCCAATGAAAGTGGAGGTAACACACCTACTTCACTAGCTTGTAGCTTCATCTATAACCACCATATCAAACCCATGGGCTAGGCGCTGGAATAACTTCCGGCCACTACTAGAAACAGTAGTGAACACAATCTCAGCCTCATTTGCAAAACTTGCCTCAAGATTTGATCGAGCTTCTTCCATGGAAGTGACTTTCCAAAATGAAAAGGTGAGACAACTCAACTAGAACTTTATCTCGTTCTTCTACTACAGCTGCAAGATTTTGCAACAATCGATCATGATCATGGTGGTCGCAAACCAAAACATCGATCAACACCAACGGTTCCTTGGGATCACCCCGCGGTAGGCCGCCGCACTTAGCTCTCTCTGGAGGCCACCGATTTTCTCGAGATAAATTTACTTCTCTACCCCGTAGCTGCTGCATATAGCCAATTACTTTCTCACAACACTTTCCTAGGAGAATTTTAGTTCTACGCTCCACCGACACGCATGCGCAAGATGATTTTGAGAATCCACACCCACCCTCGCAACATCAAGGCGATAGACCTTCATTTCACCATCAATGAATCCACGATCCATAACACACTATAGCAATTCATCTGTTGCAGCATTTGATGGAGTGCAAACAAGCATTCGTGGTTTAGGGAAAAGTTTAGGAAGCATACGGAACAATGTGCGATCCATACTCTGAAGAACATCATCGATTGATCTGTACAATATTGTCAATACAGGTTGCATTATTATAGGATTTCCCGTAGCTTTCGGAGCAAGTTTCTTAAGCAAAGGCACCATAATAGTGCTGATATTGAACAAGATGAATAACATTCAACATTCCTCGATTGTGTGTGTCCTATCCTCTCGGTGGACCTTGCACCAAAGTGAAGGGCCAGGGGTTCCTGCCGTCTGCAGGACTCCAACTCCATTTGTACCAGTCTTTGTATGCATAGCAGCCCACTGAATTGTGGCTAGCTGTGGATCATTGAAACTCCTATGAAGATGGTCGATAAAATTTGGTGTGAAACATTCAGTCATTGCTTTGGAGGCTACTCCCATTATTTGGAAAGTGCTCTGGCCTGGGATTTAAAATTGCTTTCTGCATTCTCATCCTTTGCATGCATGGAAAGCTTCTGGTGTTCTTCTCCTTCAGATGCGTGGGATGCTGTCTTGTCTATCCTGGCGCCTTCTCTTCCTGGCGCGTGGAAAGTTCTTTCCTCTAGTTGGTGCGTGGCCTGAGCTGCTCCTTTCTGCATGCATGGAAAACTGTTCTTGCTTTGCTGTCTGAGCGCAGTGTGTGGACAGGATTTTTTTATTATTTGTTTTAAAAACTTTTCCTTTCTCTTTACCAGGCGTGGCCTTTTAAAACTGTTCTTTATCTCTTCCACGGCCAATGCGTGGCTTTTTGGTATGATTGTTCTCCAAATGCATATGGACTGTTCTCCTTCCTGTCTTTTCCTTCAACCAATGCGCATGTATTTCTCTTGCATAATGTTAACAAAGTATTATGTCTTCCTGAAGAAAAAGAAGCTTCTGACTTTTTCCACCAGGTTTGATGGAGGAAGTTACGAGGATTAATTCAACTTCCTCTCATCCCGGGTAGTGGCTTAAGTGCCGGGGGAAATGGGAAAAGTAACGGGCAATTGCCAACGGGAATGGCAAAATGGGTTGGCAATCCCCGTCCAATTTCCCCATGTGGGAAATTGGGGAATTTTATGCCCGTTTTCCAATCCATGATTTGGCAATTGGCAGAGGAAAACCCACGTGCGGGAAATTTGAAGGAAATTGCCAGGAAAGTGGAAATCCGGGTTCGGGAAGCCAACCCGGCAGTTGGAAACAAAAGCTTACTTCCCCGGCACTAAAACTTGTCGAATGAACTTTAATTTATATTTATTTAATTAAATACTCCTTAAGTGATTTTTTAAAAATTAATTTAATCAAACAAGGAGCAATTAATTAATTAAATATTAATTATTTCATGTATTTTAATGTGTTTTATAGCACAAGGGGAAGAGTTCTTGCCCGAAAATCACGAAACGAAGACCGAAACGATCACAAAAATAAGACGATCGCAAGGAGTCCAATGAACCATGCAAAGTAATACTTTTCAAAATTTTCTAATTTTTAATTATTTAATTGTTTTTTGACAATTTTGCGCAGTCAAAATTGGCTGATAACAAGCTCTAAATTTCCGCTTAAACATTTTTAAAACTCACTTAACATGCCTTGTTTCCATTCTCAGACCTTACTTTCCTTTCTAAGTATTTTTAATACTCAAATTTATCTCTAAACCCTAACTGGCTGTAAATGAGCATGAGAGAAATCACTTCATTACACAATGTGTTATTCTTTGATTCAAGACCTTAAATTGATCATGGGGGTTTATCTCCATCTATTTGACAATACTAATTGAGCAATGAAGGAATCCAAACAAAGTTTTTCTCACTCCACGAGCCTTCATGACTGTTTGACTACACATAACAAGGTATGGAGTCTTTTCTTGACTTAATGAATGTCTCAGACTCTTATTCATGTACACTAACCTCATGCATGTTCAAGATTAATTCTCTCAATCCTTCCAAGGTTATCAATCTTCACTATTATCTTTACAAATATCAAAACAAACAATAGTTCTTCAGTTCCTTAGTGCATAATTACAGTTTCAAGGTAATGCACAGTCACTTCTTCCACATCTTATCACATACAAAAAGAACTTGTTTGAAGAACTAAATCAATAGTTAGTGGACTGAAGTATGGTTCTTATATGGTGACTAACAATGCATGGAGTTCATATGAATCACTTAAGGAAAACCTAGGAAAGAATATCAAGCTACAAGCCTTTCCAGGATTTCTTAAGAATGCTCTAGTGTTGAGTTTCCTTGAAGGATCAATATAGATTCTTCTAACATGCGATGTGAACTGAGTTGAATGAATAGGGTGCACCATCTAGTTTACGTTATTAACATTTACATTTTTTTTGTTCAGATATAATTTGAGCATACTTTGATGTGTTAATACAACTTTATTCACTCCTAAATGTAAAGCCCAAATGCTTTATGCCCATACGTCAAAAGGAAAAAATGTATGTAATAATTCATTAAGATAAGTGTCTTATATGACATAGGTGCTTTACTTAACTTGCTTCAAACTATCTACCTAGGTTCCAAAGCTATTTTTCGAGGTTCTGGAGCTATCTCCATTAGTTCCGGAACACATCTTGTATGGATTCCATGGTAGCTAGATTGTATTCATGTCACATTGAATTGTTCACATAACCATAAACCCATTCATTTATTAAGGAATGATCATTCATTAATTATTTACATAAACCTATATTTTGTTTGTCTCACATACCTGGACCTTTGTAATATCATGTGGTAGTGTTGTTTGTGGTATACACACTATGTGTATACCACATAAGAGATAAGAGGTGGACATTGTTGAATCCAAGATATTGATATTGACATGAACAAACTTTTCTCACATATTGGTTTTGATATTGATATTGGTATTGGTGATATAACTAAACCCATTCATCTTGTAAGATGTTATTCATCATTACAAATTATCGTAACATGTATTCATTTTTTGGCCTACTACAATGAATACACTAAGTAAGTAGTCATTCACAAATTTGCAATGTTCTCATCCAGTCCAGATTTTATAATTGAATAGTTAGTTGTATTTGTACTTGAATCATTCTTAAAAAGTAAATTATGTATACTTTTTCTTTAATTTATTACTATAAATGTTTTTTCATTTTTATATGACAGTTTTTAAACCCCAGAAAGGATTGGTCAAACAAAATACACTTAATTATTATATTCAAACAATCAAATACTTATACTGTTATAATTTAATAGCTTAGATATTAAGAAAGAAGAAGATAATATTGAATTCTCTCAAGGTCTAAGAGTTCTTAAGGGATATTTGACCAATAAATAACATTAAGATGTTGACCCTCCAAGTTGTTAAAGATACATTCATAGAACACTAACAATTTTCATGCTAAAAATTAATCAAAGGAACAACATATTAGTTGAGTGTAATGTATGAAATGTATTCATTCGGGTTAACATTAGCTACATTACAATGCATCTAAAACATATATCAATTTTTTTCCATGTTAAATAATATCACTACAAGAAATGCATATGCTAGTATAAATACTAATATGTATATAGTTTATAACTACAATTTCATTAGTTGAACATTGTGATTTTAAATATGTTAAAAGAGTGGCATGCCTAAACGTGTTTAAACCGTGAATGTGTATGATAAAATAAGTCTATTTTGTTTTCAATGAGAGAATGAATTGGTGAGATAGTCAACTTTATAGTATGTCGTGAGGCTCGTAGGTTTATCATGAGTGTGATTATAAGTTACTATATAACATGCATTCTTACATCTCAATGGAAAAAAGTAGCAACTTTCCACATCCAATGATTATTGTAGAAGTATGTAAAGTGACAGTGACACGTGATAAAGGAAAATTACACTCTTACAAAACATGCCATGTTGGTAAAATCAAACATACAATATTTTCTTGATCCAATAAGTCTTGTTCCCTTGGCAGTTTTATCAGATCCTTTACCTAATTTAGTATCTATAATTCTCATGACTATTGATTCAAATTTTAAATAGAAATGTTGGAGCTTCACTGAAGCTTGGAATGACTTAAACCATATGTTGTTAATACTTGTATATAAAACTTTGTATATCCCATCTATAGAATGGACTATTTGGATTGGTATGTTTATACAAATCAGAAAGGGATTCATTAGAGCTCTTCTCTCCTAATTAAATATTCATGGAAACTTGATCATCTCCAGTAAGATATTGAACAATAAGTTTTTACCGGTGAATAGGTTATGGGAAATTGAAAGCTAAAAAGGAAATCAGAGCATGCATCAAACTACGATATCATCCAATTGACTCTCAAAGAGTTTTAGGTAATGGTAACTCTAGATAAATGAAAATTATAGGACATCATACAATTATAGTAAGAACATGTGAATCCAATACATAAAGTAAAATATCATCAAATATTATTAATATTAATTGTTGATGTGTTACAAATTATAACTATAAATGTTTTAAAAACAAGTGGCTATGCCACATTTTTAGCTTGTTTTCTCATTACATATATATGAAATCCCAACGTGCTTTTGAATAGTTATTTCAAATCTTTGTGTTCCCATTTGTGGATGGTCCCCAACTCTTGAAGCTTGGCCAAGGAAACTTTATGCATTTGCAACCTTGTTGAATCATTGTTTCCAGGTCTTTATGTGCCATCTCTAGTTGAATCAAGTCCATCTCTATATTGGCCTTTGACTCACGTAGATCTATGAGCTTCAGCCTTACAACTTTTATTTCTTCTCATAGTTGTTTGTTCTCTTTTTCATAAAAAACAATTTTCTCTTCCAAAACCTTTATATGTTTTTTTGTCACTTCGCCATCTCCTCGTAAATTTTATGCAAGGAATGCTTTGGGGTGAATAAATCTACGTGAAAGCATCATGTTACGGTCTTCACATTTGTGAAATTAATGTAAAACAAATGTCAAAGTAAATAATTTTTTACGTTTCTCACCTCCAAAGATAGTAGAATGCAAATCATCCCTTCTCCTCTTAGCTCAAACAGGTCACTTTCAAAATTTTCAACATTTTCCATTGCTTCTTTGACAGATTTCCGCCTCTTCTTGTTACCGGGGTTTTAGACCAAACCATCATAGGTTTCTATATGTATATTTTCTCCAATACTAGAATTCTGTCTTATCCGAAATGAAGCAATGGAATAAGGAAAATTTGACATCATCTTTTAAAATAAATGAGATATACAATCGAAGCTAGCTCATAAAAAAATGTGTTGCTCAATACAAAATGAGATATACAATCAATTTCAATGTGATAAATAAACCGTTTAAATTATTGGGTAAAAAGTACCATGCATAGACTTAATAATAAACTATGTTATGGATGCAGTGAGTTCCTCCAACCTATTTCCAGCCAAACCAAGCCTACAAAACTATGCATAATAAAGATCATGTCATTAGTTATGTTAAAAAAATGAACTATGAATAGATATGCACATCTCCAAAAAAAAATCAACTTACATATAAATCTTAAGAGGACAATATGGCCAGTTCAAGAAGAAAGGAATGAAGACTACATCGTAACTTACATATATATGCATGAGATACTCAACACATTAAAAAAGTTCATCAAAACACAAGCTCTACACTAACTTTGATGAAGTGTTCATGGATGAACAAATACGTAGCCTAAATCACCACTCAGATGAAATAACAGACATCCAATGAAAGAAACAATGTCATTCAACACAATAATAATGAAATTGAGCAGAAGATAAAATCAAAACACACCCAAAATGAGAAATGATAACTGCAATACTGAAATGAGAAACATAATAGTTAAGCCATTTCATGGGAGAAGAATTCCACAATGATTTTTCCAAATGAAGTGTTATTCCCTATAGTACAACCATAATTAGGTTAGAGCAATCCATAATCTCCTAATTAGATTGGACTAACAAAAAGAGAAAACCCATGGATATACTTGAAGATTATTCAAGGATTATGCACATGACATACTGGCTACTCCATAATCCAGTCATACGTGATGTAGTAATGACAAGTGTAGATGTTAAGGGTATAACAAGCCATCACAATTTTCTTCATTTGATTTTTAACATGGAACAAATTTCTCTTTTTCTTCATTCAAAAATGTTATGATAAATTGTGGTCATGGCTTAGTCTAGAGATTAGCTTGATACATGAGAACAATTATACCATCAAAATATTCACCTCAAACAACCTTGTGGCATTCAACATGACTAGTCACAATCTTCCAAAAAGATTGCTTATTATTTTAATCTTTCAGGTGAAACTCTGCATGAACTTTACAATAAATAGCATTTGCGTGCCTATCTACATCAGAATGATTTCCATGATTTGTCTTGAAAACTTAGCCTTTTCTAAACATTAGTGACATTCTACATTTTTAGACAAGAAAAGTAATTTTTTTTGCTCCATAGCTGAATCTATAGCTCCAACATACACATCAAGTTCTCTAAGAAGTTGAAATTTTGCATAACATGGTCATCATATGGTTGTATTTTAGTTTTTTCTTCTTCTTTGAAATGCATAAGAGGCATAACAAAGGTGCTAGACCTATTACTTACTTACCATACTAAAAAGAGGGATTTTAATTTTTCTTATGCTTACCTACTCCATTCTCTCGATGCGGTTCTAGATCTTTGGTTTGTTTTTCCTGCAATACAAATAAAGAAAGGGTTAGTCTACTGCTATAAATAGAGGAAATAAATAGTTCACATGTTAAGAATTTTTCTAATTCACATGATGGTTGAAGAAAGTGGGGAGAAGATGTGATGATTACATGTTGTTGTCATTGTGCTGCCAAATGGCACATACAAACAAAAAAACAAAAAGTGTGACAACTATAATGATAAATAATCGACCCATTGTGGTGCAACATGGCACATTCAAACAAAAAACCTTTGAGACTAGTATAATCATGAGTAATCATTCCTTTGTGATGCCACATGGCAAAAAAAACATGTGACAACTAAAATCATGAATAATCAACACATTACTATGCCACATGGCACATTAAAACAAAAAGTATTTGTGACAAGTATAATCATGAATAATGCACCCATTGTGATACAACATGGCACATTCAAACTAAAAACACTTATGACAACTATAATCATGATTAAATCCAACAAATTCACAATTTAAGCACATGTTAATGTCAGTGTTATTATATTAAAACAAGCGAATATTGTATCAATTAAAACTTTTCATTAAATTAATAATATTGTTTTGAAATAATTAAGTTAGTAGTATCCAATCAGTTTTTCCTCCTTTTCCTAGTACATGCAACGGAGGTAATTATTTCAAAGTATGCCTTTTTTTAGTTCTTTGTATCGAGTTCCATTTCACTCCTATACTTGGTGCCCGCCTTGATTTTTTGGCGGGTACCACATCAACCTAGAAAATTTAGACAGTTTGTGTTACTATAATTCATATAGCTAATAGTAACGCAAATCCAAAACTTCATGTAAAACATTTCCAAACAAGCTATTACCTGAGGTGGTTGGCTAAGATGCATTTCAGAAAGTGGCCAAATGGTAAAGCTCCTACAACATCGGTCAACATGCACAGAATAATAGGATATAGGAGAGGGAAAGTATCATCGATGACACTGAGGATATTAACAACAACATAACCTAATGGAACTTTCATCTGGTGGAAAACTACATCATCACCAACATCGTGCAATTTTCCATGGCCCACCACTTCTCCAACCATCAAGACATCCACCGCATCACCAATAGATAACATCATACCCTGCATTATAGGAACACTTTAGCCTCTTCAAATAATTCTGGTAGTTAGTTGAAACAAAAATAAATTTATATACTATAACTTTATTCCTATTTTTAATACTATTTATATCGTAACACGATTCACAACATAGATTCTTGATTCCACTTCACATAGAGGTTACCTAGTAAATCCTCGTGTACCGGAAGATGCTCCTCCCCTTCTCTATTGAGGCCACTAGGAGACGCCTGCAATTATTGCACATTAAATTAGTTGTAGAAACTAGCAAAATAAATCATATTTAAATGTTTATGTATATGCGAAAAACATAATCAACTGATATTTAATTGCGTACATATAAACCGGGGTGCATGTCGATCTCCTCATTCTCCTCTATCCCATGGGTCCCAGATAATTCTTGCAGTCAATGAATTATAGGGTGCATAAGTTTATAGAGACCCAGTGGGTCTGAGTTATACTTACTTTATCTTAATACTTACATTATCTTCTTTCTAGTAGTATCCTGTTCAACATCTCAATCAACTATTGGTCAAGACAACCTTTATTTGTTCACTCATGCTTATAAGCTTCAAGATGGAATTTTATCAATACTTCATCCTTTATTGGTTACCTTTCACTATCACTAAGATGCATGCAAAATATTAGAGCTCCATTATTTCTATTACTCCTTCTAGATCACTTTCTTGCTAATGGTTCTCAAACCCTTACTAGATCGAGACAATACTTTTCCAACCATATATTTCATCTCCAAAGTTTCCAAGACAAACTAATACACTTTAGAGACACCCAATTTCATCATTCTCCTTCCTCCAAAGTTGTAAGACCTAATTCTACTCCCAAACCCTAGACCTTTGCAAGTAGCACTTAACAATTAGGTCTTTAACTGTAAGCTTTATCTCAGAACTGGACTAATAAAGATATATTGCATTTTCCATGGTGGACATTTAAATTTGTTCAATAATCTTCAAATACACCTTAGCATGGACTTCTCTTCCCAATTTCATCTTCAAATTTGATGGTTTAGTCCTCCAAACGTGAAGTCATGGCTCTGTGTTATACTCCAACCCGATAAAAAGATATGGCTATAAAAATTACTATACTTCGATTCAAAGTCTTAAAATTTGCAAGGAGAACTAATTGCACGTTATAAAGATGATTATCTTATCAGTAATGGACTTAGTGAGTTATTTGCAAGATAAATACTTGTTTCTACTTATCTCAGGCTATAAAACCAGTCTGTGTGTTCACAGTCTTGTCATGCAAATGGAAACCCTTCATAGCCCTAGGCTATTTCTATAGATTGACATCATCAAAATTTATTGACCTTCTTAACAAAGTGTGCCTTCAATCTTGTGACCCTGCAACATGAATCTCACTTGAAATTATCTACCATTCACAACTCTGAGAGACAATTCACAGTCAAGACAAGGTTTTTAAACAACTAATGGGATAATGAAGTAACCACATTCAGATACCTAGCTTCACACTTCCCAATCACCTTCAAATCAAATGAATAAGTAGCATAATTCCCTACATATTATTACAGCCCATGAATTCATATCATTTTACAAAAAAACAAGCTTACTGTGATCACAGTCCAATATTCTTGAGTGTATGCAATGAAATTACTCCAACAAACTCGTTCCCAACCTTAGAAAGGATCACCAAGCACACCACGATGTAACACTATTCTTGATCACCAATATTTTCAAAGGAATTCATTCAAATACTGAAGGGAGTACTAAATATGTAGTCACACAGTCAAGTACATTCTAAGTAACAATTCTCAAAACATAGATTTATAGTCTAAACAATCTAAGTGTTCCATCAACTTTTGTTATATTATGAGTTCCATTGAAATGAATAATTCCAAAGGATTACAAAGCAATGAGAATAACAAACAAACCACAAGAAATATACAAAACACACACACAGATTCTTGGCCAAGACTGAATTTCTCTTTCCCAAATCTTTTCTCCAAAGCCTCAATATGAGCTCTTCTCCTTCAACCTCCTTAAATTTAGTTACATTTTAGGCTTTTATAGCCTTTCATAATAGTTACACCCACTTTTGAGGCTTTATTACCCTTTAGACTTCTAAATTACCTTATACTCTCTTTGAATACTAACCCTAACTAGTACTTTTTAAACCCTAGGTCTAATATCATGACTTCAACTAGACTCCCTAGGACATACAAGACGTTACCCTACTTATTCCATGCTTTAACATTGACTTAGACTCCTTATACAAGCCAAAAACCATCATAATGCCCTTTTAGGAATTCAAATTACATTTTTGGAGGTAAACCTCCTAATTCAAATTTCTTGCATACCTAGACCAACTTAGGAATTTGAATGGAACTACTAGGACCCTACTGACATCCCCAATCCTTACTTAGGCTAACTCAACCCACAATTGGCCAATTTGAACTAAAACTCAAAAACTCAAAATCAGCTTAAGACTTACCATGCTCTCCATTTCTTGCACCGCCACATCAATGAACAACTCAAAAGGTGCCACTCCATCACCCACTTGTGAAACCAACCTACAAAATAATTTTTTTATTACAATGGTTTTATAAAAAATACTACAAATTACAATTCACGGATTTTTTGTTCACTTTTATTTACCTCAGCTTCCTTTCTGTTTGTTGGTTTCGTTGCTACTTTTTTTTTTAAATTTTTTCATAAAGATGCAACAACGACATGTCATCCTCCTACATACATGTTGTATCAATGAAAATGTTAATGAAGGATTCATGAATAGGGATTTAGATAACAAAACTAAATATAAAATGACTAACTTACGTCGTAGTCACCTCTACCAGTTCTTTCGGAATGACCCCCTCCGTTGTTACATCCATCTCACCCTCCTCAACCTGTGAAGACAATGACATGTAACTTATAAGAAATAGATAATACTTATGTACTCGCAATGAGAAAAGAGTGAAATGAAACCGTTACTCAAACTTACCCTTTTCTTCTTTTCTCTCAAAGCCAATATGTCTTCCCTCCTCTTAGCCCTTGCAGTCTCCGAATCATAGTCCCTCATGGCATCATCAACCTCTTTCTTGCAACGTCTACTAAGCTTGTTGAATGATGCCTTCCCTTCCCTCTTGCAAATGTGTAGTATCATGTGTCACCTCTACATAATATACCACACACGTAACACACCCTCAATGTCTCCCTCTCTCTATTCCCTGTATTGCTCTCACTTTTGGAGGCCCTCTGAGGATACTTGCCAGTAAAATTTCTCCCTTTCCTCTCAGGGAGAACATGAGGGAGGGAATGGGCATTTTCCCTGTGGATATTTAGCATCCGCAGAGTGTAAAATTTTCTGTCACAACTGGGGTACTCATAATAATAAAGTATGTGATCCCCATCATGCTCCCTCCTATAGTGAAGAGGGGCCTATTCAAGAACATTGTATAATCAATTAGTCACTAATTAATGGACATATATGAAAACAATAAATTACAATATTCAATTTGCTGATTTTACCTCATCGACGATGAGACCATCCTCTGCATGGCCTAGAGCAACAACACTAGGTGCATCCTCCTGCAATAATCATTCCAAAAATCACGTAGTGAGTCGTAAAAACTTGTTACACACATTCATAATAATATATAATCAAATTAAATTAATTTATGATAACAAATACAACTTTAAATTAAAGTAATTTTACCTCCTCTACAACTATATCGTCATGTACATGTGATGATGAAGCAATGTTCACTATTCACCTCCTCGTCCTTCACTCAACAATCCATACCATATAAAAATCGTTACTGACATAATAAATAATTCCAAAGTCCAAAAAATTTAAAAAATCAATGTTAGAATGATTATTAGATCAAGTACACACATATACTGATGAAGATATCTAAAGGTGCAATGTTTTCTTTCTCTTTTTGATCTTTTGAGTGGAGGCCCAGTGCACATAGTTCCTAAGATAAGATTGTGTTGGTTACTTAATATATTAGTTTCCACATAAAATATAATACAATTATCTATTTTTCAAATGCAGCAATGGAAAGGGAAAATGAAAAGCTTGTAATCTTACCTGCGATGAAGATGCAATGTCCATGACACATAACTTCACAAAATCCGACCGCAACATTGGCTAAATAACAATAGATCACAAACAATCATAATTCAACTTAACAATAACATTTTGGATAGATATAGTGCCTACATGTATTTTCCTAAGAGTACTCACCATAACACTGTATGTTGACTCCAACCTCTAAGTATCTTGTGATAAACTTCACATTATTTCTTCGGTGGACTACATAATTCTTGCCATAAAAAAATCTATGTCTACCATTGCACAAATGCTTCACAAATAGCATGTATTAAGCCATTAAATAACTACAAACATAATTATACATAACACAAAAAGGAAATATAGTATGTACATATATCATATTACAATGTCATCCATGGCAAGTGCTAACAATGCTACCACTTCTTCATTTATTGTGGCCCTAAACACTTGACATACATCCAACCTGCCTCTATTGACTTTTACATGTACATATGAACATTTAAAAAGTGGAAACACTAAAGAAGATACAATCTCTAGCACTTGAACACAAAGAACAGAAATATTTACATTGTTACATTGGTATACGCCATTCATTTGATTACAAACAATCATATCATGAGAAAACACACAAATGTTTTGAACTTCATGATGTAACGCTTCCTCAAGACCCAATATCAAGGCCCTATACTCAGCTTGGTGGATCGTCATATTGGCATCTCCCACAATGGTGCCTCTCTACTTTCTTCATCCATCGGGTCATATAATATGAATGAAAACATGTCGACATGTATTTTTCGAGGTATTAGACACCCCATGAATTTCTAATCTCCAAATGGCAACCATGTTTACCTTTACAATGGACAAACATACATCATAAGCAACAAAAGACAACATGTATTTTCTTTTGCATTTTCAACACTGCAAATTTGAAATTTTCAATACAACTATCTACATTCCAAGACATAGGCACACACACACACACACACACACACACATACACACATGTTTCTTTTTTGTGTTAGTTGTGGTATATAAATGTTTTGAAAAATCTAAAATTTGCAACTTGTTTGAATTAATGAAAAATATGTATATGTATGCCTATGTAGATGTATGTGTATACATGTACACACACACATACACACACACACACACACACACACACACACACACACATGGATTTGTATATGTATGCGTATACAAATGCATATCCATATACAAACATATATGTGCATATATGTACAAGTATACATATACATATGTATATGTGATGGTCTCACATACATGGACGTTTGTATTGTCATATGATATTGTTATATTTGTTATATAGACACACATACGACAGAAATGGACGATCATATCTTCATTCACAAGTAAATGATTGGGTTTTGACTGTGGCTAGTGTATATACTCTTGTCTTGGTTGGCTAGCCAATCAATATGATGTCTATACTCTTGGCTATTTTGATTTAAACATGATTATAGCTGTCATAATTGTTTTTTGTTTGAATGTGCCATGTGGCATCACAATGAGAACAAAGCGTGATCATACACAAAACAAAGACATCTATAAATCCTAAATAAAATATTATTATTATCTAGAATTTCTATTTCACCACATTCATTGACTAACCAACCAAGACAATTGTATAGACATATTTTTATCACTCTTTCGTGGTATACAC